>JALDNG010000103.1:167500-507500 GCA_024349245.1 Neodontobutis hainanensis | reverse complement strand
AGTTGCCTTCTTCCGATGAATGAGTGGGTTACTCTCAGTGGAAACAGTGGAAACAGATGACATGCTGGCAATAGTTTTGTCCAGGAGTGAGGCTTAGTTTTTACCACATGCGCCTCATTTACATTAGCCCGGTCCATAGCCCCACTTTGATAAATCCATTTCTTGTTAATCAAGTTCCAAAGAAACTCTTTTCTTTTATAACCCCGTCAATGATTGTTTTTGCCTAATAGAGGTGGGGCCACTTGGGGCAGCATTTGTCCCACAGGCCACCAATTGAATAGACCTGCACTAGAGACAGTTTAGAGTTTCCAATTGACATTTACATTTGTTTGAACGGTGGGAGGAAGCCGGAGTACCCGGAGAGAACCCGCAGTAACACGTGGAGGACATGCAGACTCCTCCCAGAAGGGTCAGATTTGGCCGAGAATGTTCGAGTCGGCCAGGGCCATGAACTCATGACCTTCTTGCTGTGAGGCAGAACCACCACGTGCACCCCGTTCTTTTAGAAATGGAAATCAAAAACACATTACACATAACCTAGCCCTTAAAAAAATAGAAAATTGAGTTGTCTCATGTGTCTAATGTGTCTAAGTACATGTAAATTAGTCTCCTTTTTAGTTTCCAAAAAACCTCTTTGAAGAGAGTTATTTATTAATTTTCTCATATTAAAATCCATTCCTCCAGAGGAACAATGAATATCTGTAGTTTAACTTGCACTTGGGACATTATTTGATGAGATACTTACCGAAACTGCAAATGTTAAAGGAAAGGTTTCTTCCTCTAAGGACCAAAGCCTTTATTACTGTAAGTGTTCATGCACTGTCCAATTAGCTTCTAGTGAGTGTGAAAACTAAAGTGTGTGAATTTCACACCACTATTAGACTGGGAAATAAAGTATGTAACGTCTTGCAGTGAGCCGTGGATCAAATTTGACAAACATTTTAATGCAGATTTTCTAGTGCTGCTTTAAACCAGGTGACAGCAATCAGGAAGGATTTGGAAAGCAAAAAGGTTTTGTGAAGAAATTTGCATCCATGTGTTTTTATTCAGACTGAAAATGCAATGGTTGACCATTCACACTCTCTCCAATCTCATTTAAGCCTTTAATCAAACAGACATCTGGACTGCATTGAGTGCTACAAACAGCCGGCCACACTACGATGTCTCCTCTCATCAGAGGTGATGCTGCCCATAGCGGGTGTGTTCACCTTCCTGTCTAACAGAGCAGAGACAGCACTTTGACGACGTGACAGTGACAGTGGACACTGGGCTGGACATCTGCAGATGTACTGTATTTAGTAGCAAAGACAACATGCTCTGTGTATAAAACCAAATATTCAAATCAGTTCAATTCTTTATAAATTCTGTCAAAAACTTAAATCATCTCATAAGAATATGTATAGAACATTTTTTATTACCTTTATTTATCCAGGAAAGTCCCACTGAGATTACAAATCTCTTCTGCTGAGAGTCCTAGCCCCATGTGTATGTGGAGAGGGGCTTTGCACACAGGAAGGTCCTGCCCTGGATGGGAATCAAACACAGGAGAAAATACCTAGCCCAGAAAATACCTAGCCTCAAAACCTTTATAGCCTCAGTGTAAAAAACAATGCACCTAGCTCACCAGAATCATTACCATATACTGTAACTCTTTTAGGGATGACCCCGCTACAACACTTAGGAACACTTATTTTGCCAAATAAACACAACTTTCTAATCATGACAAGATCCGTTAAGATTTGACAATTGCATGTCACTTTAGCAGTTTATTTGCTGAAAGAATCCTTTAGTAGGTGCAATTTCTGAAAAGGTAGACTGTGTTGCTTTTACATGAAGCAAACTCTCTTTAACAAGGTCAAAAGTCTTTGCAGAACCTGGCTAAAGGTAATGTTCATATGTGATTAGTGGAAAGATAATGATGGCTAGTCTTCTTTAAATAGAAGTATGCTGGAGTTTTTTTTTTATTTAAGCAAAATGGTTCAATCAGCCTTTGGCAAATTGACCATATGCTGCTATATCTACAAACTCGATTTCCAAAAAGTTGGGACACTGTACAAATTGTGAACAAAAACAGAATGCAATGATGTGGAAGTTTCAAGTTTCAATGTTTTATTCACAATAGAACATAGATAATGTGTTAAATGTTAAAAGCGAGACATTTTTAAAGTGATGCCAAATATTGGCTCCTTTTGGATTTAATGAGAGCTAAACATTCCAAAAAAGTTGGGACAGGTAGTTAATGTACATATTATGAACAGCTGGAGGACCAATTTGCAACTTATTAGGTCAATTGGCAACATGCTTAGTATAAAAAGAGCTTCTCAGAGTTTCTCTCAGAAGTCAAGATGGGCATTTCCCCAATGCTGCAGCAAAAAATATTTGGTGCAATATCAGAAAGGAGTTTCTCAGAGAAAAATTGCAAAGAGAGAGCATAATATCATCCAAAGATTCAGAGAATCTTGAACAATCTCTGTGCGTAAAGGTCAAGGGCGGAAAACCGTACTGGATGCCTGGGATCTTCAAGCCTTTAGATGGCACTGCATCACAAACAGGAATGCTACTGTAATAGAAATCCCAACACGGTGTCAGAAATACTTCCAGAAAACATTGTCAGTGAACACAATCCACCGGGCCATTCGTCGTTGCCAAATAAAACTCTATAGGTCAAAAAAGAAGCCATATCTAAACATGATCCAGAAGCACGGGTGTTTTCTCTGGAGCCAAGGCTCATTTAAAATAGAATGTGGCAAAGTGGAAAACGGTTCTGTGGTCAGACAAATCAAAATTTGAAGTTCTTTTTGGAAAACTTGGATGTCATGTCTTATGGACTAAAAAGGACAAGGACAACCCAAGTTGTTATGAGCGCTCAGTTCAGAAGCTTCATCTCTGATGAGGTGTCATGAGTGCGTGTGGCATAAGCAGCTGACACATCTGGAAAGGCACTATCAAAGCTGAAAGGTATATCCAAGTTCTAGAACAACATATGCTTTCATCAGACGTCCTCTCTTTCAGACATGACAATACCAGACCACATACTGTATCAGTTACAACATCATGGCTGCGTAGATAAAGGATCCGGTTCTGAAAGGGACAGATCTTTTACCCATAGAAAACATTTGGTGCATCATAAAGAGGAAGATACGGCAAAGAAGACCTAAGACAGTTGAGCAACTAGAAGCCTGTATTAGACAAGAATGGGACAACATTCCTATTCCTAAACTTGAGCAGTTTGTCTTCTCAGTCCCTAGACGTTTGCAGACTGTTATAAAAAAAAGGAGGCGATGCCACACAGTGGAAAACATGGCCTTGTCCCAACTTTTTTAAGATGTGGTGATGCCATGAAATTTAAAATCAACTTATTTTTCTCTTAAAATTATAGATTTTCTCAGTTTAAACATTTGATATGTCAACTATGTTGTAGGGTGGCCGTGGCAGAGTGGCCTCTCTTGCCTCACAGCAAGAAGGTTGTGAGCTCGGCCGACTCTGGTCTTTCTGTGAGGAGTCTGCATGTCCTCCATGTTTTACAGTGGATTGTCTCCGGCTACTCTGGCTTCCTCCCACCGACCAAAGACATGCATGTATAGGTTAATTGGCAACTCTAAAGTGTTCCTATTGAATGAAAGTGAGAGTGAATGGATGTCTGTCTCTAAGTGTCAGCCCTGCGACTAACTGGCCACTGTCCAGGGTGTACCTTCAGCTGGGTTACTCTCCAGTCATCCCTAACAGCACTAAGCAGTAGAAAATGAATGAATCTATGTTGTATTCAGAATAAAGTATTGAAATTTGAAACTTCCACATCATTGCATTCTGTTTTTATTCACAATTTGTACAGTGTCCTAACTTTTTTGGGAATCGGGTTTGTATACTGCCTGTCAGCATTGGAAAAAAAGAAAACAAAATACAGAAACTGCATTGGTACTTCAGTTCTTGTTCTAACACTGAGCCCCACAAAGTGAAGGCTGCATTTTTGGCGAGATAAATAAATGACTAATGTTTTCCTTGTTTGCTGTCACATTGTTGAAGTTTTCACTGTGTTTAGAGTGTCTTTGAAAATAGAAGCCCTAATTGGTAGTACATATGCACTTTCTATGTTTCTCAAAGTGACAAATACTGCATTGTATAGAAAACTAATGGTAAAATTTTTTGCTACTCATTAATTTAGTTTCAATGGTTTGTTTTTTTTCTTTTTCTAAAAAGTGAAGTCAGGGTTATCCTTACTGACTCATTAAAATGGCAGATATTTTATTATGCACATAAATTGGAGGTCTGAGGAAAAGTTCATCCCAGAAACACAATTACACTGTGAACTTTTCAAACCTTGTCTGTGATCTCAGGTTTCATTTAGTTTTGACCGTCTGGGGTGGGCTCAGTCTTGTAAGGCTATTGTTTCCATAAATTTAATCTGTTACTGTAAAGTCTACACCCTTCTCTGAAAGTCTGTTATGACTGGACATTACGTTCTGGAACAGTGTTGATGCATAAATGTTTTGTCACTTTTGAATGGTGATTAATGAGCTTTAATTCTATAAAAATAACCCTAATAGCTTGTTTAAAGACACTGTTGTGCAAAATTCTGATGGAGAGCAGGCAGTGAGTGTATAGTACTTTGGAATTGTCCCTCGGGGACAAATCAAGTGATTTGAATTTTAAATGAGTTTGAGTGAGCTATCTGTTAAAGTGTGAATACACCGATGTTTTAGATGTTTTATGGTTACTCCAGTTGATCAAACCAAGAAACCAACAAAAGATTTGATTATGTTCCTGTGGGAGGTTCCTTGGAGGGGTGCATAATAACAATGTAAAGCAAGACTTGAGGTAACTACTGACAAACAGGAAAAAAGCTTACCTTGAATGGCTGAGTTCCAAGAACAAGAAAGCTTAATGTCCAGATTAATTTGAAGATTGGCTCCAGCCAGAACAGAATCCGGCAACACAAGATTCAGATAAGGAACAATAATATGTGGTTGTTTATCATAATTAAGTGCTCATTTATAAGTTAATAGTTAGTAGTTTACATAATAAACTCAAAGAAATCAACAGTGTGTTCTGTGTTTTCCGGAACCAGTTTTTATTCCGGCACTTGTTAATTTACAAATGAAGCACTGTGTATGTCTTCATACTTTTTTAGACTTTGGGATGTTCCATTAATTCATGTTTCCACCTTTTTTAGCATTTAGAGAGGCCAGGCATGTGATTAGACAAGCCACACATGTAAGGGTTGTTATAAAATAATTTCATGTTCATTCCAGCCCAACTAACGATTATTGTTCAATCATATATTCTATTGATTATTTTTTCAAGTAATCTATTGATTTTTTTTATAAATGAATTAATATGCAGATTTTTTTCCTCAATTAATCTAACAATATGTTTTGTAAAATATATATATTTTTTTAAATCTTTTTTTAAATGATCTATTGTTTTTTTAAATTTATTATTATTTTAACACACAATAAACAATACATATTTTGTACATAAGGGTAAACATTTTTATTAAAGACAAGAAATGTGTTATCACTGCTTGTAGTTTTAATTGTATTTGGTGTTTGTAAATTTATAATATATTTAATGTTCTAAAGACAGCTAAATGAATGTTGATTTTGTTTAACTGCACTCTGTGAACTGCGTTTGTTGCTGGTGGTCCGTTGTATTTACGGTATAAAATTAAACACTATTATAAACTGTTTTTATCAGTTGTGAAGCTGTGGATGAGACGTCATCACGCATGCACTGTAAATAAGCATATTTTTTAAAACATTTTTGCCTCATTTGACAGTTTGCATCACAATTATCACAATTGCCATTTTAAAGTGTTGCATATTCTCTAGTATTCAAAATGGCATGTTTCTTACAAATGCAGCTCAAAGGAGTCCAGCACATAGTTGAGTGAAAGCATGTGCTGTATTGTATTTCACGTTGTCTGGATAACTGTAGAGTCTAATTGAAAACAGCGAGGGACTTTATGTTGGGTATTTCTGACACCAGCTGATGTTCACCGGCAATGGGAAAACATTGTCTCCATAAAATTAAATACTTTAGTGATGTAGCAATTATAGCATGTTAAGAATTTGTACGGTTAATGAAAACACGGCATATAATGCAATCCATAAAACAAAATGAATCATGTGTCTAGTATGATCATGTCCGTATTTTGCTTTATTAAAGTCTGCACCGTAAAGCATTTTTGTGACATCTGCTTTTGATAGTAATTAGGCTTTGTTTTAAAACACTCTAAATTATGTCTTGCCGTTAAGGTCCGTCTGTTATGCAGACTTGAAAGTTATGCAAATGCTCCTTTAAAAAAGTGAATCTGCAGCTGTTTTCATTTTGACTGTGTTATCCTGTCATAAACCACCAAAAGCGCTAGAAATTCAAAACATTCCAACTTTAAAATGAAAAGCACTAGAACTATGCAGATGTATTTGATAAGTCTGTTTAATTTTGTTTTCAACTCAGTGTACCTCAGTGAAACTCCTGTTGGACATTACATAGATGGTAGGTCCATGCTGGTGCATATTTTTTTTAGAAAACTGGAAAATTACCCTGTGGCTGAATTTGTAAAAAATTTAAAGTGTATGTCTGTACTGTATCGCAGATATATAAAAAAAAAAAGGTTATATGGAATAAATGGTATAAAAAAATCAGCTGTTTAGTGTCACAATGTTCCATGTAGAAAATACACTGTGAAAAAAGTAATATTTACTGTCTTAAAATACACAGTTAATTTTTTATTTTTTTTTTTAATCTTTTTTGACAATGCATTTAATACTCACTATTTTATCATCATAATTTGACTTAAAAAATTCCATCCATCCATCCATCTTCTAGCACTTATCCAGGGCCAGGTCGTGGGGGCAGCAGTCTAAGCAGAGACGCCCAGACTTCCCTCTCCCCCGACAACTCTTTGGGGGGATACCGAGGCGTTCCCAGGCCAGCCAAGAGACATAGTCCCTCCAGCGTGTCCTAGGTCTTCCCCGAGGTCTCCTCCCGGTGGGACATGCCCGGAACACCTCCCTAAGGCGGTGTCCAGGAGGCATCCGAAACAGATGCCCGAACCACCTCAGCTGGCTCCTCTCGATGTGAAGGAGCAGCGGCTCTACTTGTTCTTTTGATCATGACCCAAAGCTCATGACCATAGGTGAGAGTTGTTCCCAAAATTTAAAAAATAAAAAATAAAATAAGGAATACAATAAAATTGCCAAAATAACCAAACTAGAACATGGCTCTCTTTTATACCAGATCCTTTTGACCCCTTCCAAACTGTCAATAAGCTCTTCACACATGGTTATGGACCCCTTGCAATTTGCTTATCAGTCCTCCAGGGGGGTGGACAATGCAATTCTGACATTAATGCACCTTTTGCATACTCATCTTGAGAAACCAAAGACCCATGCTTAGATTCTATTTGTGGACTTTTCATCTGCTTTTAACACTATGCAACCCAAGATACTAGCAGAAATTCTAGCCAGTGAATTCTCTCTTAACACAGGTATTATTTATTGGATCATGGATTTCCTTAACAGTAGAGTCCAGCGTGTTAGAGTGGGTTCGTTTCTGTCTGATGTGAAGATAACATATATAGGCTCTCCACAAGGATGTGTTTTATCTCCTTTATTATTTATTTTATATACAAATACATGCACTAGCACTTTTCAAAACAGTGTTGTGTTAATGTTAATAACAAAATGCTTCAGATGTTTTATACTGCTTTTATTGAAAGGGTTTTAACGTGCTGTATCATTTGTTGGTTTGGAAATGCCACACAAGCTCAGAAAAACATAATTAGAAAAACAGTCACTACTGCTAGCAAGCTCTTTGGGATAACATTACCCAGCATCAAAAACATTTACAAGGACAGAATATTAAAAAAAGCCAATAACATTGTATGCGATCACACACAGCCATTAGCATGCCATTTTAATTTATTACCATCTAGGTGTCGTTTCTGCCAACCTCTTATGACCAAGAACAGATCAAAATTTTCTTTTGTACCACAAGCCATTAAGGCGTTAAATCAATTAAAACAAGCTGTCCAGTTGGCAGGGTTAGACCCAATGTCATTTTCATTTGTATGTATGTGTTTTTTGGTGTTTTGTAATGCATCGTATTGTTTTTGTTATATGTTGTCATGTAGTGCCTTGAGACTGTGCCGCAAACCCAATTGCCCCACGGGGACAATAAAGTTTTTCTTCTCTCTCTTCTTTACAAGGAGCAAAAGAAGATACATGATTTAAAAAGTGCGTAGTGGAATTGAAATGAACATGGATGATAAACATGGCTTATTATAAGCTATTGCTGTTTCTGCTTTGTGTTTGAAACTTTACTGCTACTCTACACCAAATACTTTATACATTTCCTGTAACACTGTCATCTCCCAGATAATCAGATTACATCTTTTTGTTTTAGAGATCCACTAGTTTCTCTACCCTGATTATGTCATCCCATCACATCTGTTTCTGCCAAAGCCTGTCCTTTTGCTTGTGAGCAGTGTGTCTAAGCTGTTCAAAGGTCGGTAAGAGCTGCATGGACTATATCCAAAGTGACTGTAAAGCTAACAAGAGTGGCCTTCTTCAAAGTTTGGGCTTACATTAATGAGGGAATTTAGTGTTTAAAGTGTCCGGGCTGATTACGCTGCTTATCCAAATGAGGAGTGGGACCTTTGGAAAGAGGAAGCCATTTATCTGTGCAGGGACAACAGAGTTGGTCTGGAGAGGCTCACTGCGCCTCTCTTATCAAAAATAACTTGAAGAGAATCAGCACATAATGGCCCTCATTTGATCTAGATGGAGCAGTGCACTGTCTACTGTCAACCTTTAAGCCAGGCCACCAGAGTCCAAGATGGCTGCCGTTTGTTGATGGAAAGAAGCTCATGACTAAACATAAAGATTCTAGCTTCCAGATTGATTTCTTTGTTCTGAGACCAAAAGAGCACACTGACCCAGAGACTTTGCAAGAGGCTTGGCAAATTAAGCCATTTGACCCCAGTAATGTCTTAATAAGTTAGATAAAACATTCATTCATTAATTAATAAACATTTTTCTTCTTCTTTGAACAAGTTGATTGTGTATGGACTTATGACTGATATTGTATACCTTATGTGCTTCAAGGTCAGTGTGTTATGGGATCTTGTGTAGCTACTAGATTCTTTTCACACGCAATAAAATCCATCTTGTACTGCTTCGGACAGAGCGTCTGCTATGTGTACCGGGCCAATTGTGCAGCAGTACTGACAGTTATGAGTGTGTTTCAGGTTTTCATCTTAAGGAACAATTTCTGTGGAAGCCTTCTCAGTCGGTTCTGTGAAATAGACCATCTGGTGAGTCAGGTTAGAAACCATGGACTAGAGACCTGCAGCGGGGAGGAAATATTGTGGGTCCCGGTGGACCCAACACAAATTGGGCATAATTCAGGTGGGCTCAGGCAGGAGGGTCAGAGCAGCAGAGCTTAAAGGAGAGTGGTAAGGACCTATAATATCTGTTCTATAGCCAGGACTACACTGTTAGAATTGTGAAAGCTGTAAAAGCAACTATACAACATGTAGTCCAATAATTAACAAACACCATAACTTTTAGGCTCAATGAACTGCGTTTTCTGCGTCTGCTCCTCTCCGGAGCACACCCTCAATAAACTGTGATAAAAGCCATTGATAAAGACCTGATCCAGACCAAGCTCTTCATTCAGACGAGGAAGGAGAAAACAGTTTAATATGAGATTGCTTTGTTGTTCACATCACCTGATGGTTTTATTTTCTCAACAATGGATGAGTTAAAGCATCATTTTAAAATTAGTTTTACTCAGGATCCGACAGGCGGGAGTGGGGCGGGAACTGGAAGAGATGCTTCAGGAGCGGGCGGAACCACACGACTTTAAAAGTCAGTCTTGTGCAGGTAAAAACATCTGTGTAATTAATATGAACAATTCTTTTTTTTTCATGCAGTACCAGATAAACTTCAGTTAAAATCTTAGTAAAACATACTTCTTATTTTTCTTTGTGTCAACTTAATTATGGCCACTAGTGGAATTCATGAAGGCAGATTCCAGTTCTTGTAATACATTCTGTTGTGGCCCAATCACTTTTATTTATCCATTACTTTTCACAAATCCCTGAATGTGACAAATTAGCCTGTGATTATTTTGCACGCACATGCTTCACAATAAAAAGTTGGAGAAGCCACTTGGCTCAGTGCAGAGAAGTTGTCAATAATAGCATGAAATGTTTCACCCCATGACAAGAAGGGAATATTTCCATGAAATATCCTCCAGATTTGTGAATAATAAACTGCATGCCTGCTCCGTCCCCGAGCAACAGCATGCTGTGATCATACACAGGCGTTCTGTCAGAGTAGAAATCATTACTGCAACAGCTTCTCTAAAAAAAGATGAAAGCGTTCATCTGGAGCGGCAAGGTGGCCTTTAGCGAGTCTGCTGTACCATTGCGTGCTATCTGCTCCATCCTCTAAAGGCTCAAGGTGAAGGCCGTGAGCAGAAACACATGTAACCTGGGAGTGATTTCACACCGCGGTCGGGTCGGGTCGGTCTCCATCATCCTTTGTTTCAGGATGGCTCTTTGAACTCAGGGGCCACACGCCTGCAAACTCCATCACAGAACACTACATGACTCTCTCAGGTCATTCTGCCAGGAGGCCACAGCGTTTCAGCGGCTCTACTCACACATCTGTAAGTGTGGATGTTATCGTAACTCTACAGCCATTCACCTGTGACTCAGCTTACAGAAAGTATAGATTTCGGTAACTTACAAAATATGTTTTTATCTTTTTTCTTGTGAATTCTTTATGGATTTGTCTGTAAAGATATCTTAGTCATGAAGGTGATGCAATAAAATGGCTTGAGAAGAAGGCATCTGGACATGGGTTTGAAGGTAGGTGAAGACATTTCATTCTTCATCTAAGAGACTTTTATTATCCCGCTGAGGGAGTGGTTTAACCTAGTGTCTGTTTCCTTGAATAATAGTTCATGATTGACTGAGACTTTGTAACTTTGCAATGCATGATTCAAAGTGATGACTTTATTTTCATCTATATTTCTAGTTTTTACAGTATGTTGTTTGATTTGCAAAGGTTGATATGAACTCTGTCAGGTTTCATTTTCTCCCGTCTTAAATATACATTTACATTTATTTGTTTAGCAGACGCTTTTCTCCAAAGCTACTTACATTAAGCTTCCATTCACCAGTGTTACAGCTCGAACACCACTGGAGGCAAGGTAGGTTAAGTGTCTTGCCCAAGGACACAACGACAGTATGACCGGAGGGGAGAGTGGAAATCGAACCACCAACCTTTTGGTTGAGGGACAACCGTTCTACCACCAAGCCACTGCGCCCCACTGTACCTGATATTTGTTTTAGTTTGGGAAAATTGTTTAAACTCTAAATAGTGTGTATATTGTAAAACCAATCATTAGTGAGTGATTAGTAAGGGATTTTAAATGAAGATACTCAAGAACAGAAAAATCTGGCCAATTACGTGCACAAATCACTCGAAAAAGGTCTAGTGTATTTTTTTTAGCACATAAAATGTCTTTTAACACAGACAAACACCTCAATACTATCAATTCACTCATGTAATGTAATGTTTAACGAGGCAGAGATCATTGCTGACGCTTAAGTTGATGCTAAACTAATGCAAAGCGCTAAACTTCAGTGGTCTTTGTCATTGGATCATACAATTGGTGGAAAAAAGTTTTTGGACATCCGACTCACTGTATGTCCATATTTGGACCAAGCTTTGGGTTTGGCACAGATGGCCTTACATTTGTCTCTAGAATACTGGTTTTAAAAGTAGAATGCTGGTTTACAGTGGAGTTCAGTGTTATGTCATTGACTGTAAGATATAGTCAGCGCTCCATGTCTGTGTCAACTTTGGATATGTGTTTCATTCTTCAATGCTTTTCTTGTTAGCAGTCATGGGGGGCTGCAGCCTATCTCATCTGCTCTGGGCCTCACATGGGGTGCACCCTGGACAATGGCCTGTTACTCAAAGGGTAAATACTTAGTTACATGCACCTAATCCCTCTCACATTCATTCAGAATGAACAATTTAGATTCAGCAATTTTCACCTATAGTCACCTAAACATTCCTGTTTTTTAAGGTGAGGGGGAGAATCCCATGGTAACGTGGGAAGGACATGCAGACACTATGGGGTGTTTGAGCTGGGTAATAACAATTTTTTTTTCTACTCAGAATACGTTTTTCTTGCCAACTCTTCGAAACAATTGTACAGCCTCTAACTGCTTAGTGAAGCCTATGGCCTCTGAGATGTAGCAGTTTGGGTTCTTTTTCTTTTTCTTTGAGCACTTGATTGTCTGGCACATCTGGACCTTTTCTGGAATTATATGAATTACATGATCTATGTAATGTAATAGCAATGTTGTGTGTTTTACTAGAATAAATTTGTTTTTTTTGGGAAAATCTAATCAGATTTGTGCCTAAGACTAACAACAACCGAAGTGTGGAGTCTACGTTTAAAATGCTATATTAAAATATATATCACAGTCTATTAATCCATTAATCTCAACATAACTGACTATATAAACCATTGGTATGTCATTCAGGTGTTTAAATCTTTATGGCTGTTTTCACACATGTTGCTGCCATGGTGCAGCCGCGGAGCACACTAGATCAAATTGTATAATTTTTCAGTTAGTTCAGTTTGTGTTTTTTACCATACCCCAAACGCCACACTATACGCCATGTGACAACTGACACTGCTGTCATTGGTCACTGACAACAATGACCCCCATTGAACCCCCACACATGTTTCCATGACAACTAGCCTAACATAAAGTGCTAGCAAAATATGGATATTTACTATCTATGAGATAAACAAAGCACTCTGTTGACCCTGGCGCTGGCCATTTGTTTTTAAATAATTTGTTAATGTAACTCATGGCTCTGCATTTATGAAATTGTTGTCCCAGCGAGACAGCGAATCTCTAAGTTTGCCCACGACTGCTACCAGTTTAGGGCGGTGCGGCTGTTGTGTTCACACAGACCCAAACGGACCACTTGGGCCGACCTAAACAGTGCCAGTGTGAAAACAGCCTAAGACTAATTTACAATATGACATCCCTTTACGGTGTCAATAGATCACTGTACATTTGTCATCCAGTCGGTAGATGCTTGTGCAGAAACTTCTCTTTTTTCTGTCTTCGCGCTGCGGCTTTCTCCTCTTCCTTGACACCAGCAGCTTATTTCTCGTTCCTGATTGATCAGTCCCCGGCCTTTCTATCGTCTACCTGCAACTCAGCCTCTACAATTCATCACAACTTACTACTATTGAAATAAACTTGTTATTTCTACTTACCAGTTGTGATATGCTTTTGGGTCCAATAGAAAACCGTGACAATTCTATCCACATCATGTACAGTAATTCTGCTATCTCTGGCCTGTCTCTTCGCAGCTGGTTGGCAAAGCAGATTTGCAAATGATTTGTAAAAAAGAAAGTGTGCTGTTGATGTTGAGATTGTCCTGACTGAATGCTGGTGGTCACAGTGGCCCACTTTCAAACAGGCCTTGTTTTGTAAGAACTCTTCTGAACCTTCCTTTGAGACGTGGCTCAATATTAATCTATTTAGTCATTAATGGCCTTTACACAAAGTCTTTTGGTATATTGTTTTAATAGGGGAGCGGAGCTGACGTAAGGGAGGGAGCAGCTCTGAAGGGAGGGGAGCCCCGAAACGTTTCCATTGTCTCAAACAAAGTTGGCAGTCAGAGTGGTTTACATGGATTCCCTTTGTATGCTGTCATTTGTGAGTATTACATTGATAACCTGCAGCGAGTGGAGTCAGTGGGTTGTGAATAGTGCCATATGTAACCAGGGCCAAAGGGACTAAGATTTCATCCAGACGCTTAAGTGAATCACCAACTGTGTTGCATGTGAAGTGTAGATCTGCGTGACTTGTTGTTTATTGCCCACATTCAGTGCTGTGACTGTCTCCCATATTGGTTCCAAGTCTGTGGCCACATTTTTCATTTTGCTTCTTAAATCTCTACAGTGTGTTGCTTGAGAAAGTGGTGTGTTTTTCTGCCATGCATTTGTTTGAGGAATTTCAGTGAATATAATATAAACTGTAGAATACAATACTTACCAAATGTGTTGGCTTACAGATATGTGAAAAATCATAAAGAAGGTTTGAAGAGATGTTCATGGATCACATTGTAGGCGTGGTGTAGGTGTTTAAAACGGCATTGACGGATATCTTTCTAGAATAAAAAAACAAACACATTTCTAGAGAACGGGCTTTCAATACACTCCAAACATCAGGCTGAATTGAAATACTGCCTTACGCCGATTACAGTTGGACCTGTTTTTTTAGGTGCGCATTATGGTGCAAATCTCCTGTTCCATCACATCCCAAAAGTGATTTATTGACTTGAATGAGTCATATGACTGTGAAGGCCAATAGAGTACAGTAGGCCAATAGAGTACAGTAAACTCATTTTCATGTTCAAGAAACCAGTCTGAGATGATTGGAGCTTTATGACACAGCATGTTATCCTGCTGGAAGTAGCCGTGAGAAGATGGGCACACTGTATTCATAAAGTCACAGACATGGTCAGTGATAATATGGGCCCAAAGTGTGTCCTCCCCCACCATTCCACCCCAATCACCAGCCTAAAACGTTGCTATGAAGAAGGAGGAATCCATGCTTTTATGTTGTTTATGCCAGATTCTGACCCTATCATCTGAATGTTGATTTCCCAATCTTTTTTTTCCACTTTTGGTTGGCCCGTGCAAATTGTAGCCTAAGTTTCTTGTTCATAACTGAAGGTGTGGCACAGTGAGTGGTTTTCTGCTGCTGTAGCCCATCTGCTTCAGGGTTTGACATGTTGTTCATTCAGGTCAGGAGATCGAGAACTCGAGTCCTGCACTCAGTCTTGAGTCGAGTCATCAAGCTCATTTTTGTGACTCGTGACTCAACTCGAGGGTAAGCCTCAATGACTCGACCCGGACTCGGACATGCCTTTGTATGGCTTGGAATCGAACTTGGACTTCTTTATTCTCAGACACGGGACTCGACTCAGACTTTAGAACTGATCACTCAGACTTAGACTTGGATTTGTAACTCACTTTGGTTTGACTTGGACTTGACTTGGACTCGACTTGGACTTTTCTGTAGTGACTTGGACTTGCAGTTCATTTAATGATGACTCAACTCGGACTCGATTTGAAATTTTTTTGATGACTCTAACTTGACTCGGACTAGTCTTTGGTGACATGGACTTGTACTCAGACTCGGACTTGAAAGCAACTTGGACTCAAAAACTGGTGACCTGACTAAAACACTGGTTCAGAGATGCTCTTCTGCACACTTTGGATGTAGCTAGTAGTTATTTAAATTACTTGAGTTGCCTTTCTATCCATCGCAAACAAGTCTGACCATTGCTGATCTCAACAAGGCATTGTCGACCCACAAAAATGGCACTCACATTTTTTTTTTCTCTGTAAACTTTAAAGATGGTTGTGCGTGCAAATTCAGGTAGATCAGCAGTTGTTGAAATACTAAGCACACTCGACAACAAAAAACATATTGTTCTATGTTCTAATAATCTTTCCTCCTCAGTCTGATCATTTTGAGCTTCAGTAGTCTTGTCTTGAACATGCCTGCTGGCCTAAATGCAGTTGCTGCCATGTTATTTGTTAATTAGATATTTGCATTGGAAGCATTAAAACAGGTGTAACTCAAAGTTCTCAACGGAAAAATGGAAACCTGCAATGTACTCGGCACATTGCAAATACCCACCTGACATTTCAATCAAAGCTCTAAAAAGGAGTGAGACCAAAATGTTCCCATTGTCTCTAATTTGGCAGTGAGAGTGGTTTACTTGTTGTTGTCTGATGGGACTTCCATCCAACTGCTCTTTGTGAGAGAGACGCTAATACAAACAATGGACAATGAATAATGGACTTGATTTAAAATACAGTTAAAAGGTTGAATTAATTAATGTTGTATAAATACTTCAAATGATAGTATCAAAAATAAACAGGCAAAGTATGCAGAGTCTAATTTGTGAACCTGACTCTGCAGAAAACTGTCAGATCTACTGACGGTTGGCTCATTTTAGTGTTTTATTGGCCACAGATTGTAATCTTTACACATTGGCGTTCAGGAAAATGAGATACAATAAATAACAGTGCTGAAAGAAAATGTCATCATATCACCAAGCAGCAATTTTAAGCTGAAAAAGCAGCTGGCTAAGTATTTAAAAGCCCATGTGTCGTCCTGTTTTAACTCGGAAATGACTAAGGGTCTAGACAATTGTATGAAATGGTTCTATATTTTACTTTTATCTGATTATTGAGGATAAAACAATCAAATCTAAGGTTTATTTGGAGTTGCAGTGCTGATTAGCAGGCCTCACTTTCCTCACTTGTACTCTTGTGAATCCGTCTGTTGTGTTTGGCCCGACGGCCGAGCACATAAATGTATTTGGCAGATCCCTAAGTGCAGCGCTGTGACTCATTCACAAGTGTTACATGTTAAGTCCGAGGGAGGCAAACTCAGCCGGTTTACAATTTGTCAAAGGTGCCTTCGCCAATAAGTCCTTTTGCTTTTACGGCAATGCCAGTCAAATTTACAGGAAGGACCTCTGAACGCATAGCAAACCTGGAAGGTTCAAGGCTTAAAAATGAACCGCATGTGAATCTGAGGACATCTATAGCTGTCTTATGAGAATTGGACTATTTTCTTCACTCTCAAGAGAGGAAGTGCAGCCATTTGAGACTAAGGCCAAAACTAGCATCTTTCACAATAACTTATTTTGAGAATTTTCATCCTCTTCCTGCTGTCACATCATCTGGAATTAGTACTACATACAATCTTTACAATTTAAAGTGGGTTGTATAGACCAGTGGTTCTCAAATTTATTATTAAACATGAATTAATAAGAGTTTTATTTAAGTGTTTGAAAATCAAAATGAGTTTAAGTACTAAATGCAGATATATTTTACAGTTTTTTGTTTTGAGGTACATTGTCACTTAAAAAACCTCCCAAGTGTCATTGTTTCAACAGTGTAAACGTAAATTAAAGCCCATCTGTGAGGGTGAGTTGGATATTACGCATGGGATAACCTTATGAGGAAAGGGAGGAGAACTTACCTCTGGGATGGGACCTAATAGTCTGTCAGGCGAGGTAACTGCTGCAGATATAACAGGTTGTAGGGTCCTACAACCTGCTATATCTGCAGCTGTTATCTGTATATGTTAGCTTTTCCTGTTCACCATCCTAACTTTATCAGGTGAATGTGATACTCCCAGACTCCTGTGGCGCTCTTATAAAGAAGCAGCACTGATCCTGTACAGTTCTCTTTAGCGTTGGATTGTGGTGCTGTGTTGTTGTTATGTTGTAGGTAAAAAAGACTGCGTGCTTCAAAAGAAAAGCTCAAGCTTTTTTGTTCAAGATATGGCCAGTGACTGAATCCAAACTTATGCAGCTTAGGAAATTAATAGCATTTTTACAGACTGTATTGGAGCTGGTTGAAAAATGTTTCTGAAAATGTGTGTGTTCAGAGCTGGCAGGTTAGCTCACTTTCTTTAACGGCCTCTGCAGAGTGAGTTCCATGCGGGATACGTGCAGCTGAACTGTACATGTGTGACTTTGTGCAGAGTGTCACACAGAGCACAGCCCACTGATGGAAATGTTGACAAAGGACACACACAAGACAAGCCACCGTCTATGTCTTGTTTCATGTGATTTTGAGATGGCACTGCCACTGATTTTACCATTGTGTGCCAATAAAGACCAGAGCGCCTAAGGCTGCCAACCCATACTATAGTCTGTGTTGATAAAGGGGAAGAACACACACACACATCAAATACACATACACAGTGTAGCAGCATTTGTCTTAACATGAAATTGAGTCAGCAACAAGTAAGCAACTCTGAGAGGGTGGGGAGACACAGCAGTGCAAATCCAGAGGGGAATATGATGCAAAAAAATACCCTGACTGTCGAATTTTTGCATGTTACAAGAGTAAATAACCTATATGTTTGTTACTGGTTCTTTAAGTGTATGAACTTTATTTTCAAATAAGAAAAGCATTAATGAAGACCGGCTGACTGGGATCCAACTCCTTGAGAGAGGCTGAACACTCAATACTCTGGAGTTGCCTGCGGTGAGAGGCGGCGGGCTGGTGTGGGCTTGCTCATAGCCCCCCAGCTCAGCTGCCATGTGTTGGAGTTCACCCCGGTGAATGAGAGGGTCGCTTCCCTGCGCCTTCGGGTCAGGGATAGGTCTCTCACTGTTGTTTGTGCTTACAGGCCAATGGCATTGCAGAGTACCCAGCCTTCTTGGAGTCTCTGGGAGGAAAAGTGCTCTGACCGGTGACTCCGTTGTTCTAATGGGGGACTTGAACGGCCTCTCTGATCTGAACCCGAGCGGTGTTCTGTTATTGGACTTCTGTGCTAGTCACAATTTGTCCATAACAAACACCATGTTCAAGCAAAGGGTGTCCACCAGTGCACGTGGCACTAGGTTCGAGTTGTTTGTTGGACTCCTAATGTCTGGTTTGGGCACCAAAGGGGTCTTGTTCAGGAGTGAGGGAAGGAGGGAACGTGAGGTTGACAGGCGAATCGGTGCAGCTTCTTCATTTAAAGTACCTGCTCTTTTGCAAACACTTTCAACAGTAGCTTTCCCGGATGGTACTTGGGAGCAGTGGGGCAATTCTCTCTGTCAGGTGAACACAAAAATGTTCAGATTTTGTAGTGTTTATTATTATTTAGTACCATGAACTTTTTTTTTTTTTTTATTTCTTTCGGTCAAGAAAACAACAAAAAAAAGAAATAATACTATATTTTCATTTAAAACATAACTTATATTGACCAAAAAGTCAAGACTTATTTTTGCCTATCATTTTTAACATACACTATATGTTACAAACAAACAAAGCAGAAAAAACACCATTCATCCATCCATCCACCGCTTATCCGGGGTCAGGTCACGGGGGCAGCAGTCTAAGCAGAGAAGCCCAGACTTCCCACTCCCCAGACACTTCCTCCACCTCATCCGGGGCGATACCGAGGTTGTTCCCAGGCCAGCCAAGAGACATAGTCACTCCAGCATGTCCTAGGTCTTCCCCGGGGTCTCCTCCCGGTGGGACATGCCTGAAACACCTCCCCGGAGAGGTATACAGGAGGCATCCAAAACAGGAGAGATTAAATTGAGCTCCTCCCGAGTGACCGAGCTCCTTACCCTATCTCTAAGGGAGCGCCCCGCCACTCTGCGGAGAAAGCTCATTTCGGCCACTTGTATCCGGGATCTCGTTCTTTCGGTCATGACCCAAAGCTCATGACCATAGGTGAGAGTAGGAACGTAGATTGACCGATAAATCGAGAGCTTTGCCTTACAGCTCAGCTCCTTCTTCACCACGACAGACCGGTACATCGACCGCATTACTGCAGAAGCTGCACCGATCCGTCTGTCAATCTCATGTTCCCTCCTTCCCTCACTCGTGAACAAGACCCCAAGATACTTGAACTCCACCACTTGAGGCAGGAGCTCTCCACCAACCTGAAGGGGACAAGCCACCCTTTTCCAACTGAGAACCATGGTCTCAGACTTGGAGGTGCTGATCCTCATCCCAGCTGCTTCACACTCGGCTGCAAACCGTCCCAGTGCACACTGAAGGTCCTGGCTTGATGGAGCCAACAGGACAACAGCATCCGCAAAAAGAAGAGACGAGATCCTGTGGTCCCCAAACCAGACTCCCTCCGGGCCCTGGCTGCGCCTAGAAATCCTTTCCATAAAGATAATGAACAGGACCGGTGACAAAGGGCAGCCCTGCCGGAGTCCAACATGCACTGGAAACAGGTCTGACTTACTGCCGGCAATGCGAGCCAAGCTCCTGCTCCGGTCGAACAGGGACCGGATAGCCCTTAGCAAAGGGCCCCGAACCCCATACTCCCAGAGCACCGCCCACAGGGCACCACGAGGGACACAAAACACATGTGGACTGTTTGGGCAAACTCCCATAAATCCTCCAGCACCTAGAGAGGGTATAAAGCTGATCCAGTGTTCCATGACCGTGATGAAAACCGCATTGTCTTCCTCCTGAATCTGAGGTTCAACTATCGGCCTCATTCTCCTCTCCAGTACCCTGGCATAGACTTTCCCGGGGAGGCTGAGGAGTGTGATCCCTCTGTATTTGGAACACACCCTCCGTTCCCCCTTCTTGAAAAGAGGGACCACCACCCCGGTCTGCCAGTCCAGAGGTACTGTCCCCAACCGCCACGCGATGTTGCAGAGGCGTGTCAATCAAGACAGCCCTACAACATCCAGAGACGTGAGGTACTCAGGGCGTATCTCATCCACCCCTGGTCCCTTGCCATCGAGGTGACTTCCCAACTACCTCAGTGACTTTGGCCCGGGTGATGGGCGAGTCCACCTACAAGTCCTCGGCCTCTGCTTCCTCAGTAAAAGACATGTCAGTGGGGTTAAGGAGATCCTCGAAGTATTCCTTCCACCGTCCAACAATATCACCAGTTGAGGTCAGCAGATTCCCACCTCCACTGTAAACATTGTTGGCAGGGCACTGCTTCCCCCTCCTGAGGCACTGGACAGTTTGCCAGAATTTCTTCGAGGCCGACCGATAGTCCTTTTCCATGGCCTCACCGAACTCCTCCCAGACCCTAGTTTTAGCCTCCACAACCACCCGGGCTGCAGTCCGTTTGGCCTGCCTGTACCTATCAGCTGCCTCAGGAGTCCCACAAGGCAACCAGGCGCAGGCTCTCCTTCTTCAGCTTGACGGCATCCCTTACTTCTGGTATCCACCACCGGGTCGGGGATTGCCACCACGACAGGCACCGGAGACAGCTTCGAGTGGCCGCATTGACAATGGAGGGGGAGAACATGGTCCACTCGGACTCATTGAGGGAGGTTGGAGAAAAAAACACAACCATAACAATTCACAAAACAGATGACAGAACATTTTAATACCATTAATTAATTATTATTATTTATTTAAATATATATTTATTATATATTATATTATATCATATATATATTTATAATATTTTTAAATTATTACCATTAATTAACTACTAATGAATTATTATTATTTAAAATATTTTAATCAAAACATTCATTTAAAATTATTATATATTTTTTTGTATTTACAATTATTTATTATACTTCAACATATTTCTTAAAGATACTAGTCTTATATAAGTTTTTAAATTGTAGCAGTGTTGTTGCACCTTTCATGTCGTTGAATAGTTCATTCCACAAGGTCACACCACTTCGCGTAATACACTCCCTCATTAGGGAACACACTATGAAACACACTATTTTTAAATAAAATTTTCCCCTTAAATTATACCCCCCTTCAAAATTAGCAAACATTTTTTGGATGTTGCTAGGGAGTTGGTTGTTTTTAGTTTTATAAGTTATCAATAATGTTTTTAATTTAACTAGGTGTGTTGGTATGATCTCTATAACCCATTGTGTACAGTTCTTTTTCTGAAGTCTGTATAATGTCTGTAAAGGCTCTTCAGTGCAGTAATTAATATATGATAGGATGAGTGAACAATATAAGATGGTGAGAGCTTTCTGATTTAGTGCATGTCTACACCTACTTATTATAGCAATATCATTTGTGAACAAATATTAACTAACATTGTGACTGAGGATCACTCCCAGAAATGTATGCCCATTAACTCTTTCAATTTTTACTTTGTCAATAAGTGTCTCTATTTGTTCAACTTTTCAACGCTTTCTAAATAAAATATTTTTTGTTTTTGTTATATTTATTGACAACTTATTACTGTTGAATCATTCCTTCATTTTGTTTAACTATAATCTCAGTATTCATCAGTTGTAGGTCTTTACCTGAATTCAAAATAGTGGTAAATAGGATACATTTTAATTTGGTTAATACAAAACATAAATCATTTACATAAATCAGAAATAGTTTTGGCCCCAGTGCTGATCCCTGGGGGACACCATCTTGATATGTGTCCATTCACCTGTACATACTGCTGTCTTTCAGTTAAATATGATTGGACCTAGTTATGTGCAAATCCTCTTATCCCAATTTTCTCTAATTTCTTAAGCAGTAGTACATAATTTATTAAGTCAAAAGCTTTCTGAAGGTCTATGAATATGCCTATTGAGTCCAATTTTTTATCAATTTTATTTGTTATTTCCTCAGATCAGTGAATGCCAGTGCTGTTGATCTATTTTTCCTAAACCCATATTGACTTTCATTAAGTAGGTTATATTTTGCAATAAAACTAATCTAAATGGGCAATGAAAAGTTTTTTGAGAATTTTGGATAGTAGGACAATATGGAGATAGGTCTGTAGATGGTAAACTGTTGGCTATCTCCACTTTAATGGATTGGAATAACCTTTCTAACCTAAATTCAAATCCTCATATTGCCTAAAAAAGTATTGCTTTTGTCCCAGAACCAATCATACAGTATGCGACATCAGGTAAATATCACATGAGTAGAAATAAACCCAGAGGCCAAAAACCTTTAGGCCAGTGTACAACGTCCTTTGAAAATCATTCTCAGCATGACTATTTTAGGATCCTGCTCTAGTAATACTAGACTGCCATGCATAATGTAGATTTTTACAATTTTAGCAATGTTTGTTAACTTTGTTTTGTATGTCTTAGTTTACAAGTCTTTGATGAAGAGGCACAGGTCCTAAAATAACTCTATTCCTACATGTTTGGTTCTGTTCGAACTCAAAGATTGTAGCCAAAATGCTCATATAAAATAGTACAGCTAAATTTTAAGTTAATGTTAATGTTTTCCTATCGGTTTGTTTTCTATTGCCCAAATACACTTATTAATGAAGACTTTAAAACTTTCGGTGGCTAATGCCCTTTGTCCTTTAAAATTTGAAACCAGTTTACTTAACTCCTGAAGAAGTCTTGAGGTCTTGTTTTGTCTCACAAAGACAAAAAGATTCCTATTATCACATGCTATTTGATGAGTACACAGTTTTTCTTAAACACAAGCAAAAATTGCATATTTTTGTAGAAATAAACATTACATTTCTCACCTCTTAAAAAAATATTATCATTATTTTTAACCATTTTTATTTCCTGTTTTGAACCCAGTCAGGTCAGACAGGAGCAGCAATAGCAGGATGTTGTAATCTATCGGGCCTACTGTAAGTGAACTGGTAACCCTAACTTTATTCAACCCAATGATCCGTTTAACACAGCTTTTTTTCAAGGGAATGAAAAAAATGTTTCTGCGTATATCTCCAAACAGTTGTTAGTAATGTGACGACACTGTCTTTGAGACTGGGAGGTGTTCAGACCATTAGGGTCTTCAGGGATCATCATTTGTGTGGCACTTGTCTCTACTTTCCCACAGTCTGTCCCCATCCCTCTGGGATCATGATGCTATCTGCCGCCCAATGTTTACCACCAACGTTACAAGGAAAAGATCAAGGAAAGAATAAACAGAAGTGTTTTGGGGACATAACGGTAATGTATACGAAGCTACAATAGAGAGGTTGTCACAAAGCATCAGTGTCAAACAGTTGTTTTCGAGAAGAACTGGAGACAACAGTAAAATGCCACACAAGTTTATATCACCAGCGAGTGCATCTGATCCAAGTGCAGTTAATCTAAACAATGACCCACCCTGTGATTGGATGTAATTACAGATGGCCTTCCCGACATCTCATTCGATATCCAGCTGAGTTTGCGTCAGATTTTGAAGAAGCAATATTGAAAGAAATCTCCGCTATGTACTTTTTCACCTCAAAATATAGCCTTATGTAAAATAGGCTTCTGTTCCCTTCCTTTTGTAAAAACACACATCACACAAGAGACCATCACATCAACACTAGTAACAAACCCAGAGCCCAGAAAAGACCTATTATGCTCTGCCCAATGCAGAGTGTATCATCCACATAATAATGACATTTTATTGTAATGTATCAAAATATTTATATTTCAGCTTTACAGGATCTTTAATTATTTTGTTTATTGGGTTGACCTAATGGCTAGTTTTCATCTGCTTTCCCTGAACAGATGTTAAAATGTTCCCCTAAAATAATCAATCAAACAAACATCAAATATGAAAATTTATACACAATACAATTACAATCCATAAAACTGTACAATTTATAAAATACATTCAGGAGACAGTTTTTAAAGTTTGTGGGCATTTCCCTGATGCTCACAGGCACTGTGCTCCACTCAGCTCAGAAATGTACAGTCAACAGTATGTTATGAGTTATTGCATTGAAAGAAATGTTGCCTATTACACTACAGTCTGTGAACCTCAGAACATGAGTTGAATGGACATCACGCTAAATACATTGTACACATTTAATCAGCTTTTAATATTTGACGGTTACTGTATTGTGTTCTATCTATGCCAACATTGTCCCCCTGTGCTGCATTATAAAAAAAAAACAGTATATAAAATGCATTTGGCCTACTCTTGTGCTCCCTAATGAAGCATAGAAATGATATTGCACTATATAAAACTCCAAAACACTGCTTCCATTAACGTAATTTGTGCTGTGCAGTGATGGTAAATTATAAAATGTAGGACCTGCTCTATCAATGTCTTTGATGAGTGCTCTCTAATACATTTCAATTTAACTTTATTAATAACCAAGGGGTTGTTATTTCTCTTCAAATGAATTGCCTCATACTTTATCTTCCATAGACTGACTGAATGGTAGTCAGGAAGAGTTTTTCTTTTATATTTTTGGTCTATTTATGATCCTCACAACACGTGGCTGCTGTTAAAATAAAACGTTACGTCAAGCCAAGTCTCTCTTTTTACGTTGAGTATATGGCTAAATACTTTCTGGGCAATATCTTATTTTATTACTAAAATATGGCAAATGTCATCTGCTTAAATTGGTGGCAGGGCAGAGAAGGCCATATACATCATTCATTTATGGCTGTACCTCACACATGTTCATTGTGAACGTGTCAAAACTACTCTGTGATGACGTCATGCATTTGAGAACTCAAGCTGAAGTATGCCTGTGAGTTTGTTTACAGCACTGCAGTAACACCAGAATCCTGAGGAGAGAAAGTGTTTTATTGTTTGAGTCCATCTGGATGAATGGTTCAGTGAGTGTCCACTGACCATGAGTTTGAGGTTAGTCTGGGTTCAGCTCAGATCTAAAGGTCATATCCCTCAGTTTTTGTCATGTTGATACACTTCTGGCAGCATAATTAAAGACAGGCGGCTATCGGACTGGCAGCGCGGCCACTTCTCACAGCCTTGTTTTCTTTGGGCACTTGGTGAATCTTGAACTGCATATTTTCTTTTTCCTGTATGGATTTCACATTTGCATGGAAAAATCTTTCTTGTGTGTTTGGATTTCCATTGTGTGGACAATATAAAAGGCTCCGGGATGGGATGTGGGAAAAGGGAGTGTGCACTTTGACTAAGTGCATGTTTTGATGTCTGTTTGACAGCTTTGGTCAGTGGCTGATGTCGGCGTGTCCATCCTCTTTCCGTCTCTTAAATTCACTGAGGGAAAACCATTGCGAAGCTGCTACTGCAGATATCCCACAATTTTAAAGTGTGGACCGTGTCCAGTACATACAATGTTCAACCATCATGCTAAGCCTGAAGCACTTTAAACAACCCAGGAATTAAACATTTGTGGTTGCGATGATATAAAATTACATTAAAGCTTAAATTTGATCCGTAATCTCTGTAATGTGAGCTGTAAACCCGCTGCCCTTTCATTTAAAACTCAGAGCTGATTGTCAAATTTCAGTGGTTCCCTAAACGCTGCTTTAAAAGGAAGTATCTCAGTCAAATGATTTGTACTGACAAATTGTGGTCACAAACCAATCGCGGCAGAAGGATTTCTTATAAAAATTGGAGATGAATGTCTGCTGAAAACATATCTGATTTTATCCTCATTGCTAATTATTTGAATGAAGCCCAAATAAATGCTTCTCTGGGGAAGATGTATTGAATAACAGCAGAGTGCCTCTCCCTCTGGCAGGGTGCACTGTGGATATTGGCTTCAGTTTAAAATAACATTCATAAATATATGCTTTTAAATCCTGCACATTTGGCTGTAATTCTTGGTTAAGTTACTGGGTCTGAGAAGTACCTGAGCACTTTGTCACCTCATCAAGTCTGTGTTATGACCTTAGACAGGCCTCAGACAAACGCTGGGTGTTGTCTCCAGATTAGACTTCCTCAAAATGTGCCTCACTCACTTTCCCTATTCTTCTACCGGACTAGGCTCTCCATTGCTTTTTCCGGCTTCTTTTTCCATGTTGTGCAAATATCGGGTGTATGAGGTGTTTAATAAGTGTCCACATTTCCTCTGCAGCAGAAAGTAATAAATCCCAACTCAGTATTTCAATAAACAAAATGTGCTACTATCCCTCAACGGTTAATGAGACAGACGTGTGCTTGGCACTTGCGTGTAACAATGATCTGCCTGCTGCTGCTGTTTTGTAACTGAGAGGCTCTGGCACACTCTCTTTGGCATAAGGCAAAGGCTGTCATAATTTAGCCTGACACTTAGCGTCAGGGCGTGAGAGTTTTAGGGTTATAATAAGAAACCAGTCTTCAATCAGTCTCATAACCATTACATCTTTGACAAGCTTGTACCGTAACCCAACTTAAGTCAATATGGTATGATATGGTAACAAAAGCTGTGTTTCCTCTATGTTGTACGCTAAGGGTCAGGTTATTCATAGTTTGGCACTGAACATGCTTTAGTTGTAGTACATACATACAATTGTAAAATCGTAGATATTATCACAGTGGAAACAGCTAATAAAGCTAGCTATGTTTTTGAAAAAAAATAAACTTAAAAATCACATTTATTGGCTGATGCAAGACAAGACATAGAGAAAAAACAGGTGTGGCAAAAAGGTGAAAATTGTGTGTGTGTGATGTAAGTTTGGAGGATTAATAGATAGTATTGGTAAAAGAAACTAAAATAATAACAATATTGTAATAAAAATAACACACTAAATTGAAGGTTCTTTCTGATTGGTTTATTACCATATATATATAAAAAGACAAGACAAGCTTTATTTGCGAAAAAAGGGTGCACGTGCCTCACGGCAAGAAGGTTGTGAGTTCAAAACCCAGCCGACTGGATAGGCTCCAGTCACCCGCGACCCCAAACGGGACAAAGCGGGACAAAATGAATGAATGAATATTTGAGAAGACATTTCTGTTTTTTATTTTTCCTTTCCTCAGCTGTACCTTGCTTTTGGAACCAAAGCCTGGGTTACCAAAGTGGTACTCTTCTGTAGGACACCTTGTATCCCTTTCGACAATAAACATATCTCCAATGTTTTGCTATAATGAGCCACACCACTCGCCTGGCCAGGCTACCACACTCTATCACTCTGGTGACATTGTTGGTTTGCTCGTGCTCTGTGAAGAAAAGCAGGAAGGCGTTATAAAACAATGTTCTTGAATTTAAATATCAGTGTTAAAAATCAGATCACATTATGATCAAGCTGAGGCTGGACTTCAGTAGAACTCTTTGTCCCTTGACAGAGACAAGACCAAGTTACAAATGTGGCCAGTCCAGCAGACTAGTCTACATTACAGCAAAACTAAAATAAACCTGAGAGCCTTAGATCATCTGGAGAGGTCCTCTGCTCATCCCAGGGGTTGAAACTAAGTATTGAAGCAGCATTTCAGTTTCAAGCAGCCAGAACATCCCGGATGAATTCTTTCTTTGACAACCAGTCCTAAAAACCTTTTCCCTTTTCCATCTGTTTTTGTTTGTAATTGTAAATCTTCTGTTCTGTTCTGTTATTGTTATTATAAATCCACTTATAACCTTTTGTGTCTTTTAGATATGTCACCAAGAGTTGCCTTTGGTTTCTCAGTTCAAGGTAGGGCCTGACGACATCACAACCACCCTCAGGCCGCGGGGCTTTGAATACCTTTCACATCCTGGTGAGTAATGTCATCTCCAAAGGCTAAATAAAGCCATTATGTGTCTGGTTACACATAAAACTTTCTGCTGCTCACCTTACGATGCAAATAAAGAATGGGCTGTCAGACGTAATGCTTTATGTGAGCAAGCAGAAATGCAGAAAACTCAAAGCATTCGAAGCCTCAGTTACTTGACTCTGTCTGGTAGAGGACAGTGCAGACTCAGCTAAATCAAGACTTGAACTTGGCTTGTCTAGTTAAAAAAAGTTTGACTCAAATTCACTAACTCCGGCAAGCAGATTTATAATAGAGAGAAGGTAAATGAGAATAAAATTGGTTATAAAGGTATAAAACAATTTTCATTGTGCCTTTAGCAATAACACATAATCCATCTCAAAATAGAGCAGTTTTTTGTTTTTGATAGAAGCAATACAACAGAACATGTTTGAAACAGGAGAGTGGCCTTAAGTGACAAGAGGGATGACCCATTGCCCACCAGGTCTTGACTTAAAATGGGTGGCTGCACAGAAGGGATTTGCCATGGTGGAAATAGAGCCAAAACGTAAAACAACATAAGACTTTTTTATTTTTATTCCCTGAACAATATCTGTTTCCCCCTTCTTTCCTGGTCTGAAAGTCCAAACTATCGCCAAATGCTCTTCAATTTGGTCCGGACCAAGAATCATAGTCTGGACCAAACAGCGTATAGGTGTGAGAGACCCCCTGACATTTACCCTGTGTTTTGCACACTGTACAATTTTTACACATGCATTAAAGCACCTCAAGGCAAAGTTAGCTGCACATTAAATCCTACACCTGTTAGAGATGTAAACTTGGGTGCCAGGTAAATCAATCACAGACCTTTGTAATAAAAAGTTAAATAAAAATACAACCTGCACATACTTTTAAAGTATTTGCAGGTTGTATTCTACTTTCAAAGTCATCATTGTCTGGATTTCAGGTATATACATAAACGTATAGTGTTTCACAAAAATCCTGAGACTGGCATTTACTGAAGAGCTGCCACAGCCGACATAGCATGGAAAAAGAATCCCTGACCCAGGAGCAAAAGACAATAGGCCATCTAGCATGGGAAAATCTCAACTGACTGGTTCTCCAACACCATGAGTAATAGTAGCAAGGGGAACCCCACTTCCAACCTGAGGGAACTCCGGCTCATCCTGTTTTTCTGGCCAGGGATCCCCTCGACTTTTGAAAGTGAAAAATGTCGGTCGGCCACAGAGGGCAATGGGTTTTTTCATGAGGTCAGCCAAACGTGGAAGTCTCTGTTACAAAGTGTCATCTCCTGGGAGGGTACACTTCCTGTCATAGAAAGAAAAAAAAAACAGCATCAAACGCAAATAACTTTGTATTAATTAACACTATTAACCCAGAGAAGACAACAGCGCTTCTGGGTTCTTCTTTGCCTGATATAGCTTTAACTTGCTTTAACACTTATAGACAAACTGTGTTCACAGACATTGACTTCTGGAAGTGTTCCTATTCCTTTGAGTGATTTCCAGAATATAATCATGCCTGTTTTTAATCCAATTCTTTTTGAGCCCAAAGATCACATCCAGTCACATTCATTAGTGACCCTTGACCTTGCAAACAACACTTTTTTCTGAAATTCTTCCACAATTTGTGATGCAGTTTTTAGTTTTTTTTGGTGAACCTCTATCCAGGTTTTCTTCTGACAAACTATGCCTTAGTCATGTTACTGATCTGTTGCCAAATAACCTAATTACAATAGTAATACAATAGTTTTTCTTGTCACTTTTGCCAATATTTTGAGACTATGTTGCTGCCATTAAATAAAAAATTGTATTTTATATTTTTTATGAAAAAAAAAAAAAATTCCAGTTTCAACACCAGATATGTTTTTTGTGTTGTTTTATAAGATTTGCAAATCTTTGCACTTTGTTTTTATTTACATTTTACATAGTGACCCAACTTTTTCAGAATCACATTTCCCTCAAGAGACCTGAACATTTGACTTTGTTATTCAAAGAATTTTCCATTCCTCCAGTCTTTTCATCATCTATTTGCACTGGACTCAGTGCAGTAACTCCAATGCTGTCTGTAGATACCGGCCAAATAAAAACATAGCTTTCATCAGAGTGGGGGGCCAGTTCATTGCTCAGGTTAAAGGGTTGGACACACACATAACCCACCCGTCAAATCTAATTCTCCTAGTTGTATAAACCCCACACCCTGCAGCATGAATGAGGTTTGGTTAAATCAAGTTTGGCTTTCTCTCAGTACAACAAGGCAGCAGCTCCAGTGGCTTAGGCCGATGGTGGCACCTGTCCCCTCGTCAGCGCCAGGCCGGGGAGACTGCCCTGCTCGCCCTGATCCCCACACTAATTATTTTCAAAGCAGCCGGGATTTATATCACACTCATGCAGGCGCCAGTGGCACTGCTGCCCCAAGGGAAGCAGCTTTTGTGGCTTTTCTCTCTCAGAGATTGTCACCATGGGCTGAGTAGCTCTAGGGCACCACACAAGCATTGGGATTTGGACACAATCCAGAATCACACTGGCCCAGTACATGAGTAATTGGTCTTAACAGTCGACCCTTAGCAACTCGGCAACGTCAGTCATCATCAAGTATTGATGTTTGCCAGTGATAGATTATGCTGTAGCTGTCCTGGCATATTTATCTAGGTAACCATTACTGTCCTCTGGTCTTTTACCTAATTTCAGCTCATTAAAAAGCCCTTTTATGCAATATCTTATTTTGTCAACCTTGTGCCCCATTTATGCTTCACCAGGACACACACTTTTGTAGTGTAAAATAAAAAATTTGACCCATTAGTGTGAAAAAAGAGCAGAGGAAATGCCCAGGTGAAACTAAATTTGAGAAAGCACATGGCTAATTTGCGTAAAAACATAATTTTACAATACAGCGTATTGTGGTGTTTTTCTTCATATACTGCTAGAACACACCTAATGCAAACAGATTAAGTTGTCCCATTTATGCTCAAGCCATCTCAATGCACCTCACCTCTGTCACGCAGCTTTCAATACTTCCTTGTGCAGAATAAAGATCAGCAAGACCAGCTCACACCCCTCATCCCTTTTTGTCTGGTCTTAGACATAACAAAGACAGGAATATTCTGCAACAAAAAGTGAGAATAAAAGAGGCTGTCAAAACAAGAAAACAAGAAAACAAGAACAAAAAAAAACAAAACACGACAAGTAGCGACACAAAAAACACTCAATCTTTCTCAAATAAAGCACTTCCTCTTATTCCAAGAAGAAACCATGTTAAAATGTTGTACTCAAATGTAGGAAATTGGTGAACCTCTCTTAATTTAAAAATAAGAAAGCTTGAAATAAACCAAAAATAAACACAATGGTTATTGTTTTTGGTCACTATACTCTATTGTCTCAATCTCATTACCTGGTCAATGGAAAATCAAAGCAGTCTCCATGTTGTTGGCAGGTGTCCAGATTCTTCCCAGGATTACCCCAGACTCCAGTACTCCAGTAGGTAAAGAATTATGGTTCAGTAGACCATAAAACACACATGAACTTGAACTGTGACCTCTTCCATACAGTAGCCTATTCTCTGTGCTCTTTGTTTAGTGCACAAGTCAATCTGGACCATTAATTTTACAGTCTCCCGAGGGCTTGCTGTATTCTTTGATGTTTTCTGACATGCTGCACTTAACATTCCTCAGGTACTTCTCATCTCTCTCAAGTCTGATGTGACTGACAAATAAGTTATGTCCCGGGACCAGGAAAGTAAGGAAGCGACATGGGCTCCGGGCTTTTTGCCATGAGACAGTACGCCGCTCAGATAAGGGCTATATTTGATGTTCTACTTTGAACTATGAAGCCGTTTCTGTGGGGTCAGTCTAATCTGGACCGCACACTCGCAGCCACACCTGCAGACAATAATGGACCAATTGACACAAGTTCACTTAAAATACAAGAAATGCTCTTGTTATCTGAAGGCAATTGTTTGAGAGTTATTTTCAGTTTTCCTCAAATTGTTTTTATATCCATTTTTAGTTATGTCCCAATCTCTGACAATTTTGGTCAACCCAGCCCTGAGTGCAAAAATACATATCTTTTTTAATGTGGGGAATTTATTTCATCTGAATTATCTAAACTACTTCTGAATAAGTTAGGGCGGTGGACTCCAAGAATTTACTGATATTTTATTGATGATTCAACACTACATATATTCAATATTCTGCAGGGATCAGTTGATTCACGGTGACATGCTCCAAACAGTAACAACCTTCCCTAAAGCTATCATCTCTAACTGTCAGAGAGATAGTTTTCACTGGTTTTAGAACAAACTGTGAAGAATGAATCTAAAACTGAGGAGGTGCAGCTGTGACTATGGTGTTGACTAAACAGTGTTCAAACTTAAACTGTAGGCAAAATAAATGGGTTATTATTGTGCATAAGTGAGTTCACCATGTTGGCCCGCCCCTCCGAAACAGTCCCAGGTCCTAATGTGGCCCTTGGAGAAAAATAAATGCCCACACATGTCCTAGAACCAAGGTCTGGAGTTGGAGGAGTTTGACGTCTGAGGCATTAAGTGTGTTGTAGTTTCTTTTAGAAGGACGTACGGTAGCCTCACAACAACACAAATTCAATAAACACAATGAAGTAACAGCAACACTAAAAAATTAACCACAACACAACATGAAATCAATTAACATAATCAACAACAATAACACGAGCAAATATTGTTTAATGTGTGTATATCAATTTGTGTAAATAACACAAATCCCTCAAATGCTTCTACAAAGCAATTCAACTTCCAATGTCACACAAGTCTAACATTCTCCTTTCGCATTTTAGATTTCTCTTGGCTAATGCCATCTTCATAATAACAGGGATTATGTCAAAGATAACACAACAACAGTCCCATGGAACCAAGTATTTGCTTATGTTGTAAATACTATTATACTTGTGCTCTGATTATTTTGTTGTGTTAGGAATTTCAGTTTTATTTTTTTTTTATATTTATAGTCTTGGTCATATCATTTGGTTTTACCTTTGGTTTTTATTCATCTTAACATCAAACAGAGAAGGTTGCATGGCTGTTTTTTAAAGGGCAGCATTAATATCCCACACAAACATATAAATGGCTTTACTGTGTTATTATATGCAAGCTGGAAATACAATTTGAGCTGTTTCCATTTAGTTTTATGTAGGCGTTTGTAATAATTTGTATTATAATTATTAATTTTATTTGAGTTGAGAATGAATTAAAAAAAATAAATAAAAATAATTAGTATATATTCACACCAACATCTTTTTAAGACACCAAACCACATATTTGAAAATTAAGGTAATCATAAGATTGGCTGACAACCATTTACTTCCATGCATTTTATTTCTGTCTTGGCGCCCCATGTTGTGTCTCAATCACAGCCACTGTTATGAAATGTTTACATTCAGCCGTCTGGCCACTCATATGAAGTTGTATTGGTTTCTAATTGGCTGGTTGACCTCACTGCCCACAGGTAAAGAATTTATCCCAGTGGAGACCCAGAGAAAACAAACCACCATGTTTGACCTTTGGAGAGACTCTATTAGCACCTGGCTTCTCTTACAACACTGCGCTGATGTCTGGGGATATATCGCGACTGATATATGGAAGAAATGTATTCACAGTCCATTATAACAATAGTTCTTGATTTTTTATTGATAGACTTGATCAGTAAAACCACATTAAAAGTCACAATTTGTGGAATTTACCGTCACAGTTGCTGTAGTGAATGGTACGACCAATGGAGTAACCCATTACAACTGATTTTATAAATATTTAGGCTTAGCTACATTAAGCTGCTTTGGGTACTTTACTCTGCTGGTCGGCCATGAACACTTGAATCTAAAGCTCCTTAATTTGTACTGTGCCACTCCGCGCGAGATTCGCATTCTCCTGAGATATTACAAATGCCTCATTTTTACAGTTATGTCATCCTGTAATTCCTTATATTCACTCCTGGGTTTGTGATGACAGCTTCCCAGAATGTGATCCGGTGTTACTGGAGAGGCTGAATACTGGGAAGTTTCCCATCATCAGCTGGGAACGCCTGAGCACTGTGTTATAATTGATTTGGGAAATGAACGACTGGAGAAAGCAGTGAGTTATGGGCAAGTGCGGATCCAATATCGGGTTCTTGTGGCGAGACAGCGGAGATGTTGCGGCGCAGGCCTCGGCTAAATGTTCAGGGTGAACAGGAGTGATCTTCGCGGTCGACTCAAAGAACAGTTACTGACAGATTAAAAATGAGTTCACAAGGAAATGGGATGAACTTTATAAGGAGCTGAAAGAGAGATGTTTCTTTTTCCACAACACGGTTTGCTCACTTTTACATGTTCCGCATTTTTGTGGGGCTCAATCAAACAGAGGATGTAGACGTGAAGGATGTGGTTTATCTTTGATGCATTGCATTTAATTGTATTATAAAATTAAGGGTTTTTTGGCGCCACTCTTTCAACAGAAAATAGATCTGCTTATTGTATAATAATTGCACTAGTACTTACTCAGTGTCCTTTCATGTGAGACTTCCACTCTTTGATGGGTAACCTTCTTCACTCTAGGACAAATAAGAGTTGTATTAAAAGATTAAAAATTTACTTCAAAGACAACTGTATGTGGTGCAGGAATGTATGGGCCAAGTTTATTCATCCTCCAAATGACTCCAGCATATAATAACTGAATATGGCAATGATGTTGCTTTTCTTAGCTCAACTTACTCATTAGCATTAGCTGTGGTGAGACAGCATGGATTGGCTAATTTCCATTAAAAATTTTTGGGGGCCATACGACCATTGTTAATAATGTGGGATCCATTAATTCAGTCCGCTGCTGAGAAAGTCTACAATGATGCAAAATTATAGAACATTTATGTCATTCTGAAGCAAATGTGGCATTTATTTCCAATCGGATGGGCTATTTGTAACGTAAAGGTGGTGGAATAAATGCGTTCTTAACTTACAAGTAAAACAGAAATAAAACACATTACGCAGGCTAGTATAAATAGTTTGATAATCAGAGAATAGAAAGTTATCAGAGTACCATATCCACTGCACTCAGGAGGTACAGTCCAGAAAGACTTTAGCATCTGTGGCCTGTTTTGTTGACACAACTTGACACCACAAACATTTTCCTCCTGATGCACTGCCAGCTTAGCCATGTCACTACAGAAAGTTTGTCATCATTTTCTTGCACAATGAACAATTGTTAGCATAAATAATTTGATGTTGGTTTTATTGATATATCCCACAGAATTATAAATATACCCTAGTATTGTTTTGTATATCATTATTAGCTAACTTATATTTCTGAATCTGCTCATTCATCAACATTCATCTCACCAAAGGAGAAATCTCAAAGACCACCTCAATCATGGCTTCCTCTCCCTGATGTCAAAGTGAGCCATGACCCAGACCGCTAGGTGTTTTTTTTTTTTTTTTTTTGCAAATGTGGTGGTAAACAGGGCAAAAAAAATTATAAATAAAGAATTGTAACAAAAAAAAAATCCTTCCTGTTAAAAAAGCACCCTAACTATTTACGGTGATACCTATCAGAGGCTACTCCTCTTGTCTGTCAGCCTCACAGACTCTGCTATCTTGGGTGAAATTCTTAACACAGCCAATGACAAGCTGGTCACACAAGTATTATGTTTTATGTTTTCCCCATCGCTGTCTAATGTTTCACATAGAGGTTGGGACCATCAAGCAAACTGCAGCCCACAAAAGAATGGGCCCATTGATTCCCTGAGGAATAATTTTAGTGGAGGGAGTATTTAGCACAGGCCCAGCAAGAGAGAGCTATTAGCTGCTTCTCCAGCTCTGTGATCCATGACTGGTGTGTTAGCAGAGAAAGAGGACCCTCGCCGCATCTTAGTCTTTTGCACCCCTGCCAATATCACGTCCTACTTATATTCCAGACTGAAAACAAACAACTACTTTCAGCTGAGTCATTTTACAGCATTTTTATGTCTTGTTATGATAGCATGCATAACAAGCATTAACATTTTCTGTGGCAAATTCACACTGTTATAATTTAAACAATATCAGGGTTCAGGAAACCACTGGGCTCACTGCTGTGTATCAACAGGTCTTAGTTGGGATGTTCTGAGATTGGGCCCTGAATTCCTCATTCTCAGGAGAAACCAAAGTGGTCCATCATTACCTCCACCAAAACTCCCCCTTTTTCCCATTTCAGCACCGCAGCGAACTAAGATATCAACTAACACATTATCCTCTTAGCCCCGGAGACTGATAGCCAGCGAGGGCCTCGAGCCAACTGCGGCTGTGCAGGTCAGTGAATGAAACGCCCCTTGCTCTGACAGCAACAGTAAATTGAACACACATCTGATATAACCAGTTTATCGACCCAATGCCCAGCAGCTATTGCTGTTGGCACTGTGGAAGTCAGCAGACAGAGTTTATGGAGCAACAAATGAGTATTGTCAGAGTTTGACCTGACCTGCATAAGCTGTTGTTAGTCAAGGCTCTATCATACATGTGATATTTTAGAATAATTACATTCGGGTTTTCAACTGACATTTGTTTATATATATATATATATATATATATATATATATATATATATATATATATATATATATATATATATATATATATATATATATATATATATATATATATATATATATATATATATATATATATATATATGAGAAGAAGGTGCACACAGTTTGCATTTATCAAATTTAGAGATAGTTTAGGTGGTTTTACAATGTATAGGGTTAGGAAATTATGCTTAACTACTGCAGCTGAACTCTTAAGAACACAAAGATGGTGGGCAGAAAAGTCACGTTATGTGAGTTTTAAGGTAAGCACAGCATCCCTAAAGTGAAAAGTACTGTAAACAGGCAACCAAACAAGCTGAAGTTTTGTGCATTCCACACACTACTCAACACTAAAACATCACCAACACGCTCTTCAACAATTTATGAACATTGTTCACACATGACTACCATCTGAACATTGGACTAGGTTGCCAGCAGGATATTCCAGAAGTGAAAAAAAAATTGTTCATAAATCTTCTGTTTGGACCAATTGTGTGACAGTACTGGCTGTTATGAATATTAAGACTGACAATAAAGCTACCTTTATGTTGTTACTTTGTACACAAAAAACATTGCGGTTGGGTTTGCCATTATAAAGGCTGGAGGATGAAAAAGGCAGTAAAGATAACAATGGCTAGTATTAGTAAAGTTTATAGTAAAGTATAAACTGAGGAGTTGCTTAATGTAGTTTGTGACATCTGCTTTGCACCAGATCTTCTGCTCTCCCAAGCCATCTACACTAGTATATGCATATTCTGTTTTATTTTCATTTCTAAAATTCTCTTTATTCAGAGAGAAGGGTTTCAGGGATGTCTGTGTCATGGTGGTGAAGATACTTCCAGAAAATCAAAGGAGCAGAGAGACACCACCAAGCTCTAGTGTGGTCCTTTGTAAACTTTATAAAGCATTAGAAAGACAATGGGAGAGTGTGTCTAACCTCTAACACTAACCATAGTCATTATAGAGTGCTCTGTGTAGTCACCCTAATGCTTTAAAAAGAGCAGGTCAAGTGTCCCCACATGGGCTAAAGTGACAGTTGATTGTCCTGTTGGGTGTTTTAAGTAATACTCTGCAGATGGACCTTTTGAAAGCATGCTCACATAGAGACAGTGAGAACAGAATGGTGACAGAGGAGAGTTACATGTTGATGGGAGTCAGGCTCTTTGGAACTATCCCCACTTCCATATTGATCTGTCTCTGGGCTACAAAAAGTCATGTATAATTATATAATAATCTGATTATGTTAACCTTTTGAATTTTTTGTTATGAAGTCATTTGTCTTCATAAAAAAACATACTCCAATACTCCATCTCTGAAAAATCTATCTCCTCATATCACTGAATAACTTGTGACATTATTCTGTCCATGTTGCCCACCATGACTGATTTCCTTTAATGTTTGACTGTAATTCTTGGCTCCCGTTGCTTTAGTATCAACAAAGGAAGCGAAATCCAGCAGGTTTTTATGATTAAGTCGACAAAATCAGGAGGCTTTTATTCCACACTCTTTGCCAAGTCATTTCAGATCACTTCAACTCGCCAAAAAACAAGCTTATCACAACACGTTAATAGCCATCAATGGATAAACAAGCAAACCTGGCCTTCCTCCGGCATAGGTTCTAGTTGGTAAAAGTGCAATGTCATGTGGCTAAAAACATGCTGGCAGTAGCCCAAGATGCACCTGCACTTTCAATTACAAGGCAAGCACACTTGCCTTGCATGTCTAGACAGCTAGCACCTGCTGGACATTAATCCGTAATGGCCTCCTTGGCCAGATATTTCACCGTAACATGACAACATGTGATCTACCCTACCTTTCCCCCGTATGATCATCATTTAGAAAGCCATAGGGCGGAAAATCCAAAGAAGGCGGCAGATCCGTTCACACGTTTGCCCCTTTGGCACACTCATTGGTGACTTGGATGAAATATTACACCATCATAGCTTCACTGGAGCCTCTGGATGTGGGACTTGCCAACGTTCCTTACCATTTCTACTGTGATGACATTATTCCCTCTAGGCAGGGCTCGAACCTGGCTCCCGACTCAAAGTTTGAACTAAACGCTTGTGTTTTAATGGCGACCATATTTTAAAACCACTAAACTCGGCATGCATTTTGTGGTTGCTCATGTTCTGTATATTAGCTAATGTTCTTGAAGGTCTTACAAAAACAGTAAAATAACATGTGCTTTGTTTTTTTTTTATTGCATGGGAGTTCTACAGGCCTATACTGTAAAATGTAGCAACAGACAACAGACCTGAAACAACAAAAACTCTCAGCAGTCAGCTGTGTCCTCAACACGTTTCAGTACAAGGTCATTGTGCGATTTACATAAAGTCATTTTACTGAAAACACCTGGTTCAGAAGTTAGTTGTGTTTTTTGGCCAAAGCAGCAGGTTGTACGAACACATCGGCAAAGTTTAACAAGCTTCAGTTGGATGACTCCAGACTGCACAAATATCCGTTTAATTAATGCCTCACTAAAGACATGATGAAGTACATCTAAATACTTAATAGGAAAATATTCAATACAGGGTGCAATAATGTTTTTGCTTAAATATAAAGTCAAGTGTCCCAAGATGTCCTAACAATTTGATGTTAATGTCTTGGACATCAGGAGTGCTAAACTAACATGAGTGAAACCAGTTGCCAGGACATCACTCTAAATACAACCACATTATGTATGTCAGCTGCATTATACTTTGCAGCCACTAGGGCCAGCAATAGTGTAACTAAAGCCACCAGCAGTCACTATATGTGCAGTCTGATTTTTAAAAGACTAATGCTAAACAATGCAGCACTCCATACTCAAGCTAAAACATTTTCACGTTTTTGAAAGTCCACTTCACCTCTTCTAGTTCCAGCACAGTGGAAACACAAGATCAGAGGTTACTGAACCAAACATGTGATGTACCAACCCAAACCGTACCACTCCAGCAGAAATGGGGCTATAGGCTCCAGAGAGGAAGCGATCCAAGGGAAAACTTAACAGCTTAGAAATCCAACCTCAAGTATTTCTAGGGGTGCATATAAACAGAGTAAACTCCCTAGGTGAAATTCCAATAACTACTACAACCAATCAGGAATTATTCATTACACAAAGCCCAGCCAATTTTAATTCAATGACCACAAATTTCCAATGAGTGGAAATAGCTGTGAAGGGAAGGGATTCCAGACGCATGCGCAAGGCTGGCCAGGCTACTACTGGACAACGTTCCAGTCAAAAACAACCATCTTGAAACAGTATATGCATGATATAAAGAATGATTATTCAATACAGATGTAATTCCTTAGAAACTGCCTTTTCCAAGGACATTAGATTGGTTGGTCGATAATTGGTACAGAATGTTCCAGAACTTCTATGCTCTTTTTTTCCCAATATTATAACATTTTAAACAACACTGATTTTAGCAATCTGTTTTGAATTACACTTGGTCAAGTGGGATTTGAGAGACATTATATTGGATATTTCTTTGATATGGATTGATTCAGTTACAGCGCTGTGGGCACGCAGAGTTCTCATGTACTTGTAATTGAAAAATCTATGAGTTTGGGAGATTTGTTGAGACAGGAAAAGCAATCACTGGCATTTGTTCATAGGTTTCATTTTTAAACTGGTCATAGACTAAATAATTACTGAAATCTTTGGAAGGAGACTAAATGACTCAACGTGGTCAGCCGCAAGAGGATATTTCCTGGACCATTTTTCAAGAAGCGGTTTGCTGTTGCTTTCCTGGTGTCAATACTGGCCCCGAGGTCAGTGAGACGTGAGACTGCAAGGTGCACTCATCTGCCCTGGGTGGCTGCAGCTGAGGAATCCGGCGCAAACTGACAGCTGCGGCGTTGTGTTGAGTAAAGTGAATGTAAGGGAAACACAGGGAGACAGAGACAGTTGCTCAACCTGTCGACAGCTTCTCTAAAATTCAATAAGTCAAGTTGGAGGACCATTCCAGCAAGGCTACATCGACTCCTTAAATAGCTGTTGAAGAAGATGAGTGCTTTTTTTCCATGCTAATCTTGCTTGTCTCTCTCAACAAGTTGGCTAACATAATTGAAAACACTGACGTGAAAAAACACAAGTATCACTGACACAAGGAATGCGTCTTTGTCCCGAATGCTTACGCTTTCACTGTCCTGTTTGAACTTGTTCCAAGAATGTGTGAATCTGTCTGCAGGTCACCTCATACCACAATGTAGCCCTTGTTTCATTATCTTTCACATAAAATTATTCATCCGAGTTTTTGAGCGCTGTGACAAAGTTTCTAACTTTTAACATTGCCAAGAAAACACTTCGCTGTCAGTGTACTTGCAATAAAAACATTTGCTTAAGATTTTAGAGTTTGATTGTGGTGTTGGGTAATTTGTCTTTTCACCAGGTCAGCTCGTACTCTGCCAGTGAGACTGTTTCAGAAGCTGCTCTGCATTTTGGCTGTATGGAGGCAGGGACTCCCCCGCTGCAATGAAAAATGTCTGTTAAAGCCACACTATGTAACTTTTACTATAAAATACATATAAAAATGTCAAAGCCATTTCGACCCATCAGTGCAACCAGCTCAACATACTCCAGTACGTATTTCTGATTGACAGCCACTGCTACTACCTTGTCAAAAACAAATATTTTCCAAACCAACACAAACCCAAACAGAATTTGTAGAAGAAACATATTGAGTATAATTGTGTCACAATTCTCCAAAGCCTCAATTTAAGTTATATTTTTATTTGTAAGATTACAATTTGGCTTGATTCTCAATCAAATTTAGCTTAAGGTTAACACTGCTTGATCTAGAGAGGAAAAAGACCCTTTAAAGTGTAACAAGTCTATTTCTTTTTAAGAACAAGATTTACAAGCTGTGCAATTTTGCATACGGCAGGAATTTGTTTTTAGGCTTAGTCAACATCTAGTATATTCCAACCCACTCACGCAGTGCAAAACAGCACTGTTGCTTTAAGTGCCGATGCATCCGACTGAGGGCAGCAGTTTGCTGCATAACTCTTCTTATTTACTATCCTATCAAGTTTCAGGTTTCAAGGTTTTAATTTCAAGGTTTATTTCACATTTTCTACTCATTTAATTTAGCCCAACTCAGAATTACCAACATGCATTAGATGACAACGGGACACACAGCGGGGTCGGCCTTACAGAAAATCTATAATATTAATTAGGCAAATTTGGCTTGTGTATAGCGTGGGTTTTTTAATTTTGTAAAACCCAAAGTTGGGTGGTTGAATCAACAATCAACCATAATCAGTTAATTAAGGTTGGGATGTTCAATTGATGAAAGATTTAGATTGATATTGTGACACCTTTAATAATGACATGCAACGGTCCCATTGCAGTGCACAACAACATGGAATCTTTCGTTGATAAAAAGTAAAAAAATATAAAATAAAGCAGATTGTTGCTCGTATTTCCTCTCCATATTTCCCATTTTGTCAAAGAAAAGCATTATTATAACTTTCCCACCGAATCCTCTCACTATATGAGCCCAACTTCAATTGTGACTTAAGTCTCTATTGGACCCAGGCCAACACGCTAACTCCATCTAAATCAATGGATTAACACACATCGGCAACGCTAAGCTTAAAGAGGTAACCTCGGCCAACAAATGACCAAATTCACACAAAATGGAGAGCCGCCCCCCGCCAGTGTGTGCTTGTTCCTTTTCTTGTGTGCTTACGAGGGGCTGTTGTGTTGAGATCATGGCGACAGACCCTCAAGTACCGCTTTTTTAAATGAAACCCTGCCATCATTTGGGATTCAATTTAGTCTGCAAATGTTTGTCACAAAACAGCCAGGGTGGGAATGGGGCTAAAGCAAACTATCTTGCATTTATAGACGGGATTACTATCTCCTTAGCTCATTTTCCCACACCAAATTGAATATTAGCGTTGAAACAGCAGTAGGTGAATGAATGAGTTGCGTATCTGAATACATTACTACTGTGTCCAACTGTTTTACACTGTGTAAAAAGGGCAAGTAACTGTCTAACTGTCAGTTTTTTGTCTGTAGTCATTAAATTTTTTCTGAAGAAGTCATAGAGTCACACTTTAACCACAGTGCAAACAATAAAATTAAACCGCAGTAATCCTAGCCTTCACCATTGTTTGAAAGCTTTAAATGCCCAAACATCCTATTCGCCAAATTATTGCTTCTGATTGGATAAAAGAAATAGCATAACATTTATTCTTTGTTAGTTGCAAAGAAGGAGTACTTGTACATCTGTTTCTGGATGGCTCTACATAGTGACATCTGTTTGAAAATAGATCCACTTCATAGATGTAATCTATAATCATGAAGTATTTATCACTTTCTTTCCCAATACTTCAACTGGACCTGATGCTGGCCATGACCCATGAGCTCAGTGTTACAGTTGAAGCTGTGCCATGGCGTCTGGGCCGGCCGGGCGGGTAGCGGGCTGTTTGTCACTCCACATGTCAGGGCTGTTGAGCGGTGCCATGCCAACATGAACACAGCGCAGTGACGGGACACAGCAGGAAGGTATGGCCTCTTCCTGTGTCGGCATCAATGTTTCCCACATGTTGAAGCTTTCCCATGCTGCCAGCCTCCAAAAAGCTTCTGCAGCTACCAGTCACGGTCACACTGAACACATATGCCTTTGGACATTTTTATGATCTGTATTTAACATTGGTCAACTAATGTGTTAAACATTTGCAGAAGTCAAAAATGGGAGTACACCGATTGGCTTATTTGTGAGCTTGTTCAAACATAAATAATGTTAATAACAGATTGTTTCTTTGTGTAAACTTTAATAACATACTTACGTTACATTCTTACGTGTAAAAGCAACAATGCTGTGGGTCTTAGTAAATCCACTAATCAGCACCTCTTAAGCTTAACAGTTACCACTCCAAGTGTGAGAGAAACGTTGTGGTTAAATAGTATTTAATGCGGTGGGCCTTTTCTTGGCTGGGTGCAGCTGAGAGACTTCCTGGAGTTTTGTTGTTATAGTGAGGTTGCCAGGCGACCAGCGTACATCCGGAAGTTTCTTTACTGACGAGACAGAAAAAGTTGAAGATACATCAACCTTAATAAAATGTCTATGTTCACACTGCTGGTAAAAAGTTCATTTACATTTAATTGTAATTTTTGAAAATAAAATTACTTTCTAGTTCATGTCATTTCTGTGCATAAATACAAAAGAGATGGTCCTTGGCACAATAACCCCCTTCAAACAGCATCAGTAAAGCAGATTTTGATATAGTGTCCACCTATAGTAAATACCTAATATCTAAGTGCTGGTTCAACTATTGGTATTAGTTTGGAGATTTGGAGTTGAAGCAGTGGAACAACTGACACACAACAGGACAGAACAACATTGCAACACTGCATTGGACGTTTGAGATCTGTGAGCTGCAGGAGGGAACTCCAAAAGAACTCCTTCTTCCTGACTGCGATAAAACTATTCAATCAATCAGTCTATAGAAAATAATCAAAAAGTTGAATGGAATTGAAAGCAACAAAGCACCCACATCTGTCCACTTTACGACACAACCTCAGAGTTATCTAGATTGACGGTATTTTAACTCTTTTTTAATGGGTCTGGAATAAATAGTAATATAAGGAACAGAAATCCTTTTGGATCAATTATAATCATCTATTCAAAATTTTTTTTTCTTTCCTGAGGCAGTTTATTCTGTGTCTGTTGGTACTGCCCCCTGGATATCCAACATTAAACCTTAGAGACCAGGCCTGCCAGACTAGTGAACAAGAGTAGTGTTTGCAGAGTAGTTGTTGCCTTTTTAGTAGGACTTTTGCAGCTTTGTAGCCATTCTCTCTTTAAGACAAAGTGGAACTTTCCTGTCAGAAGCCATATTTCTCTCAGCCTCGTAATGTACAACCTTGGCTGGGCCACTGCACACTTAATCTTACAAGTTTTAAATCTACATGTTAGAATGCAGATTTGTAATAGTAGAATCATGTTTTCCCTTTAATACAATTACTCATTTGGTCAGCATTCATTTTATCCACAAGTATATCAAGTTCACGCCTCATGTACAATAAGATAAGCATGTGATGTCATCAAAATGATACACCACTGCGGTAGGGCTGGGCAATGTATCAATATATTTTATATTATTTATCCAGGACAGTCCCACGGAGATTACAAATCTCTTTTGCAGGGGAGTCCTGGCCCCATGGGAGGGGAGGATTATTATACATGTTTTTGGCGGAAGGAAACCAACATCCAAACTCCACACAGAAATGTCCTGTCCTGAATGGAAATCAAACCCATGCCCTTCTTGCTTTGAGGCAGGAGTACTAAGCCACTGTAGTGTCTCATAGATAACTATTAACGTTTTCAGATCAAACAACTATAACAATTTCAATCATACTACCAATAAAAATATTTAAACAACTTTATTTTTTCAATTAGATTTAAATCAGCATTTGTTCTCTGCGAAAATATATTGTGATATATATTCTATATCGAGATATGAATTATTATATCAAGATATTATTTTTAGTCCATATCGCCCAGCCCTAAACTGCAGTAACTCGGCTGTGTTTAATAAGCAGGTTAATAAGTGTATGCTAATCTCGTCATTTCAACAGGGTTTGATGAGGGGACACAGGTCCTAAAACAATCTAACTCTGGCGCCTCCATGTGCTGTTGTTCTATACAAGTCCAGCATAAGCATCCAGTGTCTTGAAGCCACTTGCTAATGTTATCTACCCACTCACTGGCAGCACACACATTATCATTCTGTTGCTATCCAGGCAGTTCAGTTGAAATATCCTGAAGGAAGCTCAACAAATCAGAAGACATTATAAAGCCATCTCGCAAAAGCTAAGTGTCAATCAGTGATAAATCCAGGCACATAGTAATAGGCAGGAAAGGCTAAACAGGTGCTGGTGACCTCCCCTGACTTTCACTGCCTCATTGTTTGATTGGAGCATCACCCGTCCATCCTTCGGCCTCACATCGGCTTTGTGGCCACAGTCCGGGTCAGAGGCGCCGTGTCTAGCCACGGTGCCGCGTGTCCTAATCGCATAAGCGCACGGGCTAATCCGCCGGACAGCTGGGGAATCTTTACTGCACCGTTCAAGCATGAGACTCCCACACAAGTGAATGAGCGGTGGGAGGTCAGAGCAGCTGACGACAGACACTTCCACATACAGCTTTCAGTTTCATCATCGACATTCAAGGCACAAGACAAAACTTACAAATTGTTAAAAAAAAAAGTTATTGATGGGATTATTGAAGAAGAGTTGTGGTGTAAGGGCCAAAAAGCTTTGTGAAAAAAACGATTTTTAGTATAAACAATACAAGTACTTCAATTTGAGTACTTTCCAGGAATGGGCCCAGATGCAAGTATTTCATAAAGGTGAACTTTAAAAGATTTCATTGCCATTATATGGACTTTTTCAGTGTTTTATCAAGTGACTTAATTTTTTTTTAAAGCCAGTTTTTGTGCCTTGTGACACTTTACCAGAGCATTTTTTTTGCCATTTGCCAATCTGTATTTACGGTAAAAGACTACCAAACAGTGTAGAATTGAGAAAGTGAGACGGAAACTCAGTACTTATTATGGCATGTTATCGGAGGAGGTCAAAGGAGAGGCTGTGGTGGTGCCAAGAATCAAGTAGTAGATGAATGCTACAGAGAGATAGTTAACATTGTAGCCCATTTTATGTACACTGTCCATTGAGAAATATTCCTCTTAGTTCTCATTTACTCCTATTTTTCCATTAGTAACAGCAGGATTGGTTTTACTTAGTTCTTTTCCAGCTGTATTTCTTGCTGGGACATACAGCTTTCTGGCTATGATTAGGACTTTTTGACATGGCAAAAAAGAGGAGAGCTTTTTAACCATGTTACTGGCAGAAGTGGCTAAAATTCTACTCAAGTAAGAGTAGCGTAACTTAAAAATTGTATTTAAGTAGAAGTCAAAAGTAGTCATCCAAGTTCACATATATTTGAAAAGTACACTGCTTTACTCAGCTGTGTATTTTAATGCCCTGTCTCCTACATGTGTTTGTGCCGCTATGCCCTCACAGTTTGTGTGTGGTCATTTGAATGAAGGGCGAGACACAGTCTTGTGGTAGATCCACTGGCAGCATCTCTTTGGCAAAAACAAAGCATAAAACGTGTAGAATAAATTATTTAAAAAAACAGTAACAATGTAAAACTAATCTACTTATGTAAAAGTAAAAAGTATTGTAAAGTAAAACTACTTAAAAACAGCAAATGTAACTCGTTGCTACCCACCTCTGCTTGTGAAGCATAAATGGGGCAGGGTTATTGATGGGAGAAACTCTCAACAACATCACAGAAAGGGGCCAAACAGGGTAGACAGGAGGGAAGAGAGTCTCTTTATCTCAAGGCTGTTTTTACAAATGATCAGCAGTACAGATAAGTTCCCAAATGAGCACAATGTTCACCCCCAGAACACAGTTTCCAGGTGAGATCTGTAAAAGCAACAATCAACAAAAGCAAGAGCCTCAGTCTGTACTAAAACAGGCGTGTATAGAAAAAATGGCTTCTCTCCTTACTTCTGGTATTGTATAGCCATTCGAGTACATACTGTCTAAGGTAAATTAATAGACTGCGGAATATAAGTCTATCTCATATACATCAGAACACCCTCTTGTCTGGGACATGGAGCATGATGAACTGTTTCCCCCTACCAAGCGTCTCTGCTAGAGCAGTTAGAGCGTCCGTCCCCTCCTGAGATTTGGATGAATAATGGGTAATAGGAGGAATTTCCTTCTAGAATAAAATGTTTCTAACCCTGCACCTCTCCTGGCAAGCACTCCGGTTCTCCCAGTGCGTACGAGAGCTTAAGCCATGCCAGAAAAACCCAGGCATCTGCACACATCTATGTTTATCCCATCCCCCTTGAAATCCAGCAATGGGGGTCTACGGGGTTTTCCCCCCTTTTCCCCAGATGAGTGCCAATAAAAGAAACACATGCGCTGTCATTATTTATAGAATCATTTGTTTGTTGATTATCCGAGCTTTCCAGATTTGAGCTCCACTTTTTTATTTACGACATGCACTGGATTTTTCATTAAAACAGATATTGAAGAATGGGCTTTGTCATGTGAAGCGGACGTTTTTATGATTGTGAGCAAGTGCTGAAAACTCCCCGATCCAGTTATTGTCATTATCCACTGCAGCTTGTATGCAGGTCCATATTGAGCCCTTTTCCAAATGAAGAGGGACCTCCAGTATAGAGCAGGGCCCGTTCCAAAGAAAAACACTGGTATGGTATTAGGGATCACTTACAAATACATTACACCTGAAGATCATCATAGAGTGTAATGGCTGTTGGGGCTAGTCCGGTAATCTTAACTCATGTGCTTATTAAAATAATATTGCCTTAACCCCTGGAGCAGAGCCATTTAATATAAGATGTGCAACACTCCCAAAGACTACAGAGAAGGAATGCAGTAGAAAAGTCATCATGAAGAGTCTAATAGTTTGAAGCATCAAGTATTAAACATGAACAGATGACTGGCTAATGTAAATGTCATTTTGAACTTTAGCTGGTCTCTTCAATGTTGTCTACAGTGGTACTTGAAGCAGCAATGTAGTTAAAGTGCATATGATAAAATAACTAATAATAACAATTAAAAATAGATTACTGATTTTACTTAATAAACCATCCATCCATCCATTTTCTTCCGTTTATCGAGGCCGGGTCGCGGGGACAGCAGTCCAAGCAAAGCAAGACTTCCCGCTCCCCAGACACTTCCTCCAGCTCTTCCGGGGAAATATCGAGGCGTTCCGAGGCCAGCCGAGAGACATAGTCCCTCCAGCGCTTGAAAATATAACAAATTATGTGAATTTTAGTTGCTTCTGGTCATTTATCCTTTAATCTATGAATATAGCTTCCGATGCAGCAGGTACAAATTTATTCAAGCTGAAAATAATTGTAGTCTTGCAGACTCCACAATAACAATTCAAAAATAAGGTTTGTCAATAACTTCTGGCAAACAGCAGGAAGTCTTCAGCTTGTGTTTAAGCAATACAAGGTAGATATAGTGAGCGCCGTTTTATAACCGGAAGGTTGGGGTTTCGATCCCGGCTTCTGACTGCATTCTCATTTTCCCAAATAAACCAGAATTTTTGAGAAAATGAATTAGAGTTTAATTACATTGGCCCCAACATGGCTGGTGTGAATGTGACCTTATGACAGTAGCTCAAGAAGTAAAGGTCATCCAATAACCAAAAGGTTGACGTTTTAAATCCAGCTCTTCCAGTTCACCTTGTCCTTGGGGAAGACGCAATGACAGAAAAGCACATACCATTTATAATATTCTTGTTACGCCTAAGCATATAGTCTATACTGTAACAAAGTGCACTACAAAGCACCTTAGCCTCCTGAAACATGAAACTCCATAGGCAACTTTTAAGGCATCTTAAAACATAAAATCAGCTATTCCAGGTTTATTAACTTATGGTTTATTTTACTGAATGTGTTTCAAAAAGTTGACAGGGCAGTTTGGAGTTAAAGACGGTCATATGAACTGTTGTGCTCAGAAGTCAAACACGTAAGTCTAAACACTATTCCTATAGCTCTGCCCTGGAGAGTATTGTGAATGGATTCCCAGTGTCACTAGAAGCGATGCAAGCGGCTCACTTTTCACTCAACTTGACTGACACTTAGCATGCTGATCCAGACGTTTCACACCACGAACTGGCCAGTGGGTGTTTTTTCCTAACTGCAGTGGCTTTTCTTCACTCCTGTTTGCAGAGATGCTGAGCTCACACTTTTCCAGGACAGAGCGAAAGCCCTGACAGGTACTTAACGACGATCACAAACAGCCCTAAACATGCTCCGTCCGCTGGGCAGGGCACAGGAAGGAGGAAGGCACATACCCTTTACAGCCATATCACACTTTCCAAAAAGGAACTTCATGCAGAAAAAAATAAATGTGCAGGTTTCACCGACCGGCAGCATGAGCTAAGGTGTTTTCATAATGCTTTCTGCACATGTGCTGTACTGTGTGAGAATGTGTTTGCCTACAGCAGCTATTTCATGAATATAATGCCACATTTAACCTCTATTTCTCAACATGGTAAAAGATTTTTGCAATGCATTCAAATAATAGCACAACACCAATCATTTTAAGAATCCCAACAAATCATTTAATCAGATCCTTGTGTGGTGTGTTATGACTAATCAGATCTGCCTGAAATGTCAAAATTGCTCTGATTTATAATCATAAATATCCTTCCATGTTTATTATTTTTTATCAAAAACCCTTGTTTTGTGGGTGAGACCCAATAAGGAGTTTACAAAAAGCTCTCTCTTGTGAAATTAAGCTGTTTTTACTCAGAAAGCAAGTTGGTAATAGGACTAAAATACTGCTAAAGTCAAGTGTAGTAACAATGTACCATAATGAGTTTAAAATGCTGCAGCAATCCTTCCACTTTTAGAGTAAACAGCAATTCAGACTTCAGACTCCACTACTTCAGTGGGAGCTTTTTTCAATATCTTCTCCCATAAAAAAGCCTTAGAAAGTTTAAGATTAGTCCTCCATGTTTGTTTTATCTAAAGACAAGGTATCACAAGAGATTAGGGGAGAGCTATTTGGTTCCTAGTCAAGACTTGAATGTGTTTTTTTTTTTTTGGAGTAACCACAATGTACACAACAAACTACACTAACAAAACCTACATCTAGGACTTTTTAACATTGTGTGCGGTTTCAAAAGTCAAGAAAATCACTTATGTGTGTGTCATGTTTTATGATAAGTGTGGCTCTAATAGTTCTTTAGACATTATGGGGGAATTGTTTGTCAGACACTCACACATAGTAAAGGCCTAACTTATACATATATGTCATTTTTGGGGTCTGAGCTGTAGTTGCACCCACTTCCTTTATGGTAGCAGCTGTCAAAACGTTGTCGGATTACAGCACACCACAAAGTGGGAGTTCATATTAGGCTGGTACAAGTCAGGAAGTTAGGAGGAGTCTGGAGGGCGGCTACTTTAAAGCTTCTCACTTTCTCAGAGCAAAGCAACTCGGGCCCATGGGAGGAATAGCTAACACCAAAAGGGTGCCGCTCCAACTTTGCTAATTTAGCTACACGTGTCAGGGATATGGAGGGCTTTTCCACTGATGTTTTAGCTATTACGCAAATACACTGCTTTGTTTTTGCAACCGGATGGTCCTATTCGTAGCCTAGGATCACAAAGTTCTTTTCCCTGGATTAGAAAAGTTCAGAGGCTTGTATGATGAAGCCAGAAGATTTGTTGAGAGAGAAAACTCCCCTCATCTGCTGAGGGAAAAGGACTTGTTGAAATAACAGTGGTCCAGCGTGTAATTCTCCAAATCAGACACGCGTCCTAAGATTGTCGGCCCACCGCACCGTTTACATGGCAAACTAATGAGTGTCATAGTAACGATGTTTGACATGGATGCAATAACATAACTGTTAGAGTAGTGCGTAAGGCCACAATGACAGAGGCCTTGATAATCCATTTACTCTAAATCAATATGCAATGTCAAAGCAAATCCAGGGCGACTCTGATTTAAACAGTGAAAATACATGGATCAGATTCTCATAAACAAGAAACTTGAACAATGACGTGTGCTTTCAGAGCTGGAAGACCTGTTCAATTCACATCCTCAAACTGATGGACCTATAGACCAGCTCACTATAGATGGTCTCAGTCACACTTCTTCTGAGGGACCCAAGTGAACCCCTTTGGAAAATGCCCAGTGTATAATCTGTAAAAAAAAAAAAAAGATTATCTGTCTTTATACTTATGTAGTCTGAAAATTAGTGACATGGGTTCTCCTGCTGTGAAGCAACAATGCACTTGCAGTCACCATGCCTCCCAACTCATCTCAATCTAGAAAACAGTAGTTATAAATATATTTTAAAGTAAGATGTAAAATGTGGCAGTATAGAGATGAACAAAACTATATGTGTTAACACTTTATTTGACACTACACTTAATACATTGTATCTACCTCATTAAGTTCAATGTAACAAACTGTAATAACATGTAACTATATAGTAGCCTACATAGATACCAACCCTAACCCTACCTACAATATACACGTAACCCCATTATCTATGTACTATGTAGCTACATGTTATTACAGTTTGTTACAAAGTGTTACATTGTACTTATTGATGTAGATACAATGTATCAAGTGTAGTGTCAAATAAAGTGTCACCATATGTTTTACAATAGTGCATTAAATTGTTAAAATGTCACTTTTTGCAAATGCATAACCATCTGACAGTTAAAGCTTCACTGAACCTTAACTGTATATTAGTTTATAATATAATTATTTGCCCACCACAAAACTGGATGGGAAGTTATTCTTAGCTTTATAGGTATGGGATGAACAAATAGAATTATTCATATGATAGTAAAGACCAAAAGTACACATCAAGTCATTTAAAAATTCATTTATTATTTCAGATTTTTTCGCCTTTGTTATACAAAGATGTTAAATAACTTAAATACATTCTTACCAGTCATTTGTGATCTGTTTATACCTACAAGCTATACACATGAGGTAGAGGAAAATAATTTAGGATTCCCATAAGACATGAAGAAGTGAACATGGACGAAACTTTTGTCTGTGTAGTATCATCACAATGGGTAATACATGGTCTGTGTGTACATAGGTTACAAGAACAGCGCAAATCCTGACAAAAGGCACTTAAAGAAGTACGAGTTTCAACCAGATTTTATGGAATAGTGGATTTGACAAACAGATTTAACATGAGAATACTAATATTAATGCATCATGATTAGAAATGTCTTACAATTTGTCAGTGCTTGACGGCTGAGTTTTGAAATGATATTGGTTGAAAGTATATGATGTGCTTTTTGAAGCCTCCACCCCAAACAGAACACCACACAAAGAAAAAAAAAAGAGTAAAAAGACAGAATATAAAATCAATTTAGTCATTTGACGTTATTTACACTAGAAACATGCTCATAATATATTTAAAAATAATTTATCTTTTTTTTTTTTCTACAAAATAAACTTTTGTACATAATCGACTGACAACTTTAACAGTGCAGAGTTTAAGAGTTGACTACTGCTGCATGATGCTCTGTGACTAATGGTCTATGTGTGATGTAAAGCTAATACATTGATATTAATTGCATAAGGGTGCCACGATTCATCCAATCCCTAATTTAATGTATATATATATATATATATATATATATATATATATATATATATATATATATATATATATATATATATATATTTACTTTAGCTTCAGTATTTAGCTTTATTCTGTCACAGCAGTGTATAGATTGACTTTAATGTCTACCTTGAGAGTCCTATTGAACTAGATGGTACTTATCAACGCATAATACCCACTCTTGTCTTGAGTAGCCTATGCATTCACCTTAATTTAGTCAACCTGCTTTATGTTTGCCTAATTTACTGTCAGCATTACAGAATTAGCATAATGTATAGTACAATCGGGTTATGTATGCTTCAATATTACTAAATTGCTTTGTATTGAAATTTATTTTATCCATATTTCATCTATAATGTACAGTTATATTTCCTACTTGTGAATGGTTTTGGTTCACTGGGGTTAAGAAAACATTTTTTTATTGAATTTTTGGTACTTTTCCTTGATTTAGTCAAACTACTTTGCTGAATTACTGTTAGCATTATACCATTATCATTAAGTATAGGACAATAACCCGAGCATGCCACTAAAATACCACTTTCTCAGAAATGCTCAGTAAATACAAGTTTATTTTTAATTTAAATTATTTTATATATTTTTATTGTTTTATTTGCAAAAGATTATGGTTCTGTTTTCTTGTCTGCAGTGCTGTTCCCTTGATATAGCCGCACTGCATTTGAGTTCCTAATATACCGTTAGCATTATAGCATTTGTAATACACAAATCACAAAAGAGCCATAAATGCCCATTTAATGCTACTTGCATGGCACAGAATTTCACAACTGTAGGTCATCACCTTGTAAGTGAAGCAATGCCCTCTTTGGATTTTGTGAAATTCTTTTTTTTTATTCATTTCAGTTTTGGGAGATCGTGACACCCCTAGAATGGCTGGCAGTTTACAGAGAGACCTCAGTGTGTGTGGGAGCTGTGGGAAGCAGGCATTTATGCTCTGAGCCTCTGAATAGCTATTATGGTTTCCATGTAGCGTGCAAAGTTCTATGTATATGTTTTGACCGCTCTTTATTTGGCATGCCTTCTCTTATCAAAATGCTTGGAATTCATCTCGTCAGTAGAAATTACCCACTGGCAGGCTCTTCAACACGATACGGTGACGTCTAACCAATTACTGCTGCTTGTGAGAGATGTGCCTCACTTTTGTCTGTCATTACCACAGGTGAAAAAACCATTGCTATTTACAATTTTGAAAAAACAAAAACAAAAAGCATTCTGCACTGCACTGTATTCATAAACACAGATTTTTAAATACTTTTATAGGACTTTTTTGGGCTTCAGTGCGTGAATGTTGCTATAATACAAAGCTGGGTCCCTCACTCAGTAGTCAATTCACACCCATCTCATAATTACACTTCCCACAAACGGACAATACAATGAAATACATCATCTCTGCATTGTCTGTGAGCCATTTCTCATATTGATTTGTGTAGTAATGTTAAATACATGCTAACTGTGTGGCTACTATGACATATTTAAATATATTCTGCAGCACAATTTGTCGAACAAGCAAATATTATACAAAATGTGTTTTCGTTCACTACGAGGCTGACACATTCATCTTCACAAGTTGGATTTCTGTCTCAGTTTTGCCCCATATGCATGTCTGTAATGCTCATAATATGGCTCAATCAGATCTTCGGAAGAAGGAAGAAGGATGTGAAATGGCAGGGGGCTACATTCCTCCGGGTCTCCACAGTTTTCTTTACAACTTCAAAGCAGTTCAAACATATCCTAATGAGTAGATTTAACCTCATGCTAACATCTTTTGGCACACAACCCAGTCTCTAGAATTTTGGCCACCATGTAACATTTCCAAAAATGCCCCCAAAAAACTTTCCAGGAGAGAATATAATTGTACATATTGTACATACTGAAAAAATACATTTCAACTAGTCTATTCTATATTTACATACCCCAGTTCCACAATAACATCTCAAGTCGTTGATGAACATGAAAAACGTCAAATTTTAAACATGACGTATGGCTGAATCTAACCAACGTATAAGCCCACTGGTCAGAACCAACCATGGTTTGGTTTTGGTTTAAATATTAATTCAAGCTAGGTGTTTAGTTACTAAATTCAATATTACACAAAGCCTTGGTATGTTCTCAATTGTCATCTTCCAACTACAACTAGTATTTTGCAATAAAAGATGAATATGCACTTACTGGTAATGCAAATGGGTTGGGTGAATATGACTGTACTTTGGAACAGGGATACGATGTATTTTTGGAATCTTTACATAGAAACATTTGATTCATGAGACTGGGTTGGAGTCACACATGGACTGGGCTGATCACACTTGGATATTGTTGCTTATTTTATCCAAATAGTGGTTTCCGTTATTCCCTGAACACTGGTTTGCTCAAGGCTGAGATAAGCCTAAACTGACTGGTTTCCTGTTATATTATATCATAAAAAATAAAAAATAAAGATTTAAAAGAAAAAAAAAATTCTTCCTGTAAAGGAGTAGTCCCAAAGGATTTATAAATTAGCAAGACATCGAACACAAGTGTGCTGCGTTCCAAAGGGCCTTGTCAGAATGAATCAAGAGGAAAAAGGAGCAAGAGCACACAAACATAAAACATTTGTGTGGTTAGTGGTTCGTTTTAACATAGTTAGATAAGTGGCTTGTATAATATCATAACAATGTAACTGAAATTATGAACATACATATACAAACACACATGTGTTTGAGTGTAAATATGTGCGTGTAGGATAACTCTTACACCCTGTCTTTATATAGTCTCTGAATATGGTTTTCATTGCCATAAGTGTCGTCAATGTGCTCAACAAATACAAAAACACAAAGTCATTTTACATCAGTCTGTTGGTGTCCCAGTGCATCAGCTGGGTCTTTCATGTTGTTTTCCTGTGTGAGATGCATTATTTTATAAATTTTTTTATTATTTTTTTCTTCCTCTGTCTAGGCAACATGGTGGCTAAAGCTTGAGATGTTGACCCAGCTGTGGCTTCTGCAAAGCCCAGACAAAGAGAGCTCTGAAACCCCACAGAAATCCCTCAAAGTGCTCATTGCTTCTGCATCGGCTCCATTGTTTGCAGAACAGTTCTGACAGTGAAGCCTTGTTTGGAGATCACACCCCGTCCCAGCTTTAGCCTTTGCAGGTGTAGACCTCCTCTCTCTGCGTGCACTGCTTGCACTCAACGTAGCAACACCAGCGGACTTGGCACTGGCAGGGCCGCGTCACCTCTCTGCTCTGAGTGTTATGGCCTCGGCCACAGCATATGGCGTCACAGTTTTTGTCCTTGTAGCACTTGCGGGCTGCTGTTCCCGATGAGTACTTGCTGGGTCTACAAAAGCTGGGTGAGTCCTCGATGTGGAGCAGGTCCATAGTGCGGGGAATCTGGTCGTTGGGGCCAGGCAGAGGCTGCGGAGGCTGGCTGCGGCCCGTGGAAATCTCCCCCTCCCCGGTCGCTTCATTTGTGGAACTGCCAACCTTTACTGATCCCTCATAGCGTTGCTTTAGCTGTTTGCCGATCTCGTGGAAGGGCAGCAGCTGCCTCCAGCACGTCTGTACCGTGCACGAGCCCGAAACACCATGGCACTTACATGTGGTCTCCACTCCAGCCTTGATCACCTACAGACGCAAAGTCATATAGTCATCAGCAACAAAACAACGGAATAAGAGTTATGAGTAACAATGTGCCTCTGTTTAGTAAGCAGCATTTCAAAATGCTCAATCACAAAATGATACATATAATGAGATATAATTAAACTGTAGACCATCATAACAAGGCACAGAATAATCATATACTCCTAACTCATGCATTTAAAAAACATAATGAAAGTTTAAATTATACCTGACGTATTTTAATGTTGGTGATTTAATTTAGAGTCAATTCCAACGACAATTATGAGTAAGTAGATGGAGGTTAATGCTCAGAAGCATTATTAAAGTGCTTTTTTTTTTGCTGAGCAAAATGACAATCTGTGAACTACAAACACAGCACCTTAAAATAACTGAGTCTGTTCATGCGAAACAGGCTGTGTTGGTACAAAATGACCAATCACATTGACAGGTACAAGAAAACTAGCAGTTGAGAACTAGCACAAAACTACACTAAACTAAAACACACAAAGTAAAGACCAACTTGATAAGATATTACTAGCCAGGAGTATATATCATTGCTCATAGATCAAAAAACCTGTTAAGTCCAAGGTTTCTTTCTGTGGCTCAAACATGCAACAAACTCTAATGTTTTTTTGTAATTTGCATCGTCTATTTTCTTAAAATGACACTGAATTTTTTAAATCCTTTGCATTGCAAAGACTGGCACTACTTTATTGATATCTGATTCAGTAATCCTGTCTGCTTTTCTCATCTGCGTGTGCTGAGTGCTACAGATTATACTACACAGAGGATAACACATAGTACAGACAGCTACATGGGAGAAATCCTGCCTCATGTTCATACATTATTGTAAGTAAAGCAGAGACTGTCAGCTAAAAAGCCCGCTCTCGTCATGTTATCTTAGGAGTGCTTGACCCCTCTGTGGTCCGTCAAAGTTTATTGCAGCGTCGACCGCACTGTCAGAAAGAAGTGTGTGTGTGTGTGTGTGTGTGTGTGTGTGTGTGTGTGTGTGTGTGTGTGTGTGTGTGTGTGTGTGTGTGTGTGTGTGTGAAAATGGATGACAGTAACACATTGTCTCAGACGGGGTTTGGACGGCTAGGTTTGGATTGAGAATGGCTTTTTGCAGACTGGGAGTGCATATTCATCAGTCCAGCAGGTCCAGAACATTTGGCTTGGTAAGCTTTGGCATGTTGGTGGTGAGGGTCTGCAGAGCCTAGCACATTCCAGTTTGCTGCTCTGTCTGAAAGGTGTGCAAATCAAAATGAAAGAGCCAAAACAATGCCTTAAATCTTCGATCCAGTCTCTTGTGACCTTTGTATGAGGGTTGTAGTCAATCAAACAAAAAACAAGTTAACTAAAATGGTCCCCACACATTATAGTAATAAATGCCTATACATAATAACTGATTAACTGATAACTGATCTTTTTTTAAAGACTAGTTACTGCTGCCATTGGACTTGTATATTTATCCTTAGCCTGTTGTTTATTTGAGCTGTTTCATGTCCATCACATCTTGGTAAAACATAACCAGTGAGTAAAGCAGTCCAGTCAGTGAGGGACACAGATATGATCTCATTCAGTGCATGGGCTGTGGTGCATTCACTTACTGTATAATAGAGCTAACAGTAATTACTCCAAAAACTATCTAGTGCAATTTTAGTTTAATGAGGCCAAAAGTGTGTGAGTTGTACTCTGTGGTTTGTGTAATAATTAAGACGTGCCTTCTACAAACTGACGTCTGGTTTTACCTTGTCTAGCTGCAGCCTGATATTACACTATTCAAAACACTTTTAAGATTAAAAGCCATATTTTCTCACCACAAACAATTGCAGAGTGCGGTTGAGTTCAATCACTGCCTAATCTAATCTGAGAGAAACAAATATTGACACGTGCATTCAGCAAATTTACAGTAGCAATTGCTTTAGCAATTACTTAGAAAAGGGATGGTTTCTTCATATGTAATACATTGAATGAAAGTAAATGGCAATTTGGTTGTTTTGTCGCCCTGATCATAGCATCTATCTGGAATCACTCCAAATCTTGTCTGCTGACTTCTGTTTTATTTGCCAAAAAGTATACCCAGATATGTTTGTCTTGTACATCCGGGATAAGCTGCAGACTAACAGACTAGCTCTAGTGTTTGTATACATAATTGCACTGAACCCAGACTCTCATGTATTATCTTTTCTCACAGCTGAACTGTTTGTAAGTGCAATTAGCCAATGTTTGTGTTTAACACAGTCTGGGTCCATTCCAAATGAACTGTGGCCCTATTTAAACGTTGTGTTTTCTCACTTTCACCCTGTCAAACAATTACACTGAAAGTAACACAAAGAGTCATGTTATTGCTAAAACAGGAAATAATATTTAAGACTTGTTTGTTTAATAGTCTTTTTTATGTTTTTCTGAAAATGAATAGTTCTGAGCTGTCATTGACACTAGTCCTCTACAGACAGTAATGTGAGTGACGTATTGAAAGTTACAAGGGCCACCATTGGCCAGCATTGTTGGCACATTTGTTGTAAAGGAATTGAGGTTTTCTGCTGATTGATAATGCAGTCCACATTCTACTCTTCCCCTGTTACACTTCTACCGGGCTAACTGGACAACTCCAAAAGAAAATGGGATACTACTGGGACACTATATGACAGCTGCAGACCAGTGGAAAAATTCATACAGCAACCAAACTCACTTCAATGTTCATTTGTGCAAACTGGCTAGCAAGCAACCGTCAAGCAATGCACAAACCTGTTAGTTACCACTTTAGTTAACACCACTGGTTACTGGTGTCTCCTTGTGTCTCATGGACATTTCAACTTCAACACTAATGCCATAGTTACTGGAGAATGTCCTCTCTCTATCCATTTCTCTCTGTTCAACACTGAGGCGGTAAAAGGCCACACAACTACAAGGTGAGGACATGTTTGATTGACAAATTTTCTGTTCCTCTGTGTGCTTGTTGCTGAAAATGTGTTGAATAAGCCATGTCTGTTACGCAATTTTGACATTTAATTGTGCAAAGTGAAGCACTTAAGCACATCATCAGTTTTTTAACACTGTAATATTCCTCAAAATGAATCCACGAACAAGGTATTATTACATGCCAAATGCACTTTGATGGGTTTACCTTTGTGCCCACGTTTGTGTTGTGCATGTCCACACGTGCTCGCAGGTCTTTGTTAGAGCGTTTGCCCAGAAAGTCCTTGACAAACTTGTTGGCGTATTTGAGGTTGTCCCCGCAGCCTCCCCACTGCCAGGCTTTACGGTTCTCCAGATGCGGGGCCTCGTCGCACGTGCAGCGCTCCATTCGTCCTGCGCTGCAAGCTTTAGCCAAGGCATGGGTTAGCCCCGCGGAGGAGATGGCGTACAGGAAGGCTGTCTCTTTAAATCCTGAGCACAAGAAAAATAAATATTAGTGCATGACAATTAAATGATATATATTAAAATGTTAGCGGATAAGAAGACAATTCCACGCAACCATATAATTTGTTTAAAAATTCTGTAAAAGGCAAACTCAGTGTCAGTGTTATTTATAACCATACTATCTAGCTTTTTTTGCGCTATCAAGTTTCGTGTATGTAAAATGTTTGTGAGAATAGTTTTGAGAGAGTACAACAAAAATAATAAAATATATTAATAACATGCAAGCAGAGGCATTAAAACAAAAGAACATGCATTGCATACACATAATATACCTCTCTTTAGCATGTTGGCCCGATGGCGCCCCTCCAAGGTGCAGTTCCACCTCTCGAACCGAAACTGATACTGACATTCGAGGGCGCTCAGGGTGATGGCCTCTCTTAAGGTCTCGGCTACACCCGGGTCCCGTCGGCACATCCTACGCTGTTTCTTTTCAAGTTTGAGGCGGTCGCACAGCTTGTAGTGAGCCCTGCCTGTGACCTCCTCTGGCAAAGAGTTCAGTGGCAGGATAGACAAAGGCTCATTACCTGTCAACCTGCAGAAAAAGATCACACAGAGAGATGAGTGGGGCTGCTCACAGGGAACAACAAAAACATCTTGATAAGATGTTCAATAAAAATCCAGATGCAGTCCTTCCTGGTTAAAATATACTGCATAAACAGGACAGGAAGCACAGCTGGGCCAGAATACTTAAAAGTTTGGTTAATGTTCAGTTGGATTCAGCTGGTCAGTGGTTAATGTTCAGGGGAATTCAACAATTGCTGGAGACTGATATCAATCTCAGCACAGGCGTGTCTGTGTGTAAAGCAAACTCTCTGCACAGGTGAAAGAGGACGTGCTTTTTATTTGTTTTTTGTCACCATTTTTTGACTGTGCACTTTTTTCTCAGAATGTCAAAACTCAAGAATATATTTTGACAGACATATTGTAAAGGGTTGAATGCCCATAACCCTTGCACATGCATATATAGTGCAGTAAATAATTGGGGTATTGTAGAGACCAGGGGCCACATGTTTTAATTTTATTTATTTGGTTTAGACAGTGCATATTAATGAACATACAATGCAACTTGGTGTAATTACACCAGATTTAGCACAATGTTCATTTCAATCCGTAGTCCCAGACAAAGAAAAAAACAAACATAATACCAATACAACAGATGTATAGACATTACAGTACCACGATGTGGAATACAATACAAAGAACAATCATCATGGAACAAACCTACCTACCCTGAAGTACAATTTTACAGTGCATACTAGACTGTGCATACCATAAAGTTCTATCCATTTTAAAGTGCCTATGCGCAAGTATCATGAAGTGCTTGTTATAAATATACTGTATTTAAGAGTGCCTATGCATAAATCTTACCTAATGTTCACAGTTTTGATATTATATTATATTTGTTATTCAGCCATGCTTTAAGCTGTTTCTTAAACAAAAAAAGAGTGGAACTACCTCTGATTACCGTTGGCAGAGTGTTCCAAATAAATAGGATGTTTTGTGCAAAAGTAGACTTCCTAAATTATATTTTACAATCCTCCCTGGTGGTTGACCTCGTACCACCACTCAGACTAGCCTAGCTCAGACTTACTCAAAGGAAAATCTGAAATAAAATCTGAATACAACAGTATAGTGTATTACAAGAACTGGATGTAGTTCCACCTTATCTTCCCTGTTACCAATTCCACTAGTGACCACTTACTGAAAAAAAATCTTAGATGGCTCAGAAGTAAATTTCACCATTGACTGCAGTTTGAGTGCATTGGTCAGAACTGATTATAATACAAGCTTGCAAGCATGATGGCCATAGAGCGCCTGGTTTATGGGCTGCTTAACTTGTGAATAAAGAAAATTCAAAAACGTAATTGGTGTACAGACCCAAAAGAAACTTACACTTAAGGTGTGTGAGTGACCCAGGGCTCTGTACTACAAAGCCTGATTAGGAGGTTAGAGAAGTCATTTCAGAGTCAACCCTGGGTTTTCAGTTACACAAAGCTGGTTCAGTGGTAGATTACTGAAAAACTAACCATGCTCAAGTAGAGGACCGGGATTGTTAGTTTTTGTCTAACTGGGTAGGAGAAAAATCCGGGGTAGGTTCAACTAGCTTTGCAGCACAGGGCCCAGGTCTGATAATACAAATACAGCCATGGTGTCTTATATTATAGGTTTTTGGATGTCACTCAAAACATCTTCCAGTGCCTCATTATAAAATCACCATATAAAAGCCCTTTTTTCTGTAGCTATAAGCTACAATCCATTTCAGGCATAACAAGCACCAGTTTGAAACCAGCGTGCAGAACATGTGGCAACCTGGCTCTGCTTTCGTCGGTTTATTTAAGGGAGGCGTATATAAAACACACGAGCGAGCACTGCCACATAGCTGACAAAAGCCACGAGCAGCGTTCTGAGGTTGTGATGGGGAAAGCAGAGCATTACTTTCAATAACGCACACAAGGGACATAACTGTCACCCTGCCACCATTTTGGTCACACCAACTGACAGAACTGGCACTGAAGCCGTTCATTATATGTCATTTCTGGCCTCCTGCACCCTTTAAAGTGAAACTGAAGAATAAACAGATTTAACAGAACTTAAACAGTTCAACAGCCAAGGAGAGGACACATGTCTTCAATGGCTGACACTTCATTCAATGTTCGCTACAGAAAATGAATGTACATTGAATCACGTTAAACCCGCACTGATTGTAATAAGAATGATCTGTTGTTCTACACCGCTTGTCAACATTGAATCAATGGCTGCAGAAAAAAATCATACAAGGAAAGGGTTGGCTTCAAGTCCTTACACATCAAAATATACAAATAGAGAAAAGACAAGCAAACGGTTACTCAGACACTGAATGAGTTAAAAGGCCCATAAATGTTGACAATGCATTCAAGAGATGGAAAGAATTGGGGGATTGCTTAGACTTAAACCTGAGCTCAGAGCTTTGTAGTTTATCTTCTGGATATGCAAACTGTCAACTCTGGTTTGATGTAATATTTTAGTATTTTGATGAATTGGTAATTTATTTATTTGTTTAGATAATAAAAGCAGGAAAAGGTCACTATAATATTCCACAAATGCAACGTCTAGGGCATTAACATCAAATGAAGTTGCAGTTTTCCTAAAATTCACTTCCAAACTAACAAATGCTGTTACAAGAACAATGTGACAGGATAGCTTTAAACTCCTCAATGTGGAATAACGTTGTAATGAATTAAGTGTTAATACCAAATGACAATAAGAATATAGCAGCATAACCCCGTCAACGCCTGTGACTTGTTGCCCTTCCTTTCTCATGTGTAAATTCTGCCCATCAAGCCAAATCAATTCCAAAAATCTCCAAGTGTAGTACATGCCCCTGAGAAGTAACCACAGTGAACGAGAAACATGCCCATGTGGACCTGTGCAAAAGCGATTACTCCACTGTATTTTCATAAAAAAGCTCTGGGCACCTGTTCTATGTCACTCCGGTTCACTTAATGTACCAAAAGTGTTGAATGCTGAGCTGCCATGCCACATATTTTCTGCTTCATTACTGTTTTTCATAAAGAATTCTGTCACCACTAACATTCACCTCACCCTATAGCAAAAGGTCACGCGTTCTTCACCTACGAGATATTTGTTGTATTGTGTCCAGGAGCTGATTGAAATGTTTCCCCTGTCGTTTCATAGGAATGGATTTAATAGTTTGCATATGCCACACAGCTTAGGTTCATGACATGGCGGAGAATAGAACCAGGCAAATAAATGAGGAAACAGGATCAGATTGGGTCAAATGCTTGCCGTTTTACAAAACATGTTTGCCTTTCTTAACTTGTCTGACAGCTCTGAATTTTCAAATGGAAAGCTGGCAAGCCACGTGTCTTGACGGAGCTTTCTCTTTCCAATGAGAGAAAATGATCTATACGCAATGAACAAAAACCCTTATGACCTAGAAAAACTGGCAATTTTCATGTAATTGTTCAACACTTTGCAAAAATACAGTATGACTAGTGACAATGGCAAAGATAAGAGTAAATGCAAAGATTACTAGATGACAGAATGAGACTTTGACTGACAGTTCTTCCAAAACATCTCTATGGCAAGCATTAGTCCAGGATTGAATGATGGCGCCACACAGAGTACCTGCCTAATTCCATTTAAGGCGTGAGCTCTGGAGAAATGTCATGCAAATTCAACAATCCCAAGTAGCGCCAGGCAAAGCATTACACTATATGTCTGTAAATTACCAAGATTAACTTTAGTTTTGACTAAGTATAGCTTAACGCACAGATCCCACTGACAAATGGTGGTCTTAATTTACTCAATACCAACGGCATGACGCGTACATTCCTCCAGGAGACATGCACAGTAACACGTATCCGTGTCAATTCTTCCAAAAGCGCCAATGGCTGCCAAAACAAAGAGGCCATTAGAGTGACAGGCCTTAATTGTCTGTGTGACGTCTGCTTGTCTGAGATGAAACGGGGGCTCAAATGCAGCTGGACGACAGCCAAAGATGACACGACATTGATCTCACATGCTACTGTCTCTACGGCCTCTTTCTTTCTTTCTTTTTTCTTTTATTTTTTTAAACACAGACATTGTTCTTGTTAGTTAAGACAGCCCTGGAGCAAAGTGTAACAACTGATCAAAATGTCTCAAGAGACTGGCTGCAGCATGTTTCCTCTCCAAGGCACAACAGAAAATAGTCAAAAGGTATCACAAGTGAACACAGGTATCTAAGGGTTTTAATGTGAACAAGATCCAAAGCAAAGTTAATGACAATCATTTGGTTTGAATGAAAGATTAAAGCACAAAGGGAAAAATGGAGGGTGGACAATATAACATTAAGTCAGACTGGGACTAAACCACAACTTCAGGTTCTGACTCTGATAACTGAGCAAGAACATGACTGTACTATACTGTATACATAGTCCTGCTCAGTTTGCTCGCAAACGTCTTCATGGAGGTTCATATCCTGCTGTGACTGGCTCAAACAAATACTGTCATGCAATTTGAGTCAACATTTTGACAGCACAAATAGTTTTGAAGGTTATTTTGCTTTCAGACAAAGTTGTTTTAGATGTGCCAGTCAGTACTTTCTGGTGTTGTTTCATGAGCCAATGTTAGTAGTTGTTTTTATACTATGACATTTTCAAACAGCTGGATACCGTCAACCAGTAACTGTCCTATGCATTATCCAAGGTCTTAGGTTTTTCAGTGTCTGTGCTCCCAAGTTCTTTAAAAGCATATAGTAAACTGCAAAAACTGCAAACTTTAATAAGCGTACAATTGCTAACTTACAATTAGCAGCGTACAATTTACCCTAACATCTTAAGTTTGCAAGTGATTCAAGTCATTGGGTGTCCTTAGATTTGAAGTATCTTAAGGTTTATCCAGCCAAGGCAGTGATTTGAGGTATTTACATTTTCTTTTGTCTAGTTATAAAAATCTAATAGAATATTCTATTTGTAACACTTAATGGTTCAAATTTTTTGAACTATTGTCACATCCCAAGGCACTAATGGTAGATGTTTACCATCAGCAGATGGAGCAAGACAGCTAAGAAGCTAAAGCATTTATGTTTCCTCATGCGCCTTCTATACCCTAAGGTAGATTTACTAGCATGTATGCTTTACTTGTCAGGCAGATCTCAGTTTAACTGTCTTTAATGAGGAAGCACAGGTGGAATTATCCAGTCTGTAGCCTTCAGCTGGTGTAGCTAAATATCAATGTTCACTACCCAAACACTGACACCACACACATATAGTCTGTTGGTTGCCATTTTCCAAAACTGTTTGCAAATTCTGGATTAAATTGTTGAATTTAAAATGCCTGCTCAATATCTGTTGACAAAAACTATAAATCTAGAAAATTACTTGCGCAAGTACTGACCACTTTGGCCACATACAACACCTTTAAAACAGTATCAAGAACAGGTTTCTATGGTGAACTGACGGTTGGTGCAATACGCCCATGGATTCTTTAAATGTTAATGGCTTACAAATTGCCATAAAATAAATTTCAGTCTTTGGTGTGCTGAGCTGACATCCATACTAGGAAGGATCTATTACTTATGTAAGTATATGGGTCATAATACTAGTTATAGCATAAAAATCCATATGTGTTGTTGGTTACTGATCATAACAGATGCAGATTATTGAAAGAGAAAGTGGAGCTCGACATGCATTACCATTCGTCTACTCACTATTAAGTTCAACATAAAAACGTGTAAGCCTGTGTTTTCACATCTTGGGCCATTTTCTGGGGGTGTTTATGTTTGAGGTGTTGGCACAGCAACACCGATTACACATGGAATATAACCCCAACACAAAGTATAAAAACTCATTGTTGTCCTACACTAGGTGGGATTCCAAGTCTGTTTGCTCAGCTTTGCTTTTTTTCCATTCACAGACAGCATGACCCAGTCTCACGCTGCGCCTCCTCCACTGTCTTTCACTTAGTAACTCTGCAGTTTGTTTAGGCCCAACTCTCTACCTGTCAGCACCTCCCATTGGCCGTGACATCTATTTTATATACATTTTCCAGCGCGCCGGCTTCAGTGCAAACGCCTCATTTCACACTGCGGCCGATCCCTTGAGAAAATCATTGACTAGCCGCTAAACTTTGCCATCATCACACCCCTGCTGGCTTTGGGTCCTGCAAGTGGCTCACAGCTGGCCCTCCCTCACTGGTTTGGTATGTAAATAGTTAAGGAAGTAGAATAACACCCAAAGTCTTAGATAGTGGAAAACATATCCTTGCACTAACATTAATTACAATGCTGTATCAAGTGTTTTTTCAAAGCCATATGTCTTTGTAGGTGCGGTGTTATTCATGCACTCACCCAACCGTATACTGTATAAACAGAAAGGCCCAGTGCATGTGTTACAGCCATCTCAGGAGGTGGAAAGCGCCCAAGTAGAAAACTCAGAAAGTAATGCTCAATCAATTAGTAGGAAGACGGTTCTACTTAGGTGCCATTATACTGATTTTGTTAGGTTTTAAAATATGAGTTTAGAAGCAAAAGTCTTTCCTCTGTATTTCAACCGTGATGAGAAGACTCCAAAAGAATGTTGCATCACTTTTTACCACCAAATGGAGGCTTAATTTGAATTAATCTGCTTAAGAAAGTCTTAATTCCTTTTATACATGTACAAAGCATAATTTTTTTATTTATTTATTTGACAGCGTCAATGTACATTAAGCCAAAATGCTTGTACTAGACTATCACTTAACAGCTCATTTCTATCTGTAGTCCTATATTGTATATGTTTTTGGTGGAAGAGGAAACCCACGCAGACACAGGGAGGAAATGCAAACTCCACACAGAAAAGCACTGCCCTGGAAGGGAATCAAACCCAAGTGCCACTGTGCTGCCAGTCCCTAACTGTTTTTTGGGAAACAATTATAATTGGTCAATGATGGGTGGAAGACTTATCATGCACTCCAATAGGTCTATCACAAAAATCAAATAAAAGTTGTGAAAGGGGTCACTATAGACGTTTTCACAAATAACGTCAATAAGGTAAAAAAGTATGTTACAAAAAATAAATATGCCCACCGCACGCATCAACAAAAGAACCAACATTTACTATGCATTTGAACTGAAAGTTAAACAGTTGAAAATGTAATTAGACGAAGACATCAAAAAATAAAATAATTATAATGGGTAGGTCTGTTTTGTTGTTGTATTGTTGTTGTTTTGTTGCTGTATTGTTTACTATTAGCAGATGATGCAATAATGCTAAGTAACTATTAGCTTCATGTATTTCTGCATAACCCTGAATTTGCATGTGTGCGTGCATGTGTGCGTGCATGTGTGCGTGCGTGTGTGTGCGTGTGTGTGCGTGTGTGTGCATGCGTGCGCGCGCGTGTGTGTGTGTGTGTGCGGCATAGCTCAGTGGGTAGACCAGTCGTCCTTCAACTGGATGGTAGTAGGTTCAATTCCCACTCTCCCCACAGTTCATACTGTTGTTGTGTCCTTGGGCAAGACACTTAACCCACCTTGCCTCCAGTGACTGTAACACTGGTAATTACTGTAGAACAATGTAAGTCGCTTTGGATAAAAGCATCAGCTAAATTAATAAATGTAAATGTAAATGTGTGTGTGTGTGTGCGCGCATGCATGTGTGTGACTTTACATAATAAGGTACTTTTTAATAAATGCAACGTTTTCCAACTTTAGCAATGCTAATTTTGTCAGACCGATCTCAGGTTAACAGTCTTTAATGAGGATGCACTGGTCTTAAAACCAACCAAAACTCTGGCTCATGCATGTGGCTTCCAGCGTAACAAAGTCTTATTATCCATTGACATGCTGAATTCTTGTATAAATAGAGCAGCTAAATATTTAGCCACTTGCTCAATCACAGACTGCTACAAAACAACTAGCAAAGCCTATATGTTAGTAAGTAATTCATTCCATTTGCCTCACAGTATGGCCCAGTTCACAATGAGGAACCAAATATTGTTTGGCTCCAGAATCAAATTTTCAGGTTCTGAGTTTAGTTCATTTTGGTGTGAACGCAGTGGTTAGCATTTGGATCCAGATTAGAGCATAACCGGTGGTGAGTGTATGCTCGCTTGTTATTAAAGGGACATACACAACAGGTTTTCCAGTCATAAATAATAAAAATGTAAGTTTTAAATTGGTGTGGACTCATTGATCTACCAATTGGATTTAGTCAATGCACAAGAATCAATGGGATTTACTGCTGTAAGCATTACGATGTCTCTTAGCCCCTGTTTATTTACCATCTCCTTCCCACAGGTCTAACATGTGCTCTGGACCTGAGTTTACCGTCCACATGTATGTTCATACATGCGTGGATACATACATACATGTGGCCACTTACAAGCTTAAGTCAACACCTCTGCAAGTGAGTTGTGGCTGAACTTGCCCAGGCAGAAGAAAAAGCACAAAAGCCGCGGTTAGTGCATGAGCCTGAACTTGCAGGTTGTGTGGTCTAGTGTCTCCTCGATCACTCCCAACCCCCCTTTGTGCTTTTTCTCCTCTTCTCTCGGCTTCCCTTATTCCCACTGGTCGATTACTATAAACGAACGCCAATCATTCCAGCCAGCTGTTGGCTCAAAACAAAACCAGACAAAACGCAGCCTGTCTCTTAGTTTAGACTTCATACGACAATGATAAACGTGTGCTGGCTAACCAGTCTCTGAGAGTTTTTGTTATACACTTCCAGGATTCCTCAGAAGGCATAAAATTAATGCTTCGAGCCCAACATTACATATGAAATCTACATTACAAAATATGATATCAGAAAGTCATTCACCTTCATTCGATACCTCGATATGAGTACTCAACGGTTTGAGTTTCCATTCTTATTTTTCTCTTTAATTTACACTGTCTGGAAATATTATACTCTATCTTTACGATTTTTATAAGGCCTTTTGGCCTTTATTGACAGTAGGTTGATAAGAAACAGGGCAAGAGGGATGACATTGGGCCAATGACCTGATCAAGATTCAAACCAGGTCTCCCGTGTCTCTACCGACTGAGCTAGAGGCAACACCTGTTTTTCACTCTAATACATTTTTTGTTTATCCATGTCTCTGGTGAGGTTACATAGATATTAAATTCAGAAGATAGGGGTGGTCTTGGAAAAATTTAGCTGTCATGAAGACAAACTGCCAGGCTCACCTGAGAACCATCAGCGTACATTAGAAGATTACATGCAGCACTTACACAGTGGTGTAATAGCAGTTGTAGGAAACTTTAACATGCCAGTGCTGATTTCTCTCTTTCACTTTTTCCTGCTGCCCGTACAGACTTTAAATGCTCCTTATGGGGGGGAGAAAGTGTGTGTTTTCCACAGAAACAGAAGTTGGGTGAACTTCAGACCACCCTGCCCAACTGCCATCTGGTCTATCATGGCTGGGCCATGCCAGAGCCGGTAGGAATCCAAATGTATGTGGTGTTTTCCCTCTGGCCCACTCTAACTAGGGCTGAAAATGTGCCCCTCAGCTTAAAGAATTGAAGGAACTACACTTTATTGTGGAGTAATTACAGCCAGTCTATGTGTCCTAACCCTGCAGAATTCAGAATTGGCCTTTTTCTCGCACAGGTTGACAGTGTTCATTACTGGAGTCATAAAATGCAGAAATAGGGGAAAGTGTAAATGATTATGTATGGAGCTACAATAAGATTAGTCACTGGGTTGAAATTGCTGGCTGTGACTGACACAGTACACAGTAAGGTGACAACATGACAACAGGCCTGAGACTTTGGAAGTCAGCATTAGTTGAGTCATAAGCCTTTCTTTTGGCTTAGTAAGATTCTGTTGAAGCACTGTGGCTCCCAAAGCAGAAGAGGAAACTGCTATCAACAATGACCAAACAGGATGTGACACAATGTTATGTCATCTACTATCCTCTCTGGTCATTCACGATCACACCATACACCAGACATGTCCCAGTAACTGCTCAAGACACTGGACAGGAACTCTTGTGAAAATCAATAAGATATTTGTAGACTCCATATTAATCATTTTATCAGTAGTAACCTTTTGCTGAACAATTGTCCAAGAAATGGGGTAATACTAGAATATTATTTTAAATTTTCACATTAGGCTTGAGTTAAACTGAAACTGGTCAAAAGTAACATAAGATATTTGAGCATATGTACATTATAAACCATGTAAGCAAAAAAGGTAACTTTAAAATAATTGTTCACTAATCATCATCAACAATTATACTGAGTTGGGGACCTATTGCCCAGACTAACTTGAGCCTCCTTTTCCCCTCCTGAGCTGAGCAGTGGGACTACAGCTACAGGCCGTGGGTTTGGGAACCAGAGTGCGGTTCATGGTAAGAGGTTTAAGTGCTATGTGAGAACTCGAGGCTTCTAAGGTCAGCCGCTCGGTCCCAGTCAGTGTGTGACTGGCACAGATTGGGTGCGCTGCAGTGTCCGCATGACTCCCCTGTTCAAGTCCACACCATGGCACAGAGCAGACCAGTACCAGCGGCGCGACAAGCCCAACACGTTCAGGCACACATACTGTACTCATGCTCACACCAGACTCGACTACGGCTGTGAGAGACAAGGGCAAAACAGTTCAACTATGAAATATGATTGGACATGGTATTTAAAAGAACAGTGCCTAATATTTTTTATTTTAAAGTAATGTGTGAAAAAAAATAACATAACCCATGGAAATATAATTAGTTTTGAAAAATTACAGTCTTCCAATTTATGCAAAAATATCAATATGTTTTTTTTTCAAAGATATCCACAGAAATTCCGTCCAAGGCCACCTGTAATATCACTTTATAACTCTAGACAGAGTCATGAGCTACTTTGGTTCTCAGTTTTGTTTTTTTCGTTTTTCGTTTTTTTTACTTTCTGCCTCAAATGTAATAGAGCTTTGTAAACTTAGGACCCTTCTAAAATCGCTTGCTATAATTTTTCTTAAAAAGCAATCTTAGTATGAATTTGTGTATAAAGGTTCCAAATTTCAAAAGTATTCTGTAAACAAGTCCTCTGCTTTTAAATGTCAAAGTTACACGTCTTTCTAACTGTGATCATGTCAGGTTTGTTTTCTCCTTCTACGCACTGAGCAAAAAGACTTTAGTGAACAATCCAAGCATGCACAGTAAGACCGCAAGCTCAAAAACAATACAGGAGCTGTTTGGAATCACTCCATCTCCTGCTGATTAAAGAAGATGGAGTGATTCTGATTCCAGATTTATACTGTCCATTTCTTATCCAATACTACAGACTGAAAAATACATCACAGTGTGTTATTTCAATATGGAAAGTCTTTGTTGCAGGCATCAGATGTTGTTTTGAGTCCTCAGACAGCTGTTCTCCAGCACCAAACAGGTTTCTATGCACATATACACAGTTAATTTATTGCCGCAAGGGAAAAGGTTTGACTCCAGACAACTGACTGACAATTAAAACAGCAGTAACTTTGCTGAGAGTCATGCAAAAGAATAATAAAAACACCTTTAGGGTTAATGGGTGTATATAATTAGTAATGACTACATCTTTTCTGACAGTGTACTACAGGTCAATATACCATTTGGGGTATTTGGTACACACATTAAATGCACATCAGGTTAGAGATAATTGTTTTGGGTCTTATTTAAGTCTTTATTTGACACTACACTTGATACATTGCATCTTCCTCTTTGTGTACCAAGCTGTAATAACATGTAGCTACATAGTACATACATAATGTAATTCTGTGAACTTCTATATTGTAGGTAGGGTTAGGGTTAAGGTATGTATATACCGTGAGGTAGTTACATTGTATCAAGTATAGGGTAAACTAAAGTGTTTTGCATTGACTCCAAATACATTAATAACTTTTTCAGTTTCATCAGGGAAACTATAGTAAACATTTTCCTTTGATTACCTTTGCTTAATAGTTGCCAATTAATTGTAAGGAACACACAGCTCCATCAGTTTTCAAGGTCAGAGCTGTTACATAGCTTTAGAGAAACTCAACATTTGAGGTCCAAATACATCATTTGACTTTTAAAATGCATGTTATTGTCTTAGTTTGAAATGTTAACCTTTTGCATACCAAACTGCTGCCATAAAAGTTCAAATGTGTCCAAAAACTCCAGTGAGAGCTTGTCGATCTGCTAATCTTGGCACATGTCAGCTCCTACGTCTCCTCTATTCCCACAGGCTCGGCAGCGAGACTACGCTGTGGTCAAGCATGGAAAACACAGGACATAGCGGTCGCGCTAACTAGCATCATCTCATCAATGCCCAACCACCAAAAGTATCTTGAGTCTATATAAGTTTTCCTGTTTTGTAAATTGCCCATGTCTCCAACAAAACACATCTGCTGAGATCATTATGGATGTGAAATTTCTACCAACAAAAGTTTCCTTAATGGGAGTTCCCATAGACTGCAACTGTGCGCCAATGTACAGCTGAGAGTGGAAGTTTGAGATAGAGAAGCTCTAGAAGGTGTTGAAGTCAAGCCCATAGTTTTTTAAATATTTCACTCAGACCAAAGCATACTAATGCTGTATTTATGTAATAAGCTGAAACACAGAAAAATACTAATTTCTTTGTTGAAAAGTGCACATGGACACCTCCATAAGAAGGAAAAAAAAAACTTGGATACATTGGTTCAACATTTGTGCAGACCCACTTTTGCCACTTAACACAAGAAGCAAACACTGTGTGAATATATATATATATATATATATATATATATATATATATATATATATAAATATATATGTACATTTTTATTCAGGAAAGCAATGTCTATCAATATTTTAAATATTGATATCAATGAAAAACTTGTATACAATTTTGACGTCAGCAACAGCAGCCTGATAAATATCAGATGTTAGCTGAAAGCATTCATATTGGCCCAAACCTATCTAATATGCATACTTAACATGGCAGCAGATTGTTTTTGCGTGTTGTGTATCACTTTTGTAACTAAAAACAGTATAATAAAAAATATATAATATAAAAAACAGTATAAGGTTTTTCATAAATTATTTAAAGGCAACTGATTACCGTTAGTATGTTACTTAATTCTTAACTGTCAGTAACATTAGCTGAAGCTATTAATATTTATTAGTATTCAGCTTCCTATGAAAAAGGTTAAATAAAATGGACTCCCTAACAGAGGAGGCTGCAGTACAGCACAGGCAATAACACAAAATCAATTTAGGTTATAACTTTTTTTCTGTTGGGCTTAAATGTGATAGAAGCCTGGCTTCTCCAGCAATGCTTGGTTCATCCACTCTGGGTAGTTAATGGAACCTCTACTGGCTCCCATGGGCTTTAAATGTCTATTTTACAAGACAGACAAGCAAGTCAGCAAGTAATACAAGGCAGCTTCAAAGCTCAGTCTCACACAAATTGCATACTCGAGGCATTTAGCAAATTATTTTAATATATATATATATAGAGATGATGTGTATAATTCAGTTGTTGCCTTGACCTGTCCAGAATCCATAGCCCTCATTTGATTCCGTAACAAGAAACAGACCAAGAAAAGGTAGTTCCGTTTCAGGATCAAGACCAGTTTAACAACACAAGAAGGAAGTATCGGATGTTAACACACATTTTAAAGGCCAAAGCATGTAATTTTCAAAGAATATATCCTACAACTGTGTTATTATAAACTTTGAGCTCCATTAAAATGCACAACAGGAGCTTTCAAAACAAAAGTGTACATTAAGCCTGAGCAGGATTCACTAAGGAGCAGAGATGTTGCCAAAAGACACTTTGTGCACGTCAATTCCACAACTGAGCACATGTACAAGTGTTTTCATTTCAGACCTTATTTTTACACTGACTTGGCTACTTTCAGGTTGGATGTTTTTACGTTTTATTTCCCACTCTCCTACTGTTACACTCAAAGGCAACAAGTAGTGTAATAAAGAGCATCTCCTCACAAGCCTTTGCACCCCCGTGTGGCATCTACGGGCATAGCAGACCAGTCTGTCTTTTTAAGTACCTGAAATCTGAATGTCAGAAAATAAAAACAAAGGACTGTTATCTCAGTTTTGCTTGATCTCACCTCGATTAATGCTCACAATGGCGCTGCAAAGAGAATCCTATCTTCTGGGCTCACAGTAAAGCGATACCCTCTGAGGTGTGGTCGCAGCCACAGGATATCCTATGGAGTTGGGAAATCCCTCTATCACTGGTGCTCCCCGCCCTGCTGCATGTCAGGCCTAATCAGTCCTTAAGGCCTGGGTAATGAGACGGCCGCCACCGCTGTCTGCAGCTGACGGCAGCCCGAGCCCACACTAAAACTGCACTGCTCCTAATGAGTGGTAATCACCCGGCAGTTCACCACAAACCGCTGTAAGGGACGCCGGCACGCAGATCAGGCAGGCGATCCAGCCAAACAGGAGGGAGGGAGAACAAAAGTCAACATGGAGCCACAGCTTGTAACATTTCTGCGTTGTGCTAAACAAATCGAGGTCCATCTTTGAAAGCTGCTTGATAAACAGCAGGAACTAATTCAGTTAACCTTTATTTTTTTATTTTTTTTTACAGCTTTAAAATCTCCCCTTTCCACACATTTGTTAGCTTGTTGTTCTTGGCAGTGTGCCTCTCCTAATGGAGCGCTGAAAACAATAATACCACCTGAAAGGGCACAAGCTCACTTCAAGAACCAACCGATGATAGAGTACTTGAGGATATCAATCTAATTAAACTCACGGCGGGCCACTTGCAATGCCTTTTCCGGATGCTGCAGAGCCTACGCTGATTGGTAAATCCCGGTTTGCAGGGTTGCGTAAGGGCTTCCTGTATACGCCGCACATATCTAAATAAAAACAAACTTATGAGTCAGTGTTAGGTTTTGGTTTACAAGACCACAGCGTGGCCTGCCATTTAACAAAAACACATTTCAGCTGTACTGAGCAAACAGATCACTTCCTCTGACAGTTTTGACAGCTCCTCAAGAAGGTGCTAGACCCATTTAAGTCAAGAAACAGGAGCCGGTCTCCGATTGAGCACAGGATGATAACACTTTTAGCAGAACCAGCACCTGCCACAACAGGCTGAGAGGAGAGAAAACTCACATTCTTGTGGGCAAAGGATGACAATTTAAGCGGGCGCTCGACTACGCCAGGAATCCCACCCCGCCCTGAGCCGCGTAGACTATGGGTAGGAGAGACTGTGTTTATGTTACACTTACGCTCCACCGCACTCCACCGAAATTGAGTATGCAACATTGACCCTCTATTTTGAGTAAATCAGTACCCAGGAGGCCCTAGGATGCCTAGTGCTCATGGGATATTTATTTGAACAGGTTTGTGTTAGTGCGTACGTTCTCCCCGCAGCCTGAAAGTGTCACTGGTGTCGTGTTTCTGGGAAGGCAGCCACGGGCCAGTCACATTTTGTATCTGTGGCACCTGCATGGCTTCTCCACTATGTTTCGGGTTCCTCAGCTGCAGGGCTAAATCACTCACTGACACTCATTCAAATACCCTTTATCACCCGACTTGCAATACTACATGTCTCTAAAGGCCACAGGGAGAAAACCGGCTAACACTGTTGATTTAAAAAGTGCTAGATTACAAATATTATCATTAAAGGCCAAGGAGGTGACTCCTTTGTGTTAACTTTTGGTCAGTTTTTGCAGTTAATATTGCATACTGTTCACAGCCAAAACAGTAGAAATAGAAAGAAGAAGCTAAATTTAATCAAACAATAAAATAAAACTACAAACCTAACCATCTGAGCTAACTAACATATGGCCACAATAGCATCAAATAAAGTTTAAATTTGTTATTATTGAAAACTAAAAGTGGGACAATAGCTCGTATGAACCGTTATCCAATTGTTTTCCTCTTACATACATTATTGTGATATTTGTAATAGACATTGGTTAATTTCAGACAAACTCAATTAAAATGACACTGCAGTGCAAAAAACGAATGTACAAAATCCACCTTGTGTTAATCTATGGTCCTTCCACTACATTTTCACAGATATCATGATTGTTATCATGATATGATAATTTCATGATGCAGAATCACTGTATCATGAAATTATCATCATTGTGGGCAGTGTATTAGAAATTGTTTGCAATTGAGTGGAACCCAAGTTATTCCCACCTCTATCAGAAACTTTAGTTTCTCAGCTGGCCTCATCTGGGGGTCCAAATTATTGCCTTACTGTTTGCTGTCAAGGGTCATTACTGATGTCCATTAAGGGAATCAAAATTGGACCAAGTAACTATACACAAGCTGTGCCTAATCAACCCATGATTTGATAGTGTTTTGCTTCAAATATTTTTTTTAGTTTAATTTAGTCTATGTAAGTGAATTAATACTGTACTCATGATAACACTTATAACACAACCCAGTCTTAACCTTCTTCTTAACCCATCTGCCATAACATAGCTCTTACATAATATTTGATTTATAAACTACATTTTTACCACTCTCTCTGCAACCTGGCAAGAGTATAAGTGTGTTTTCTGATGTAAAGGGACTGGGACACAGTGATTTCCATTTGAATATGGAGCTTTGTAACTAGTGGAGCATAATATTAGAAAAACATGCGATATGCAATAACTGTTTTTAATATTGCAATAACAATATTACAATATTTGAATGTCTTCAACATTAAGAAATACAAGACTAGCTTCCACTCGTCAAAGCAGTGTCTGTGGCACTGGTGTGTGAATGTGTAAGAATGTTCAGTGAATGTATTTGGTGATGGTGTCTATAGGCTGCCACGCCTCTGTCAGTCTGCCCCAGGGCAGCTGTGGATACACATGTAGCTTACCACCAACAGTGTGTGACTGTGGACTGAATAAAAAATGGATATGTAAAGCGCCCCCGGAAAAGCGTTAAATATGAATAAATAAATAAATCTAATAATAATAATAATAATAATAATAAATCAATATTAAAGACTGATCAAACCCTACACCAGGATTAACAGGTTTAAACTGGTACAAAATGTTGAAATTAACAGGGTTAGACCCTGTTAATTTCCAGACCTTTTATATTTGGAACACACACCTTTATTTTAAGGCTTTGTTTTGACAATGATTTTAAGCAAAAAGTAAATGTCCATCACGTGGAGGCGTTCTTGCAGTCAAAGTAGTTCTATCCAATACAAATGTTGCAATTGATAACATTGCAATAAATAAAGTTGCGATGCGTCGTGCAACCTTTTATGTAATCATTATGTTATCAAAATATATCACTTACTTTTCCTTTAATTGTCATGTTAAGTGCCAATTTGGCTTGTCAACTTCGCTGCCTGAGTTATATTTGTGAGAAGAAAATGCCCAGAGTTACATGACTATTACACACGATGACGTTGCAAAGAGAAGGGCAGAGACATTTCCAGCTATTACAGGTGCAATACAGTATGTCTGCATCACCCACTTTCCAAAGAGCAGTGCCAACTCTTGGGTGCAACACCCAGGAGAACAACATTTACCCAGAGACATAAATTACAACAGTGTTAAGTCAGACAGCTTTTTATATCTACAGTTTCTGCCTGTTGGCTTCAATCAGATTTTACATTTACAAAATTGAAGTTAGATCTTAGTGGCTGGTTATAGAATTGGAGTAATGTTTGCAAAGGGTCTGCAGTAGTTAATGAGTTTTAAATGTAACTACAGGTGGTGTCTCATCACTTGTGTATATAATAGATACACAAATGTTATATGTAATAGTGTTGTAGAATAAAAATAGAAAAGTATCTCGACACACTTTAGTCTTTTGGAAATCCTGACAGTAATTCAAGACCAAAACTTGCACCATCTGATGTGGAGGATAAAGGATACCATATTGATTTCACAATTTAAAAAAGTCTTTGTCCACACAACAGCATAACACATACACACCAAAATAAAAGTGTATGGCCTTGACGTAGTCAAAGAAGCAACCACGACTGTAGAGTCCTGTAGAATGTTAGACAAACAGTTACACAGCAAAAACCTTATGTACAAACTTATATACTGCTCTTAGAACACTGGGCGCAGATAAAACCTTGCAATAGGCGACATGTCTAACAGGCCTTTAGGGGACACTTCCTGAGCACAACAGTGAGCTCCCATATCAGCTAACACTCCTGGAGCCGCGCACCGAGCCCATACCTGCCATAAATCTGACTCTGCTGGAAAAGCTTCAAGTGTCATCACTCCACAATCTGCGGCCATTTGTCTCTGTGCAGCTCGGCACTAACAACATCCATCAGCACAAAAGAGCACTGAGTGAATACGAGAAAAAAAAAAACCTGTTGCACAAGAGTAGAGTAGATTGGGTTATAATGTTAAACCAGTATTTGTTATGTTTTGGAAGAAATGCCAAGGCTGTAACGCTGATATATTGACAACAATCTGTTTAAGGTAACCCTCAAAAGTTAGAGTAACTTTTTCCTACCAAGCTTTTTCTTACCATGGCAACCGTCATTTAAACAAGGACTTTAAGCCCCTAATGCACTTTGAAATCATAGGAGATTACTAAATGTAATACTGTGCAACTTGAATCAGCTACAAACGGCGTAAGATGCATGTCACACTGTCTGATTAAAGAGGCCAAGTCGCTGGCTACAACTCAACAAAGAGCAACAACAGGCAGTGTCAACATAAGTGACGTGCTTGGAAAAGGTATTGAGTCTATGTTGCAAAAACTGTGTGCGCTGCAGTAATCATTACCATATTTTTTTACACAGCCATGTAGCAAACCACTATGAAAATAGTATTATTATTACAGTTATTTAGAGTGTGGTAGAAATCTCTACACTTTTCATACGCATTCATTTCTGAACGTAAGATATTTGTTGCCGGCAATCTTTGATCATACATGTGAGGGTTTTGATCCTGTTACATTGTGCAACCAATTTATAGCCACAATGTATTGCCACAGTTTTGTGTCAGGGAAAAAGAGGAAAATCTTTTTTTTTCTGAGTCATGTTGGGGCACCTTGGCTCACTTGCTCAGAGCAGGAAGGACACAAGTTTGGTTCTTGGCTTGGGTCTGTTTCCTCCATGTTTACTATCTCTCTACCTGGATTCTGGTCTAGCTATTAAAGGCAATATAGGCATATATTTATATATACGGTATATAAATAAAGGAAATTCTCATGCTGAAGTTGGACATTACTATTAAATGTTAATATGATTGTACTAAAACACAATTTCTAAACATTACTACTGTTTTGAAGTATACATATATAGTTAGGTATCTGTATTCAGGCTTGATTAAAACCATAGCTGCCATTACACCTGACTTGGTAGTAGCTAATCACTAAGAAATAACTTAAGACACCAATGATTAACGATGTATTAATGATGTTACAGAGTGAAAGCCTTTGAACAAACATAAATTATAAAAGGTAAAAGAACTGCGTAACTTAAAGGGCTAATACCATCCGAGGACCACATGCCATACTTTGTAGAATACATATTAAAGTACTAGTAGTTGTTAGACGAAACATGTCTCCACATCAGGAGCACACTTGTCACACTTGTAATAGCCAATCTTTACACCAAGCCAAACTTTCTTTCCGACTGCATATGCGTGACTTTATATGTAATCCCTTTGCAGGTGAAACACGGCCGCTCCTCCACCTGACACGCTGACCCCATTTGAACGACCTTCACTTCCCCTTTTAATGGAAACACAGCTGTAACTCACTGGACAAAGACCGAAGTCCATGCGAGACTCGGGTTCAGTGCCTTTCTCAAGTGGAGGTCATAGTGGGCTACACCTAAAATCCAAGGCGTTCCCTGGGAATGCCTCACTTTGAAATATACACCCTGACTGGCTTTATCAATTCAACATTATGACATGATTCATGCAAAGCTGCCTTTCTACAGCTCCGTTTCCCTAACAAGTGTTCCCACTGTTTTTCTTGATGGGAACTGCAGAAATGACACAAAAAAGAGTCTAGTGTGATGTTTATGCTGGACGGGGGGAATTCTGCAGTGCACGCTGAGTGAGCAGACGTTTCGGCCACCGGTTCACTCAGTCAGGTTGCTTTATTGTTACCAGCTGTTGAGTCTAAAGCACATATACATATACTCCAGGAGGATATGATTTTACAAGTGCTTCAGCAAAATAATCACCGAGCACTACCTGCCATTCAAACCTGCTGCAGCCTTGAGAGCACGCTGGCAGGGTTGGAAATGAGTTGTAAACAATCAAAAACAAATGGGATATAAGACAGTTAATATGTCTGCTTTAAAAGTTCACTTTGGACTGGGTTTGTTTGTTCACTCTAGTTTTATGGTTAGGTTTAAAAATCCGTTTTAAAAATTTAAGCAAGCCCAAATTGTCATTTTTATTTGAGTACAGGATATTTAGTTTGTTTCAATATTAGGAGTCAATATTATTTACTTTTGCTGCTCAGTGGCAAAATGCCTACACTGACTTTAATTGACAGTCATTTTTAAACAGCTTTTAGTGTTGATTTTTTATTAAGTGCATCAAAAAATGTTTTCTGCCAGAATATTCTTTGACACTGCTGAGAAGTTACTGAAATAATCAAATAGAAAGAACTGTCAGCAGCTTGTATTGACTTGAAACATGTCTAGACAACCTGCTCCTTTACGCACCAGCTGCGTTAGCGAAGTGTTAGCTCCAAATTGTAATTCATAAAGTTGTAAGGCGATCTAATTGCCAATCATATCAATGAGAGGAACATCACAGAGTAAGCTCAAAGGGCTTCTTACCCGAAATACGCTGCGGTCGGTCCGGGCAAGTCGACGAGACACACTATGACCGTGAACGATAACCATCCCAGGAGTAGGTGTCCATCCAGCATTTTGCTGCGGCTCGAGGGCAGATCATTTCGTAGCTCCTGAGTAGCTGTGTGAAATCCCTGCTTGGACGCTGCACACTTCTTATACCGACGAGCGAGCAGCGCGCTCCTCCCACCGGCCTCACGCGCAGAGGAGAGAGAGGCTGTGCGCTGTGGAAAGCCCTTTCAGTATTTATTCTGATATCGTTCATGTGAATCAGCCTTAATAAGTCTTTTTGCATCACTAGTGCCACAAGTGGTGTGTCAATTTGTCAACTTGTGAACTAGTAAGGACAAAAATGCTAGTTCAAATAGTAAGTATTTTGCTGTTACTAGTATAAAAAATAACAGCTTTAAAATATAATTAGTAGTACTAGTACAACTAGAGGACCTTAAGAAGGTGGGATTGGGATTCTTATTGGCCAGTGTAGAAATGACAGAGTGAAGAACCAATTGTAAGGCTCATTTTAAGCTCCTGTCCTGCCTGTCCTGAGTATAATGTGACCAACTTTAAACCTCACTAGTAGACAAAACAGTGTTACTAGTAATACTAGTGATCATTTTGGACCTCACTAGTCGTACATGTAGAAAAACTTTGTCTTACTAGTAGCACTAGGGAGGTCAAAAAGTGTCCACTAGTGGCACTAGTGACCAAAAAGGCTGATATCAACAATATCAGAATAAATACAGAAACGGCTCTGTTCTCACAGTGATGTACAGCTGAGACCGCCCTCAAAAGGACGCTGGTTAGCGCTTCTGTGATGGAAAACAAATTGACCAAGATATTATTTAATTAAAGTGAAAATAGTTATTTTGTTCTAGATCTATGGTTTAGTGCTAAATCACTCCTGGTTTTGTCCCATTTTAGTTCAGAATTTAGTCTTCTTAAGCATTTTATTTATCCAGAGGCGTGTCTAGAAAATGTGGGGTCTCCAAGAATGGGGGCCCCCCAAATGCACACTGAACACAAAGTCAATGTTTAAAGACTTGTGCAAAAAAACATACCACTGTGTGAAAATTCTCACGAAGCATTCACTCCCAGGACAGACAGCCTAAGCAACAGGTGCTGTCAAGAAAAACACAATAATGACTCATACTTTCTCATGAGCAAAGTCTAGTGGGCCTGGAGCCCCATTGAGCCTGATTTCCACACGAGATCAACATCTTGTTGCATTGTTTTTGTCAGTTCTTTGATTGAGCTGTACAAACGAATTCTTTGTACAGAATAGAAAAATAATTAGAATAACTGGCTATACTAGCCTGATACACAAAAACAATCACAAAATAAATAAAAAAAATATATTTATATTGTGTAAAAGATTCATTATTGTACTGGCTGAGTCCATAGAATAGAAACGTTTAAAGAAGCCTGGGTGGGACTAGGTCAGTCTTCAAGGCTGTTTACACAATAATGCAGAGTTTTTACTTACGCTACATATAAAGTAGACCAACAGTCATGAAATTCAGTGTATTTTGTGTTTGCTTTATAATTTATCAGCGCTGCCCCAGAAAACCCCAGGATTAAAAAAGATTTAGGTAGAACATTGTTGTCTGTAATGGCTACAGGTTTTGTTAATGTGTAAATGGCTCCTTAGTCGCGGGACAAGTGTGTGTAAGGGTGCAGGGTTTGTCCTGGTCTAGCCCCAGTTTTTATCCTAGATGAATTTAGTCAAGTCAATCTATTAAAATAGGTAAAAATGGACTTGAAGCAGCCTTTAGTCAAAAAATAAGAAAAAAAGAAAATATTTTGAATTGACAGATTTCTATTTTCCATTACACTGGTCAAAGCAGCTTCCATACGTGTCCTCCTCTGCAGCCGCAGTAATCACGCTCTGACTGGACCTGGCTTCAGCGCTGTATGAATTGAAAATGTTTACCTTCAATCAGCGACAGTTTATTTCCATTTTGGTCAGAGATTGATGTGCTTAAATCAAACACAAGCCACATAACGTAGATGTATTAGTGTGTGCTGCTTTATATTCAAACAGAAAGCCTTCAAAGTCACATCAAAACACGGGAGAAAAGACCATTTAGCAAGACTTTGTATAAACTGCATGCACAATGTACACCAGGCCGTAGTCATGGGCTTAACGTAGTCATGGGCTTAACATGGGGGAACGTGACATGATGGGTCCGTTTAGAAATGTTTTCTACCAACTCATTGCTTTAGTTCTGGTCTAGGTCTTTAAACCTGATTTAGTCCTCGCTTGAGACTTCATTATCTTAAGTTAAGTCCTGGGTTTACAACTGGTTCAAGGTACTTTTGGTTTAGTTCAGCTTTGAGTAATTTACATCATACTGTGATAGATATGACTTACAAATGTATCAATCTATAACAGGAGAGGACAATTATTTTTCCCTAAGGGCCACATTAGAAGATGGGACTCTTGTGGAGAGCCAGGCCAATACGGGAAACTCACTTATGCTTAGTAAAAACCTGTTTCTTTTTCCTATTGGAAAGGTATTTACAGTTTGGAGCATGTCGTAGTGGAATCGACTGATCACTGCAGAATACTGAAGGAAAAGGAAAGATATATGCAGTGTTCAATCATCAGTAAAATATTAGTAAATGCTTGGCAGTCGGATTAAACAGCCCAATGGGCCGCTTGTGGACCCCAGGCCATAGTTTGCTCAGCCCTGATCTATGACCATGGTTGGAAGGGTTATTTTCAAAATACATTGCATTGCAATTATTATTGCCAGAAAATGTACTTTGTAACATACTCACAAAACAGCTATAGGTTTAAAGGAGCACGATGGAAACTGACAAAATGAAACAGACCCCTATAAAATATGTTTTTAATAGTGCATTGTCACATTAAAATAACAGTCTGTGCATTTGTCTGTCTGGAAAAATATTAATTTAAAGCCACAATAAAAGAAGCCATTCGTTCTATTATTACCTTTTGCTTTTCCCTCGGGTGCTCAAAGCAGACAAACTAAGCACTGGTGGAGGTGAAGCACACTCATGTTTATTTATTAGCACATATTCTTGCAGTACGGTTCAGAACATTTATGAACTACATGAGTTTGATAATAACTTAAGTGAAATCACCACCAGACCCACTTTCTATTTGATCAAATGATGTTCCAAGCTGTTCACATGCTCTAAAAAGGAAGAGGTGTTTAAGGTGTGGAATTGCAGTCTGCACTTGTTGGATGTAAAGACTTAAATGAACATGTCTGCAAATTACTGGGACACAGATTATTATTGTATTCTCATTACATAATCCCATTACCTGTGATCTGTTACTCGCTAAGCATGTCTGTGTAAAACCAGAAACCACTTTTCTTTGCCATGACTTGTATTCAGCTGTTAACCTTCAACTTCATGACACAACATATAGACACACAGCTGTTTTAGTTAAAGATTATTAAAGAAAGTCAACTCTCAGCTGGTGTCTGCTTTTGTTTTCTGAGCCACACTGATCAGTAACTTTCAACCCTAGGATGAGTTCAACTGCAGTTCACCATAAAGCACAGTAAATTTGTCCTTCAATGGAACCGCAGGCAATTTCTCAAGTTCCCGACCTGTTGCAATCATGTTATAAATAAATAACACATTGAGAAGCATAAATCAATTGGCAAACTATTAATGACTCCGACAAGGAACATTGTAGGTGTGCCAAATCTGGAAAATACACTTCTTGTTCCAACACATTTGATTGAGGATTACCAAAACATTCTGACAGATATGCCTTGAAATAAGTTAATTTTTTTATTGAGAGTGATTGGATAAATTTTTTCAACCTCATTAAATTGAAGAACTGTTGAAGTCAAGACCATATTGAGACCATGCTATCCTTTCTCAACTGCTTCAGGCACAAGGCGTGGTGCACCCTGGATTATCATCAGTTAATCGCAGGCCTAACACTTACAGACATGTTTCCACTTAGTGATACAGTATGGGTTGGCACGACACAGTTTGGTATAAGTCACGCCTGACACGGCTGTGCGTGGAAGAAAAGCTACGTAAACTGAACACTGACTAAAGAACCGTACATTTTTCTTACAGTTTATTGTCAATATATTTCCAATTTTCTGGGCAGCTCTGCGACCCAGCCCCAAAGAAGCAGAAGAAGATGGAAGATGGATATTTATAAAGCTGCACCAGCTTCCTACAGAAATTGAAAAATGGCATTTCTTTCTTCTTGAAATATTAATGGATGTCACAAGAACAAGAAAACTGGGGACACTTTTAGTGACAGGATTATATCGTCCCATTAACAGACTGCAGTGTTTAGCTCCACCTTTTGGTACTGATACCAAACAGGTCAAAACAAAGGTTACTAAATTAAGCCACTTTCACACATTCAGTGCGGACGTAATCGGGGTTCACAACAGCGCACAATTGTTGTTGTTTGCATATGCAAACAACGCAAAATGACCGTGCTGTTAATGTTTGCACATCTCATAAATAATTTGGGGGCTGTTCTGAAAAGTGGAGGAAGGGAAGAGGGGGGGTTGATGCTTAATAAGCTTGACAGTGCTAACACACGGCTAACAAACAAATGAGTCCTTTGCAGAGACAGTGAGTTGTGTGCAATTATTTAGAAAAACAACAGCAATTTAAACATGTGAGGACCCTAACCAAACAGTTTATAGTAAAGTTCAAACAGTATGAGGTTTATTCTCTGCACCCATGCCGTTCTGGTCATCAGCTCTCCGAGAAGACTACACTGTGAATGTTCGTACAATGGGACGCTCCGGACTTGACACTAGGGTCAGTTACAGGTGTGAAAGTTGGGGGGGGGGTTGTTCAGACAACCAGGGCACATGGATACTATCAGCGCACGGTACGGCTCTCAGTGGATGTGTCAAAGTGGCTTTAGTGGTACACTTATTTGAAATGTTTCGTAACACTTTTGATGATGGAAACTGGCCTGTACTGACCCGACTCATATCACACCGCTGTAGTGGAAACAAGACTTTAGGGACTAGCACTGACAGATTATTGCACATTCACTCTCACATTCATTCCTTATGAGCAATTTAGAAATATTATTTTACCTACACATGGATATGGTACAAAGTTGAAAGCACACGGAGGACATGCAAGATCCACACAGAATTAAAAAAAAGATTCTGAGTAGGGTTGATCATAATATTATAAATTTATTGGCATCACAATGTCAATAAACACAATATCCATTTAGCATAAAACTACTTCTATTGCAAAAAACATTGTTGAAATAGTTGTCAACTCAGAGCCATAAATCAAACTTTTAAAAAGTCCTTTAGCCCTTGTTAATATCATATATAGTTCTGAATTTACTCTTGGTTTAGTTTAGGATTGTTCAGTTCTTGTCTAGTTTTGATTTAGCCCCAGTTAAATAGGTCCACAGGTATCTCTTTATTAAATTGAACTATGTCCAATATTCAATTGAGTTTTTTGTATGTCACTACTTTTTCTAATATTGTGTAGCCCTGACTAAAAAATGTATTTAATTCCAAAACCAAGAGCTTACACAATTTTAAAGCATGAATCATGCTGATCATTGTTGAGGCATGACAGGTGTAGTGACAGATTTATTGGCCGTATGAGCTGCAACAATAAGTACCGAGCATTTCATTACAGTGTTGTTGACTAAGTTGACCTCTTGATTTGTAAATAATATCTGTGCACTGTTTGCCAACTCCTGGTTTCTTTAGCGAGGGACAACCCATCTTAAGTCCTGTGTAAACACCTTTCAGTGGCTCAGCTAGTCCCTGACATGCTTTGTGTCCGCACACACCTTGATTCCTGGCAGGACTCACACTGAGGTATCTGAGGCTGGGAACGGGGCCAGGATTTCTGGGCTACACCTGGAGAGCACTCCTGCCAGGATTCTGCATCAAGTCTTTTCAGTTTTCAATCTCGAAACACAGACAGGGCCAAGTTTGTATTTACTGTCTGTGTATACAAGATGATTGCAGTTTAGAGTACATTTTATACAAAATATGGTGGCTTGTATGAAACACAAGAAACGTGAAAACAGGGGAAGATTTTTTTTTTATTACTAGGGGTGAAAACAAAAATTCAGCCACGCATTAACTAATCAAATGGTCATTGCCAAAAATCACATGACCGAACTCAGAGGTAGTTTAATCTGTGTCCATTTGATCTGCCTCCTGGAAATTCTTTTTAGCTTTTATGCTTGATTTTTATTAGATTATTGAGCATCCTGATGTGCATTTCCTCTTTTTACTTGGACTAGACAGCTCTTGTTGCATTTGATGCTCGTGACTTGGATCCATTTACAGCTTATTATTTAATAGAGCCATTTCACATAGAGCTCTATTACATCTCTGTCAGAGAGAACAGCAAACATTCATTAAATGTATGGGCTGAGGTGCATACACTGACAGTAGACCCAAGTGTAATAACTCTGGGAACAAACAGACGTGGCGTTTTAGTGGGCTGTGACGTCATTGGAGCGCCAGGCCAGAGGTTGATAATTTTGTGATCATTTCATCAAAACTTTAGCCGACTGTCTTAAGCTGGCCTCTAAAGGATTTTAGCAAATTGTTTGAAATGGGGTGGTCTACTAACACTGTGTACAGCAGACAGTGCATGGGTACGTCATCGAAAACGCCTTCCGTTGATGAAGCAGAGGCTGGGGGTTCAGAGGTAGCCATGGTACATGGTAGTTCACTTAATTGTTTCAAAAGCTCCTTGGTGGAAAGGCACCAGATCTGCCCTTAGTACCTAAAGTCTCTGGTTGTTGTGGTGAACTCTTGTCTGAAACCGTTCTGCAACATTATGTGGAAATCTGGAACAATATCTCTGGACTGGCAGACTGGGGTGGTGGTCTCTCTTTTTAAGAAGGGCACCGGGGTTCCAACTACACGGGGATAACACACCAAAGCCTTCCAAGAAAGTTAAAGCAAGGGTCCTGAAGAGCAGACTTCAGCTAACAGTTAAACCTCATCCAGGACAAACAATGTGTTTTTCGTCCCGGTCGTGCAATTCTGGATCTGCCTTATGATCTTCTCAAGTGTGCTGGAGGGTTCATGGAAGTTTGAGTCTGAATGACATACTGTTAATGTATTTCTTTCTTTATTAATCTTGGCCTTCTTTTTTCATTAAAGGCCTGTGGACAAGGACAAACTTTTCTCTTAATTTGTTAAAATTTGGTGACCCTCTTTTGAGTGAACCAAGACTATGGCTGCATTTTGGAAATGTATCGTTATCAAACTAAGGATTTCACAAAACAGCTTTAGCTAAATATTTTTGTACACTTTTGTTTTTGCTTGATTTCCCCCAAAACTCCCCATATATTCTTACAGGTGGGGTCACAAAAGCTCAGGAATTTGCCTCTTTTTGCAGGTCGGTGGGTAATAAGCTTGTCAGTCATTCCTAGAGGGCAGCTATTACCAAATCCCAAAGCCTCCACACCCCCACCTCTTAACTCTAAGGGCCTTACTTTCCTTAATAACACCTGGTCTTAAAGCAGATCAGCGGGGAGGGTTTGTCAGTACACGACAAGAATGGACACTAATCCTGTGCAATACCCAGCGGCCGTGTACGCCTCACCAGTGGGATAATTGATTCCCACACCCTTCTTAAAACACATTCGGCCCCCGCTCTACGGGAAAACAGACAAAGCTTGTTTCATTTGCAGCAATGCAAAAGCATGTGTTTTTTCTTTTTACTTAGCTCCTATGAGGGTTGGGCTGAGCGCTGTCATAAGTGTTGTAGGTGGAAGCCGAAAATTTGTTTGGTAATGGACCCTAATCTCTTTGGGCTGTCAGGAAGATTTTTTTCCACACCACTGACAGAGATACTGCTTTAACCTTCGATCATAGATCCTAAAAAAACCCATATCAAATATCCATGAGAGGGAAAAATGCCCTTTAGAAGTCAACAGAGCTCCAAGTCTAACTGGAATACTTGGGCCCGATTAGAGCGCTACAGCCAGCAGTGTTACTTTTCTGTGCAATTACAATGAGGTTCCTCTGGGCACTGAGGTTACACATACTTCAGTGTAAGACTATTCAAATGAGCAGGAATGTAGGATGTTGATGGAGCTGGAGGCAATCTCCTAAAATGCACTCAACAATGTATAGTCTATATTTCAAACCATTTGACATTGTAGTACATTCATATGGGATATATTATGGAAGATGGTTTTTGTCTCTTCACAGTTCTGTGTCTGAGATTTCAAGCGGTTTTTCCTTGTTTCATCAGAGTTGGTATTTATGAGGTTTTACTTGGCCTGTCATGTGGGAGCCCCAAAATTGTACCTCTAAACATAGCTGTTAGAATTGTGTATCAGCTCGTACTTTCCAGACCCTTTCTTTGTTACAGGATTTTCTGCTATTTTTTTCTTACCTCTACGTTTTCTTCCGTTCCAATAAAAAAATGGACAGAGCCATCACTGCAAAATAAAAAACCATTACATCAAACCTAAGTTTAGCGCTTTTACTGCTAGCTTTGAGTTCAGCGTTGCCATCCTGAAATTATGTCCGCCTTGTTAAACATTGTGTAAATGTATTAGCAATATTTGTCTGTTTCCCTTTGCTTCCCCTTTTTTCTGTTTATGTTTTTCTATTTTATGCAGTTTATCTGTGTAAGCATCCAAAGCCATGGCTGGAAAATACATTTTCACTGTATTTTTGCCAATCATTATGAATAAAAAGCACTGAACATTCTCATCTATAATGATATAGATACTAAAGTCAGATGACATCTTATGGTCACAGGTTTTAGTTTTGTTTTGTTTTTGAGTTGTGTTTTTTTGTTTTTTTTTGTCACAGATTATGCCTATAACAAAATGCTGTTAGGTAAATAAAGGTTTCCTTTCAAATACAATACAAAAAAATAAAATAAATAATTAAGCTGCCTTTATAAAGGCTCTATAAATGGTTATTAATTATGTGTCAATTATTATTAAGCAGTAAGCAGGTTATGAGCATCATTAACAAGCTTAGAAATGGTAACTGTTCAGACTCATATCTGGTAGGTCACTGAGAATTGTTGCCGTTTACATACTCACCCTTGGCACAGTTGGAGGAAGTGGGCCCAAGTCCGACACGGTTTTATGTAGCATTCAGATGGGATGTAAACAATATAGCTGCTTAATTTCACTCCAAACAAAAAAGTCTGCCAAAGTGTACACCAACATTAGGAAAAACCTTTAACCACATAAAACAAATGGGGTGTGTCTCAGGTGCTAGAGCGGTCATCCTATAGCCGGAAGGTTGGTGGCTCTCCCCAGTTCACACTGTTGCTGTGTCCTTAAGCAAGACACTTCATCCATTTGCCTCCAGTGGTGTTCCAGCTGTGACACTGGTGTATGAATGTGTGTGAGATTGTTTGGTGGTGGTTGGAGAGGCTGTAATCACAATAATGACTGACCTTCTCCACCACCAGTGATGAAAAACAAAGAAAAAATATTTTAAGAGGAGCTTTACAAACAGTAAATGAATCGGTCTGTTTGCCCAGCAAATAAAAGCTTGTTACACACCAATTATAATGTACATATTTTAAGAATATTGACTCTACTTTACAATTACAGCAGTATACTGTTGATAGACAGATTTTTAATGTACACATATTATTATGTTTTTCTGTACACTATTTATATTCTACTTGAAACATTACAAAGAAACATAACATTTAGGAGGGTTGCTTAAATAAAAACTTGGTTTGATTGTTTTTAGTCAATTTGAAGTCAATTCAGACAGGTCTCCTCATACTCTTAGACATTAGCCTTGGTCTGACCTTGTATCAATATCACATCCCAGAGAGGAATGTAAATCGGATCCATCCAATCCCAACCCAGTTACAACAAATAACTCTTACTTCTCACCGCCCCGTACTCTGCTTCGAGGACTACATGATCTTTTCCATGTACCAGACATAATTTGTGGCTTAGGTTTTGGAGGCTGACGGTGCGTCTGAGCCACTCTGCTGTTTCAGGCGTCGCGGCACTTTTCAGGAACCAGGAAGGCTCTGTCTCCTGATGAGGAATTGTACTCAGTTAACCTCATCCTCTGATTGCATCCCATACAGTAATTAGTGATATTGTTACTGTAATTAAGAGCCCAGCACAAGCCAATAAGCTAAATTAAGATGGAATTGATGTAAAAGCTGTTCTCAGAAAAAAAACACCTTTTCATTTTAAAGGTGCAGTGTGGTTAACTCTTTGGCAACATCTGGTGGCTACACGGCAGATTGCAATTCCACACCTGAGCTTGTAAGCAATTACGGTAGCCCCGCAGAGACATGCTGTTGCGCATAAACAAGTCTTTAAAAAAAAATTACAAAAATTTATACAATAACTATTCATGTCGTAAATTTAGAAGGCATTTCTCTGGGCTGTTGTAGAAACAGGAAGTAATGGAACTAATGGCTTCTTCCTCTGAGTTCAGTGGTGTTTTAAATGCCAGATCTTTAGGATGGCATAGGTATAATAAGGTAATTTTGACATATACTAATGACTAATGTTTTCCATTTGGTTCAGTTGTATTTTACAAATGTTTACATAACCAGTTAACAGTAATGATTTTAAAGACTAGTCTGTTGTGACTGGTTAGTGTCTCGTCGAGCTCTAAATATGTCATCTATGGACACAAATTTTTTTACTTAAGTTTTACATCAATCCTATCATTTTGATCTAAATTGAACGCAATTAACAATTTTGTCAGATCTTTTATGGCATGCCTTTGAAAGACTTTCGCTTTAACATCTTGACCTTGACGTATTTCCACTACAATGGCAAATGTCAATAAACAGTCATACACTTCTCTATGCATGTTATAATAAAGGTCTGACATAATAGCTGAACACTGAAATTATATTTTTTCATGCCACTTGGTATTGGTTGTTAGCATCACCAGCCTTAAGCATTACTAGATAGCAATCGGTTAAAAAGGCTGTATGCCAGTGATGTTTTAAAATTCATGATGACATACAGAATGGACTTGCCAATATTGAACAAACAAAACCATTTATTCAGGTTCACACAGTGTCAACAGCCAAACTGATGACAAGCAATGATTTAGAAAGAACAGGTTGCTGTATGTGGTAGATGTCCAGTGAATGGTGTTGACATAATTGTATGATCAGTGAGCGATACGTAGCATTAATAAAACCAGACAAAGTCCGAGCCGAGCAGCTGCAGGGAGCTCGCCCTCCCTTTAGGAGCTGAGCGCAACCTGGAATGACCCGCCGAGCAAAAAAACGAAGAAGATACTTGAGCAAATCAGTCTCAGTTTCGGTCTCTGGAGTTGATGGAAAACACTGCAGCCTCATTTGGGACAAAAGGCCTGGTTGTGAAATTAAAACGAAGTGGCCTGGCCTCTGCGTTGTTAATGTGTGACCTCAGCGCTAACCCAAGAGTCCGAGTGCATCTGAGAAGAATCATTGTGACTGGAGACCTGATGTGGGTAGAGCTGCCAAAATATGTACACAAGTAAAATAAAAAATGGCTCAAGTAACAAATTGTCATCAAAGCACCAGGGTATTCTGTAGAACTAGTATTTGTAGAACTGCATAAGCCCAAAAGTATTTGTATATGCTTAGCCAAGTTGGAAGTAGGATTGTACATGTATGGAAGTAGGATTGTAATGTAAGTAATTTAAGCAAATACACTCACATGGCACAATTATATATAGATATAATTTGAGTTGTGTTGACGTGGAGTGTATTCTTAAGAGACCATAGCTTTTTATTTTATTGTTGATGTGATTTATGTTTTGTCATTGGGGAAAAAGACTTGTTGAAATATGACGTTTATATATAGAACATCTAGAACATATATAATATCCAATCAGCTGACCGCAGTGTTTAGCTCCACCCCTTCGAAAGCGTACCAAACTGCCCGGGACCCCAAGACAATATGGTATGCTTATGGGGACCATTCAGACCTTTTGGTTATGGAAACGTGCCACACCGTACTGCTCCAGTGGTAACGGGGCTTATTCAATGTCCAACCACTTGGACCAGTGCATGTACACAGCAATGAAGCCCGGCTGTCCATAAACAAACCCAGTGAAAAAAGGGCTGATGCTTTTTTCCCTTAAATAAATGTAAAACAAGGACAATTTGATTTATAAATGCCCAAAACAATTATACAATAATGCATGCTTTTCTTTCAGTGTTTCAACTGTGCTGAGTTTATCCATTTTGGGTAGTTGTGTGAGTTTTGATGTTCTATGGAGCTTTAATAATCCACTTTCCCAAAATAGATAAATGCAAAACTGAAAACATTTTGTTAACTGTCGGGTTCCTTTTACATCAGCTACGCTATTTACAACATTTTTGCAACTGTATTTTTTAATTCTTTTTTTTAATCTCACCCAATGATACAGATCTTGCACTTAGCTAATAACTTGACGTATATTAGGTGTGGCTTTGACCTCACAGTAGACCTCCACAGTTTACATTAAGGCCATGAGTGGGCTTATCAGAGGCCTTTTTACACCCTGCACTGCCAAGAGGCCAGTGGGTCTAGATAGGGACGTCAACGCCTGTGGCAATGCCCATCCTAAAGATAACATTTGAAGAGAAGCTTACCAAAGCTTTGTTTCCCATGCTCCTAGCTCTAGTGCATGGGAATGAAAAAACAGTAATGAGGCATTCTCAGGTGGTATTTCTCTTCAGCCTTTCCCAAAGACAAGAGTTTACTCAGCTAGAGTTCAACATTGCAACAGTATTTTCACTGTCATTTGTAACACTGAATTAGAAATTTTAGAGGCAGCAAAAATCTTGTGTCTCACGTGTTTCATTGTTTTTCAGATTTACTTCAGTTCTACTCAAGTTGTGTTAGCTGCTGTGTATTATTTTTAACATGGCATGCCAATTACCTTTCTCTGTTGTTTTGAGCCTTTAGCAATGTGTATAAGAAACCACAAGTCCAAAAACAAAAACATCCATGTAGAACTCTGCAGAAAAAAAAATTGCCTAAATTTGCAAGTGGCTCAGTTTTTTTTTTTAACCAAGAATAAATGGGTCTGTCATTGTGTGTTTATTGAACTAAATGTATTGCAATATGAGATTAAACTTGTTCTGGTCAAGTGTATAAAAGGGACTCCTGCTAAATGATCTGCTCTCATCTTCATTACTTGTTTCACTCAAAATAAAGTAAAATATATGTAACAATATATGTTTATTTACACAAATGCATGTATATGTTTTTTAAATGCATATGTAATACATATTTTATAATATGTGATACAAAACTTGAACTAATGTAGGAGCCTAAATACTTGTTAATATTTTGTTGATACAAGCTATTACTACTACCTGATTATATGCACTTATTAAGTTGGTAAATCAATAAAAAAAAGTAAAATATTCTTTTGCTTGCAATTGTAATTTTTATTTCACACTAGTTTTCGTTATTTTGAGTTTTATTTGGGGTAAAATTCTGTTATAAGATGGGGTCTGTTGCACCAGGGCAGTACAGAACTTAGGTTAATGGTATGTAGACTATTATAAAGAGTGCGTAAAAGAGGCAAGCTTAGCTATATGAACAACATTGCAGTCAATGCTAACATATACCAAATATTTAATGTTCTTTGCTGTTGTAGCTAGGAGTTGATGACTTACAAAATATAAGTAGCTAGAACAATACTCTTTTAATGACCTGTGCTATTTGGAGCGTTTAGAGCTAAGAAAAAAGTTTCTCTTGCAAGTCAATGTCAACTCCACTACAATGCTGACATCTAGTGGAGCTCTCACCAGTGTGCACAAATCTTAAACCATTGGAAAAGATGTCTGTCATTTAAGTCTTTTACACCAATTTTCTAGAAAGCACAAGTAAACACTGTAATTACTTTGTGGCACATTGAGTGGAAAGATTGTGAAGTAATGAAGCAGTAGTTTCATATTAGAGGATGTTAGTGGCTGGGTTGTGTCAAATTGCATTGACAAGGCTCGCCGTTATACATGACACGCTGCTAAAGGCATCTCTGGGAGTGAGCTCATTGCGCAGTGAGGTCAGTGCAGCTCACAGATTTACTAGGATACAGAGGGAAAATACCCAGATCAGATATAACAGAGCATTGTTTTCATTAAATATGTTATAATCTGGGAAAAGGTTTGTGTCTGAATGTAACTGGTAGTCTTTAATTTGACTATTTTTGTAGTAATGGTGTCAAAGGCCGGGACTTCTTTTAGCTTATTTATTGATGTGCTAGCATCTGTCCCCAGTGCAAGTTAACGCTACAACCTTACAGTACAAATAAACCACAATACTCATCTTAATATACAGTAATAAAATAATTTAATACTTGGATTACAAATATATAAATGTTGACAAAAGTAAATTAATGGATTACGGTGGATAAAATAAAGGCCTTTGCGCATAAGGAAGAGAAAGTGCAGATAATTATGAAGAAGAAAAAAGAAGAGACAGGACCAATACACAGGCTAATTGCTCTATGCTACCAACTTTGAATTTAGCTAAGAACTAATACCAGAAACAAATTTATAATTATATAACACTATATGTTAATGAACTCTGTAGGTTATTTGTTTTGTATGCCGATGTGATGGCTCACTTTTCACTGACTGGCTGTTGCTCTCAACTAACTTCAGCTGCAGCAAGATGAACATGTTTTCATTCCCTTTTCTGTGAATAGCCTCACAGCCAACACATTCAGACAGTGTCAGGACAGAGCAGAAACCCACAAACGGGGATATGTCTCTCACTGTTGTTTGTGTTTACGGGCAAATGTCAGTGCAGAGTACACGGCCATCTTCGCGTCTCTGGGAGAGGTGCTGGAAATTGCTCCGACCGGGGGACTTCAATGCTCACGTGGGCAGCAACAGTGACACCTGGAGGGGCGTGATTGGGAGGAACAGCCCCTCTAGATTTCTGTGCTAGTCACAGTTTGTCCATAACGAACACCATGTTCAAGCATAAGGGTGTCCATCAGTGCACGTGGCACCAGGACACCCTAGGCCGGAGGTCGATGATCAACTTTGTAGTTGTTTTATCTGACCTCCGGCCGTATGTCTTGGACACTCGGATGAAGAGAGGAGCTGGTGGTGAGTTGGATCTGATGGCAGATCTTGGCAGACCCAAACGTACTGTGAGGGTCTGTTGGGAACGTTTGGCCAAGTCCCCTTTCAGAGAGATCTTCAACTCCCACCTCCAGCAGAGCTTCGACTAGATTCCGAGGGAGGCTGGAGACATTGAGTATGAGTGGACCATGTTCTCCACCTCCATTGACGCGGCCACTCAGAGCTGTGGCCGTAAAGTCTCCGGTGCCTGTCGTGGCAAGAAGACCTGAAGAAGGAGTCCTATTGAGGCTGGTTGGCTCGAGGGACTTGGCTGACACACCTCTGCAACATCACGTGGCGTTAGGCTGTGGTCAAACTCCTGCTCAAAAAGTCTACTCTGGATCCTGGATGCCTAAATAATTTCCGTCTTGTCTCCAATTTACTTTTTTTATCTAAAGTCCTTGAAAAAGTTGCGTTAAAACAACTTACTCTATATCTATCGGAAAATGAACTCCTCGAGACGTTTCAGTCTGCATTTAGGGCCTCTTATTCCACTGAAACAGCTTTAGTTAAAGTGACTAATGATCTCCTCCTTCAGATGGACGAAGACTCATCGGCTCTACTGTTATTGCTGGATCTCAGTGCTGCATTTGATACGATTGATCATGCAGTGCTAATCAACAGACTTAAAGATGTTTTTGGCATCTCTGGCTCTGCTCTTTCTTGGTTAGAATCCTATCTGTGTGATAGGTCTCATTTTGTCTCTTTTAATAAATCCTTCTCCTCCACGGCACCAGTGAAGTTCGGTGTGCCACAAGGGTCTGTGCTCGGTCCCATACTTTTTTCACTATATGTTACACCATTGGGACAAATCATGTTATGGAGTAAACTTCCAATGTTATGCCGATGATACACAGCTGTATCTACCAATAAAAGCAAATAATACTACTGACATCATGCGTCTAGAGGCCTGCCTCGTTTCAATTAAAACATGAATGTCTCAAAACCTACTCATCTCAACTCGGATAAAACAGAGCTCTTGATAATTGGTCCTGCCAGTCATCGGCACAAGTCTTGATCAACAACTGTGTGTTGGTGCATGGCACCACTGCAAGGAACCTCGTGTAATTTTAGACCCCAAACTATCTCTACAGCAAAACATTAGTGAGGTCACTAATATCTCAAAAAACCTGCCTCTTTTAAGCTGATGCTGAAATTCTCATTCATGCAATTGTCACATCTAGGCTGGACTACTGTAATGCGTTATTCTCTGGACTGCCGAAGAAAAGTACTCACAGTCTACAAATAACCCAAAATACAGCCGCCAGACTTTTAACAAAGACCAGGAAGTTGGATCACATTACTCCGGTCCTGGCTTCATTACACTGGCTTCCTCATGTTAGAGCTGATTTCAAAGTTCTCTTGTTAACATATAAAATCCTTTGTAGACGCGCGCCCTCTTACCTATCTGACCTTATCACCTGTTATACTCCAGCTCGTACCCTTCGCTCTCAGGACGCTGGCCTCCTTCAACTTCCTCGAATAAAGAAGAAGTCTGCTGGCTACAGAGCCTTTTCTTATAGAGCCTCATTTTTGTGGAATGGGCTCCCGGTGGAAGTGCGGCGATCTGACTCTGTTGAGATTTTCAAAAGCAAACTCAAAACATACTTATTTCACCAAACGTATGGAGACTGATTGATCAAAGGTATACGTTTACACTGGTTGGAGCTGTAGGTTCACACTCAACCGCTCATATTATTACATCTGCCTATTTTAAGTAGTATTTAGCACTTTTTTTTACTTTCTACCTCCTCCTAGGGTGGACGCAAACCTCTGATCTGCTGGGTGATGTGTACCCCCCACCCCCGGACTGGACACTGTCAACATAAATGTTTTTTGTGAATATGTTTTTGTATTTAAATGTATTTTTTTCAACTGTCCTGGACACATTCCTGCACGGCCTGTCCGTCCTGGGAGTGGATCCCTCTTTCTGTGGTTCTCCCTGAGGTTTCTCCTTTTTCCCAGCTGGGTTTTTTTTGGAGTTTTTCCTCTCCCTGATGGAGGGTCTAAGGACAGGGGATGTTTTCTAGTGCAGTCTGTTAAGCCCTTTTTGAGGCAGCTGTTTTTGTGATATTGGGCTATACAAAAATAAATGTCTTGTCTTGTCTTGTTTGTGGACAGTACCTCTGGACTGGCAGACCGGGGTAGGGGTCCCTCGTTTCAAGAAGGGGGACTGGAGGATGTGTTCCAACTACAGAGGGATCACACCTCTCCGGGAAAGTCTATGCCAGGGTACTAGAGAGGAGAATGCGGCCGTTAGTTAAAACTTGAATTCAGAAGGAACAATGTGTTTTTTGTCCCGGTCGTGGAACACTGGATCAGCTCTATACCCTCTCCCCACAGCTCTATATGAGGAGTTTGCCCAACCAGTCTACATTTGCTTTGTGGATCTGGAGAAGGCATTTCACTGTGTCCCTCTTGGCGTCCTGTGGGGGGTGCTCTGGGAGTATGGGGTCCGGGGCCCTATGCTAAGGGCTGTTCGGTCCCTGTACGACCGGGGCAGGAGCCTGGTTAGCATTGCCTGCAGGAAGTCAGCCCTGTTCCCGTTGCATTTTGGCAATTTGCAGATGATGTTGTCCTGTTGGCTCCATCAAGCCAGGACCTTCAGTGTGCACTGGGACGGTTTGCAGCCGAGTGTGAAGCGGCTGGGATGAGGATCAGCACCTCCAAGTCCGAGACCATGGTTCTCAGTCGGAAAAGGGTGGCTTGTCCCCTTCAGGTTGGTGAAGAGCTCCTGCCTCAAGTGGAGGAGTTCAAGTATCTTGCCGTTTTGTTCACGAGTGAGGGAAGGAGGGAGCGTGAGGTTGACAGACGGATTGGTGCAGCTTCTGCAGTAATGCGGTCGATGTACCGCTCTGTCGTGGTGAAGAAGGAGCTGAGCTGTAAGGCAAAGTTCTCGATTTACCAGTCAATCTACGTTCCTACTCTCACCTATGGTCATGAGCTTTGGGTCATGACCGAAAGAACAAGATTCTGAATACAGGCGGCCAAAATGAGCTTTCTCCACAGGGCGGCGGACCGCTCCCTTAGAGATAAGGTGAGGAGCTTGGTCACCCGGGAGGAGCTCAAAGTAGAGCCGCTGCTCCTCCACATTGAGAGGAGCCAGCTGAGGTGACTCAATCATCTGTTTCGGATGCCTCTCGGACGCCTCCCTAGGGAGGTGTTCCGGGCATGTCCCACCGGGAGGAGACCTCAGGAAAGACCTAGGACACGCTGGAGGGACTATGTCTCTCGGCTGGCCTGGGAACGCCTCGGTATCCCCCCGAAAGAGCTGGAGGAAGTGCCTGGGGAGAGGGAAGTCTGGGCATCTCTGCTGCTTCGCGACCTGCCCCCGATAAGGGATAGAAGATGGATGGATGTCACATTATATAATTTTTCAGTGTTTATGTTGTATATGATGATAACAATTTTTATTTAGGCTACACTATTGAAGGTTGTATCGAATGTAGGCTACGTATGAGTTTTCTATGGTGTTTGCTGATAAAAAATTTAAAGTAGAAATTCTTCAGGGGTGCACGTGGATAGCAAGAAGGTTGTGAGTTCAAACAAAAGCGTTCTCTCCAGATACTCCGGCTTCCTCCCACTGCCCAAAGACATACATGTACAAGTGAATTGACAACTCTAACTAGGTTCTCTTGTGAATGAATGAGAGTGAATGTCACTGTCTAAAAAGCCTAAAGGTGTGCACAGGTATGTTCTTGATGGGTCATGAAGTGTGTAATAAAAGGGGAGAGGGGGGATTTATCTAAATGATAGTCCCATGATAAGCTCAATTGGAGACAGGGCCTTTGACAGTACTTACAGTGCACCTCTTTGTCCACTAGATGGCAGCAGGTTCCAGTCTTCCCCTTGTGCTCGACTCAGTGACTGTCTGAGTCTAGGCTGACCCAGACGCAGAAAAAGTGAAGAGAGACATCTGATGAGACTTTAAGATCCGATGAAAATTGAAATTATATCCAGAACAACCTGAGTGACTTAAAAAGCATTAAACGTCATATATTAACTGTAAAGGCTGATGGAGCCAATCAGCTTAAATGCAGACTGTGTCTCTTCAGTGCACATTTCACCCGTTTAACTCTGTGTATTATTTTATTATATACAAATTGTAATATTTACAAACTTTTAATTGATTATTTATTCTAAACTGCCTACTATCTCTGTAAGTCCATATATAATGTGAGGACGAATCCATGGCTAAAACCTAGACTTAAAGTAGAATTAAATCCGTTTTGCGTGATTAATTTAACAGTCGCAGCCAACAGTTGTGTTTAATAGTTTAGGAATCAACTCATTCGATTAGCTTTTTATAGCCTGGGTATCTTTTTCTGCAAAATGACAGAATTGCAATTCATTTAAACGAAAAGTAGCCTACGTCGAGACTTGAGTGAAGCTATGAGTGCAAAGGGAGTAATGAAATGCAGACAGATTAGTCCTTAACGTTATTAATTGCTGTGGCTGTATAAAGGAAGAAAGGAGGTCGAAACTTCTCATCTGACATTGCTGCTAAACGAGCTCAGAGAAAAGGAGCTCGGGGCTAAATAATGCTTCGGGAGCAATTCACACATATTTATTTGTGCATTTTAGAAGCTTCAAGCCGGAGAGTGAAATCCGGACAGGTTGTTATAGCTACGCAATCCGCAGGGGTTCCGATGTCTATTTAAAAGGCCTTTGGGGACCCTCCCTTCTTGGTCTTTACACTACATTATATATCACACTCACTCACGGCATGCTAAATACGCCTCGCTTTTCTCAATGAGCACTAAAACACATCGAGGAATTAGCTTCAAAGCGGCAGAGAGCGCGGGGAACGTATCAGCAGAATTCCCCCTTTGGCAAAGCTCACTGATTGGGTCCTTAACGCAACAAGGCTTTTAACTTTTAATATTTGCCTCCCCCGAGATCTCGCGACACATTAGTCTGTTCTGTCAGTGGCTGTGTGCGTGTGTGTGTTTAAGTGTGGAGGTTAAGGAATAATTAAAAGATCCATTTCGGTTTCCAAAGCCCCGCGCGTAAAGCTGCGTAGACGCATGAGGAGAGACGTTTAAAGAAGCGCTCGAGATGTCGTTCGGCGAAACTTTAAGGATGATAAACCTGGGATGTTTCCTGCTGCTCTGTGGGCTTACGCGTGTTATGGCAAGTTATCCCATCTGGTGGTAAGTTATTATTTTTACATGTAAGAGCCATTTGTTGACATTGTCAGTGCTTCTCTATACGTTTTGACAGAAAAGCCTTTCCTCGTACGTCCGAGGTGAAAAGTCTGGTTGATATTTGTGTTATTATAAGTAAAAAATCAAGAGACTTGTAATTCAGCCATACTGACAAATCTCTGCGCACCTGAACGTCTCAGCTCTATAAGTCAAACACTTTTCCTCTTTATACTTTTAATGTATCATAACAACAATGTGGAGTTCTTTTTTGTTCAGTTTGGTGACTTTGTGGCGAGCGCAGCAGGTGCAGTTTGTGTACACATGTAGCTCATGCAGCTGAAAAAGAAAAGAAAAATAACACACAAAGAATCCAGGTGTGCCTTATTATTATTTGTAAGTGCTATAGAAAGTTCCTCAAATTTACAGTTTGAAAAGTAACTGAATTAAGTGCCAGCTTTATGTAAATTCAACTACATCCCAAACTTTCCTTCTGGCGAGTTTGATAAAGCTGAGATTTTGGTTGCTATGTTAATTGTATAATGCTCAAAAAGACTAATAACATTTATATATTCTTTTAAAGAGCACTCTCAAAATGCATCTTAGAAGTGATAAGGACAAAGCTGCTCTACCTGAAATATTCATTCCAGATATTTAGTTAAATACTATTTATAAATGTATATATTTATTTGGAAAAATGCATAGTTAATATATTGCACCTGAAATACTAAAATTATCCAAAATGTATTGACACCACTTACAGTGCCATGGGTTTGCAATTATTGCACACTCTCAGCTCCAACTCTTTTTTTTAGTGACTAAACATTTCATTATTCGTCTGTCATTTTTAGGATTTATGTTAAAGTTAAAACTGTTAAAGGGGTTTTAATGCCAAATATGAAAGGCCTTATAGCTAACATTGGCCTACTATAAACTTTATAGCATACTTTAATATGAGATATTATTTTATTAATGCTAACTTGAGACAATAAAGTGATATTTTACAACATTTACTTCAAAGGGCACGATGTAGCTATCCCAATGACATATCCCCTGTTCCTGTAGCTTTTCAAAGATAGGTTTATTTGCTCTTTATTGATGTTGATCTCTATTCAAGATAAAGTCCTGGGTCCATGGGGAACGTAATGTAAATGTTTTTGATTGGGGAAACCAGAGCGTTTGCCACTGTACCACTATTTTTCCATATAGTCTTTTTTTTTTTACTCCCTCATTCAGTTCAATAAATCAAGTATGGGTTGTCTCAGTATTGCCAACTTTAAATGTATCCACCTATAAAGTTGCTCTCCGTCCACACGGTGGGAACATATGTTCTCTACATTAGCATAAAAAACAACCAGAACATTATCCACTGGATTATTTATCTGGAGATTCCTTGGTATTTGCCACACTTGTCTTTGTTAATGGCAACCTTTTCTTAATAAAATATAAAAGTTTTGATTGATCTAGTATTGGACAAATAATTCAAGATATTCTACTAACGCTGTCCCTTTTACCAAACTCTAACCCTTCCCAGGATTTGAACTTGGTAAGACCTATTCCATGGTATCATGCACTCGCCAGAGTCTTAACTCAGTCTCACTGTGCCATGATCTTGGTCTAAACTTAGTCTTGATTTCTGAAAGTCTCTATCTTGGTCATGGTCTCCATACACTCTGGTCCTGGACATGACTAGGCCTCTGTCAATGTAGCTTTGACTAATTATTGCTTTCCGTTGAATCTTCTGCCAATGCAAAAAATCAATGTATGCTTTATTTATATATTAATTATATGTATTGTATAGCATAAAAAAACCTTTGGCTTGTTTTTTTGTCCCAAAGTCTTTGTGCTCTGTTCACACAGAGCCTGTACCCGATCGCTTTGCCCCTGATGCTAATTCTGATGAGGAACTAATTACATGCTCAGCTGGAAGGAAATCCTCATATAACACTGGCCCTTTGGACTGGAGGATCAGGAATAAAGTGGCCCTCTGCTGTTAGCCAAGAACGGCTGTTTTTAAATGTGTTCACACAGAGTAGCCTTGAGTGTAGGTTGTTTATGTGTAGTGAACTTTTTAGAACCTCCAGCTTTTGTGTCATTGCATTGTTTTGGAGTTTAGATTGATATAGAACTTCCTTCCTTTCTCATGTTTTCTTTCAATATAAAATGTAATTAATCACCCTTCTCCTGTCCTGCTAACTGCACAGTGTCTTCGTAACACTCCTTGACTGACAACAGGATATGTGCTTTTCCATTCTGTCATCACAAATACTGTGCTCCACTGATGTTTGGCGTGGTTTTGTATCAAATTACAGCAGATAAAAGAAGTAAACCAAACAGGAGCCACTTTGCCATTTCACCCAGATTGTCGTATTGCTGACGCCACACTGCATTTTTTTTACCCTTGCATGTGTTTCTGTGTCATGGCAACTCATCCCAAGTCAAATAACGAGATTCCATTATGGATTTCGCAGCTCTCACATGGGATGGGAACCTTCATGTGATGTTGGATCTTTGTCAACATTTGGGACAGGAACATGTTGGCTTGTTCTTCACTTACGGGGACACAGCCAACAATAGACATTAGACTTACAACTGGAGTTTTAAGTCCTATGTCAGGTTTTGTAGAGAGGTACGGTTGTTATAAACCATTTTACTGATTGCAAACATGCAAACACAGTCTGACAACAGAACCACAATATAGCTACACAAGGTCTTAATTCTGCCCCTCTTTGGCCTGCACTCACACTTCCACTAGGCAGGCCTGAGCACGGTTGACTCTTAAAGTCAGCCTGGCTTTTTGTGGTTGTATAAACTTCTCTTTTGTTAATCAGAAGCATACAATTGTCATCTGTGCAACAAAGCAACTTTATCTCAAAGCCCCCAAATAAATAAATATTTAAAATGATTGCCATCTACCCAACACTGAAGAGTTACAACTGGCAACACAAATTCTACACTGCTTTTTCTGTCAAAAAGGAGAGTAGCCCCATTTTAATTGTTCAGGTAGGGCTGATTCTGTTGGATTTGAATGAGTGGAGTTTCAAACCCACTTTAAGAAAATTAATGGGTTTGGTTGGCAAAGCTAGAAAACAATTCCAAGCGCTGCAGCTGGAGTTTACAAACGGAAATTGAAACAAAACAAAAATCTATCTTGAACTGCTCCAAGCAAAGTATTCATGGCCAAACCGGCTGGTGGGGATGTGGCAGCACTGACAGGTATGTGCGTGTTTTAGGTTTGCCACCGTTTTTCCGTTACGAACGTAATTAACCGGGCGGTGCTCTAAATTTAATAAACTGCTGTGATAAATCCAATCACCAACCAGGTGTTCATTTAAAGTGCCTGCTCTTTAAATGTTCCTGCAAACCCTTTCAACGGGAGCCCTCTCAGAAGGTACAGTACAGGAGTCAAGTTAAGAAAAACAATGAAGGGACTGAATTCCAGCTCGTATTTGGTGCATTTTACCTGGACCCTATTGAAAAAAAAATATGGAATTAATAAAACACCAATACCCACTTATTTAGTCTGATATTTATAAGTAGGTTACACTGGCTAAAGACTAGGAGCTACAAGTCACTAGATATTATACCACTTCTACAAAGCACAGGTTTTCAGCCTGTTTGCTTGTCTGAATGAATTAATGAATAGAGCCATTATGTCCATTACCAAAATGCATTATCTTTTTAAACAACTAATGGCTTCAAAACGGTACTTTGGACTTCCTTCATTCTCACCCGTCATGTGATGTTGGACAGTCAGGACAGGTTCATGTCTGCCTGCGTCTCTCTCCGACCTGCCGTGACACAGCCCCCTCCCCTCCCCCTCGGTCCACCCCACCTCTGAAGATAAATACCTGGAGGTGAAAGCTTGCCGCACATTCCTTCTACCAAACATACTCTCTTGATGTCAAAGTCAGCTCCAAGGCCCCGGGGCCCACCAGAGTAAAGTGGTAATTCTGAGGTACCCTGCATGGGCTTGCTGAAATATGCATTAAAACCTGTGCTGGATACACTTAAATGAGACGCTTGCACCGATAAGAACATTTAACATCATATTTCTTAAGTACTTATCCATAACAGTTTTTGTATTTTAAGTAATATCACTTTAGCTTGCAGATGGACACTCGTTCAAATGTTTGTAAATGTCCACTTCTTGACCACTGTCCATTCTGCAATAGTTCTAAAAAACGTAAAATCAACTTGTGCAGAACATGCACTGCCATTAGGTAACAGAGAATAATGAGGCGGCCTTAGTCATCTTTAAAAGACACATTGACTCATAATGCTTTGAACAATATTACCAGGCAATATAAAAAGCGTCTCAACAAATTACTTTTTTACTCCTAATGCAAAAACGCTGCACACTTTTTTATACAAAGGTATCTTCTACTCTCAACCATCTCTGTGCAGTAGCTACTAGAAGCAATTAGTTAATATACAAGCCCACAACTGTTTCATGAAGTATAATCTTAACCAGAGCCTTTATAAGATATATATATATATATAAAACTTATTACCAGCACTGTCAATGACAGTAAAGCCTATTGGTAAAATTAATCATTGTTATTGCAAAATAATACATTGATTGAATGTCAAATATTGTTTGTGCCAGTGGCGTTGCAGTCCTCAATATGGCAGATCATGTATACTGGGTACAGCAGCTGTGCATGTATGGTCTGTAATGGTCTACACGTGGTGCACAACACTGACACAACGTGATTATTCAGCTATTGGCTATAGGTTGGTTGATAAGTGATATGTAAATTTGCCAAATACACATTTTTTTAGGTTGTAGAAAAAGCTCACCTCAAATAGAGATTTTTTTCTGTGTCACTGAATAAATTAATAATCTTCTGCCATGGTCAGTAAGGAAGTAGAGACATTTTTATACAGCCATTGTACTTTGTAAATCATCTGAAACAAATGTGCAAGTATTTTCCAGGTGATGTGCTAGAGAACCTGGACTGACAAGCAGCAAATATGTTAAAAAATGCAGACCCGCGGCGCTAGTTTTCACCTCCTTTTGTTTCCAGTAAACACTTGTAAAAAGAGGTGCAGAATCAGAGCTAAACTTTTGTACAATCCTAAATATGCCGTCCTGAAGCGCTGGAGGCCATAGACTGACAAGGGCCAACCAGAGGTCAGCATGGAATAGCAGTGCCCCTGTTTACTGATGGACAACACAGACAAAACGCAGACAAATGTGAGTTCCTCTGAAGTCATTTTTAAACTTGTCACCACTTGCTTCCCCTGTGCGGCGTTTATGATTAACTCAAATTCTGTTAAAATCCTTGTGACACATTCATACTGTACGGTTCACCCGGTCAGCTGATGTCTTAGGCGTGCCTTGACGCAAAGCATTACTGTATAATTGCCGTACTCAAGGTCAATATGCGTGAATTCATCGGGCAACGGGTCAAACGTCTGAGGAGAACAGCCCCAGGCCAGTGTCAGAGCTTTGGTAATCTTGTTGTGATCAGCAATTAGTCGCTGCAGAACAGTGAATGGGTCAGCACACAGCGGGACGGAGAGCCAGTGTTTAGAAGGCTGCACACCTGCTCCACAGTGTTATCACATGATCGCCGGAGCTCGCTGTGTAATCGACAGCTGACAGAAGCGCACAGTCTGCAGTGCCAACAAGCTACTTTGTACCAACTCCGGCGAGCCCTGCCAAAGACAATAGGGAACATAGCTTTTAAACAATTTAGCTCACTTCTGACAGAATCAAGTAGGCATAATATTGTTTTTGGTAAGGTTTAATTAAAAGGCACACCACTCAGGTCAAAAGTTTATTAGTTCAACAATGACATTATCCTTCAATAAAAAGCTTAGAGTAGCGTCCAAGTCAGCCCACCAATAAATATACGTCTGACATCTGGCTGACATGTGCCATTTATAATTGCAGTGCTTCTTGTGCATGCAGCGGTACAATGTCAACGCATACTGACAAACTTAATCGAGAGCAGAGAGAAAGCAATAAAAGGAGCAAAACACACAGATGTAATCAGAAAACCAAGTTTGCACTTGTTGAAGCCTAAAATACCTTCCACAAAGAGAAGAGATGGGTTTGGCTCGTGGGTTAAAGCGAATACACTCTGAGGTTTCGATGTGGGGTTTACACTCTCATTAGCCTAAGCTGACGGCCTGTTTAAGTGCACGGACACTTAATAACACGGTGTAGGTTTGCAGTTGTCAGCCTAAAGTCTATGAAGACCTTGGGATGCAGTGCACACTTTCATCTCAGACCAAACGCTGGCTGCTCCTGAGGTGGCAGGCTGCAATTTCAATCGGCACAAAGGCCAGGTGTGGGCCACAGGGGGAGGTGAAGGGATAAAGGAGGGACAAGTAATAGTAACATGTGATACTGCAAATAAACAAACAACGCAGACGTCAAATTATACAGATGAGGGAAATGGGTCTTCCACTTTGTCTGCGTTCAAAGACAGAGTGATTTTTCAATGCTGTTTTACATTGACAATATTTCACCAGAAGTTTCCTCCTCAAATGTTATAATTTTAACACACCACATTGTTCTTGGAATAAGAGACAACATGTCTTCACTACTTCACTAAGTCCAGATGCCTTTGCTTTAAACCTTTCTTTCAGATGACCTGGAGGACTGCGAACCTTTAGAGTTTGAGAGCACTGCTTTTTTATTTATTTACTTTTTCTTGTGTAATAATGAATGTAGCATTTGCAATTGCAGGGTTTACAGTGCCCCAATAGCTTGTCAGACATACTACAATGTTCTCGACAGCTGAACTTATCCATGGAAACTCAACCAGTGTCTGCATTTTGGCATTGAATAAACACCCCCTATAAGTTCTCCTCGTGCTAGTATGGGTTCTCTCGAGACACTCCAGACTCTTTCCACTGCCAAAAGACATTCAAATTGCCCAGAGTAAATGAATGTGAGAGCAAATGGTTTCTGTTTCATTTAGCCTTGTTAGCCTTAGCCCTGCAATTAACTGTGGGTTGTCCACGGTGTACCCCACTTCATGCCCAAAGCTGCTACAATGTCATTTAGATGGATATTTTGGGAGATTTCCAACAAATCATGTTCTCTCATTGTTATAGGTCACTAGCAGTGGGTCAGCAGTATTCGTCGCTGGGCACTCAACCCATCCTCTGTGGCAGCATCCCAGGCCTGGTGCCCAAACAGCTGCGGTTTTGTCGAAACTACGTGGAGATCATGCCAAGCGTGGCCGAAGGGGTCAAAATCGGAATCCAGGAGTGTCAGCACCAGTTCAGAGGCCGGCGCTGGAACTGCACCACGGTCACCAACAATCTGGCCATTTTTGGACCGGTCTTAGACAAAGGTAAGGAATTTCCCTGTTTGATACAAAAAATACTAAGCCCAATCACAACCTTCTGTATATAACTTACTTTTTCTTATACTATTCTTCTTAGGTCCAAACTGCTTTTATATAACAACTGGAAAAAGCTTGTGTTAGCATTTCAATATTCACCATGTCTTGTATTTGCATTTGAAAAGCTGCACTCCCCGCGTGCATCATTCATTTTGCTCATTCAAATCCTTGTTTAAATAGACTTTGGAGCAAGCGAGTGCTGAGCGGCAAAATAATGTACACAATTAAGTGGAGAGAGTGAGTTGAGTCTTGTTGGAGTTTTCTTTAGGAGGGAATCCCCTGTGATTGTTTTGCCGTATGTTCATCTGAGGCGCATTACTGCAGACTTTATGGAGGTCTTCACAACACATTTTTCCCATTCAATTTACAGATGATGTATTAGGACTTGGCCTTATGTGAATTTAGCTGTAATCATGGGCTCACAGTGCAGAAATCCCCACAGTACAATGCACAATCAAGACAAAACATAATATACTTAATACTTTAATATCATAACAGGAGCACCTTTTATAGATGAGTTTTGCAGAGGTGAGAGTTATTTTGCCTTAAAATATTTATCTACTGAAACCATTCTAAACTAAGAAATAGATTTCCCACAAATGCCTAAGTATAAACCCTTTTGACCTTTACCCTTTAAAGGCAATAAATTAATATAAATTCTACATACTGTTTTATAGATTGGCTTATAAAATGATAATAATTCAAAAGAACAAATGTATATAAATTCAACCTTTGAGAAAGTAACAGAACATTCGAAAAGTTGCAGCAAAGAACCTACTTTGAAAATACACCTGACCTGGATTGTGTTACACAGAGCAGATTTTTTCAACTGCAGGTGAAATGCAACCAAAGAAAAGGGAAAATGCAACTATGTACTACCATGTGCTAATGCTAACTAAATATCAGAAATATAGAAACTCTTATTTCACCATTTGTTTAACCAGAAAAGGCCCACCAGCAACACAAATCTCAATAAAAAAATTTGGTGTCAGGGGATAGCAGAGCACCCGGAGGTTACCTACGCAAACACCAACTCAACACATAGAGGTCTTGCCCTGGCTGGGATCAAACCCAGGACCTTCTTACAATTGTCCTTTTATTTTAACATTATACTAAAATCTGCCTCCCCAGAAACTGTGATTGCACATAGAAATAAATCCCAGGGGACTGGAGCATTTTAGGTCTAAATTACTGTTTTGCTCCTTTGTTAAAACGAATCAAGTAGAAAAGTCTGGTACTTTCATTGACGTCTTGTGTGCACAAGTTTTGATGCTGTCACTTGTAGAAGGGTCTAATTCATTTGTACCATTTTTGATTAACATGATGGGCTTATTTGGTTGATTAAGTTTAATATACTTGCATATACTATATACAGTAAATAATATTTTACTACATTATTAGATGCTGCTCATTTCCAAAAGACTCAGTGATTATCCTTGCATTTTACTTTATAGATTTATATGCTACTTGCTAATCAATTCTCAGACCAATACTAATTTGTGCATTATAGTATAATAATATTTTTGGTGGTTTGTTATGTTTCTAAGAGGGAAATGAGCGTTCCACCCTTAACCATAGACACAGGGGGTTAGAGGTCAGGGAGGCCAATTGCTTTTAATAAACTCAGTTCGTCGAGGCGCTTTGAGCTCAAGTAGGTGGCTAACGATAGGGGTTCTCACTTTAAACCCCATTGTGGTGCAAAATGCCAGCACATCCCTAAATTGTGGGTTAGTGAGTGGAAAGGGGAGGCCGCTACTGGGCTTCAGTAAATCATTTTGATTGGATTAAGGTCACTCAGGCCCTTAATAATGTGAGAGGTCAAAGTGGCTGGATTAAGTGCTTTTGTCTGAAGCTGAGGAGAAGTGACTCTGGAGCTAACGGGCCTTTGATAGGGCTTAGTCCGAGAGGGTTCCCTGTTCATTGGCTGTGATTGATGCTAGGGGTTTGTCTGTGCTAAAGCGCCATTGTCCTCGCTGGTGTCTGTTTGTCTGAGCTGTGTGTTGGATTCTTCCTGTCTTTTAAGGCCGAGGTAAAAGGAAGAGAAAGCTGCTTTATTGACTTAGAGGCTTAGTTCAGTAGATCGACTTTTACTAACCCAGCCCCTCATACCTTCGAATCAGTGTTTCTAGGTAAATGAGGATAAGAAATAGTCTTTAAAGAGCAAACTAGTTGGTTGGTTTGAGTAACTGAATGTAAGGAGTGCCATAGAATAACGCCTTCATTTTGAATAACAAAATTTCTTACAGGTTAAATTACAGTGTCCTTTAGGATCCGGTGCAGATCCTGGCACAATGCATGCAAGAAAATTAACCAGCAAGTAAATGCATTGCCATTCACTTTCAAGCGCCCAACTTTTCTCATTTAAACTTTAAGTCCAAAAGTGAGGGTGCAGACATTTGAAATGAGGGTACAATGCAACTTTTTACATATTTGTAGAACTTTCTGTATTTCCTTACTCACAGTCTCACAGAAAATAACTTTTTCCAGCTCCATTTGCCATTGCAGCAGCAATAGTGTACAGAACTAATAAAAAGTTTAGTAAAACTAAAAAGGTTTAGTAGTTGCTTAAAATTGTTCATAGGAACCATAACTATTCCAAAACACACACACATCCATGATCTCATTAAACATTTATGTTTAAAAGAAATAGTCCCAGCCTTTAAAGTGTGCTGTCTCTTACTTCTCCTGGGCTCTGCCACATGCTCTTGTATCTTTGCTTCTCTCCACACCCCAAGCACTGGCCCTACCTTTAGGCTACGTCTGCGTCAGCACTCATTAATTTACATTAACTAAAGTGTCAAAACATGCACTGCTGGAATCTGCCCATGATGAAAGGCAATAGAAAGCTGTGCAGGTGTTCTCAGTCCACAAGCCAATCCCTGAGCTCTTACAGAGTTTGAGGTATTTACTGAACACCTACCAACTATACGGCTATAATCAGGCTGAACTTTATGACTCATATGATAGAATTAGTGAAGGGAATGTCGCTCCAGAAAAGTAGACGGTCATCGTTTTACAGGTGTTACAAGCCGTACAGGTACAGGCCTGTGCGGGTTAGGGTTAGAAACCATTACATTCAAATGAGTTTGATACTGCAGGAAGGCCCTGTGACATACTGCATATGGGGCAAGGCCAAAGTCAGCTTTAGCTGGTTTCTATCGCCTCTGGCTAGTTCTGCCATAAATCATTAGTCATGTTTTCATATTCTGTTCACACCTTGAAGTATTGCCACATGAACAGTTTATGAAAGAGGTCAAATTGAAGAAGAAAAGTAGCAAATTTATTGAGACATAACAACTCAATGTGTTTTTGCTGCACAGTAGTTTGTGCAAATTGTATAAAGTTAGGTAGTGTTGCTTTTCAGTTTTTTGATCCAGTTAAGTGTTTCACCATCGGCCAAAGTAATGAAGCCCATTAACCTCAATCTAGTATGAGCAATAAAATCATACAACAAACCTAAACCTACTGAGCTGACAACTATCCATATCACTAGTGTAGCGTGCCTGCTGCTAATGCTCACCTACGCCACCTGCAGATGTCCTGTTTGAGGAGTTCTTGCCTCAGATTGGAGAAAATGGCATGGGATACCAGAATATTAACTGGGACTAGTTACCGACTAAATTCAACATTCCAACATTTTGTTTCCAATTTAATTAGCTTTTATTTTAAAGCTTCACAATGCAACCTTTTAGGCTGTGTGGACACCAAAAAAGCCAATGAAGATAAATACAGCTCCAAACTCACAATGGTTACCTTTTTAAAAATATTTTATTTGATTAATTTTTCCCATTACTCAAAGTTATTTAGAAAATACAATGAACCAGGCCCAAGAGGAGTTATTTATCTTGTTTTATGTCAAGAAACCATTTAAATGTATATTTTTCGGCAGAAGTTATAGTGTTGTTTTAAATGAAAACAAGTGTCTGGGCAGCTCCAACGCTAACCAGAGGTCAGGGGATGTGGGTTGCGACCTGTGACCGGAGGATGAGAAAGTGTAACTGTTGAGGATGGGCTGGGAGCCCTAAGCTTTTCATGAGACATGTGTCTGTCCGTGCTGGGGGAGGCACTCTGGCACACCGGTATATCATTAACTCTGGCCTAAAGAGAAAGAAGGGATGTGGTAAATGGAGTTGATGGGGGGACCTTAGCCCCACTTCCCGCTGGGTGCTGCTTCGAACACAATATCTTTGCAGCTATGAGATTAAGTGAAAGAAAAAGTGCTCTTCCCCATTCACACGCCCTTTAGATTGTTTTATTAAACCATTTGAATAGGGATTTCCCCGTCTGCCGACAAGCGGGGTCCGGCCAATGCATAGTTCTCTGTTGCTATGACTTAACTTGGTCTCCACTAATCACCGGCCAGGGCAAATTTCATATAAAATATCTGGGCCCATTGTGGGGCTAACGCAGCGTGACAGTGGCAGCACAATAGGGGATTGAGCCCCCCAGCAGGTTGTAGGGACCACTTGGCCTGACAGGGTCTGGCAGGGTTTAGCCGCGTCGTAGGAAAAGTGTCTCGAAACCCCATAAACGGGTCGTAAAACCAAGAAAAGATGAGCAGCTAATACACAAGCTGGTGTTTCAAGGCGAAGTAAATCAACCGACTGCTATTAGACAGCTACTGCCCTTTAGACACACTGCTACATGGAGCTGGGTAATAGGTGCTATAGTTACTAAAGGAAACACATTCTTTTAATATTGTTAAAGCAAAGTACATTCTTTGTTATGGGACTCTAGTTTTAAAGACATAAGGATGCTTCAAGAATGTGACCCATGATCTTCCAGGAAAAAATATTATTTCTGTAGAGATGTTTAATTCTAAGTTCATTCTTTTAAAACAGAAGAACTTTAAAACTAACAACTAAAACGCCAGTCTCCAATTAAGAGGGCTGTGAGTAGGTAAAAAACAATGTCCATCCACTACATGCAAACACGAAAAGGAAGTCAGAGATTTGTGGGTCAAACTTCAGTATGGACACACACAGTAATTACAGGGCCTCTTGTTTTGCAGTGTTAGAATAACTGTAAACCACTGTACAAGTCACTTTCTGATGACTCTCTGATGTTAATGCTTCATAAAGCTCAGAATACACTGACCACATTAGTTAGATTATTCTGTCCCGATTTTAGTGCCAGATGTGATAGGGGCCTTAGCTGGTAATTTGGACTGTGGTTTTAGCCCACTTTACAGAACAGTAAAGTAATTGGTAATCAATTTTGTTTACATTTACGCCTCCTCACTTCTGAAGTTGTAGTCATAGAACTGACCTTTAGTTCTGACCTTTGCATCAGTAATCAGTACACAACAACACAGACACAATGCAGAATCAGTATCCGTGCAGCAAAATGTCTTCTGACTTTACAAATAATTGTAAAGATTCAAAACAGAAGTTGATTAGTCCAATAGTTCTATGTAGTTTTACTCTTTAACCAGTCACAGTTCTGAGGGGTTTCCCAGAAAGCGTTCGGGCCTAAGAGGTTTTAGTCAAGCATGGTCTATATGTTTTCTTCGGCAAGTTTTGTTCTGGCATTTTTTGTTCTGGCATTTTTTGCTTGGTTATTTTTGATTTAACTGTTTCTACTAGAAAGGCAAGTACAGTAACAGAACTATTAATTACTTACTATAGCTTTCCACCTCTGACCATTCATTGTTTTAGCTCGAGAGTGAACACTGGTAACCCACAGAGCATACAGTGGATGGGTGGTGGAAGATGCCAGCAGACCTTTTCTCTTGCATCATTGTTTCTAATGCCCTTTTGTCTTCAAACTGGTTGGAACCTGCTGCATGGGAGGAGCTCATACACTCAGCTTTATGCTCACTGCTTTTTGTCCTCTGTGTTGTTCTTGTTCTTTAGATTTAAAAATAGACCAGCACCACTTCTCTCAATACGTGCACACCTCCCTTAATACATCCTTTTAAACCAATACACTCCAAAAAAGAGCAGTTCAAACCTTGAAAAAAGTTGATTAAAAGTAAAATCCTTATTGCGTTATAGGTTACTACGTCCATTATGTTCGTGACCTGCCCCGGTGTCAGGCTGTTTCCGAAAAGTTCAAAAGCTTAATTGAGTCTCTTAATTATAGGCCTGTCATTTGGGTTTCTTCTTCTCATCTCAGTGGAAGATCCTGATCCCTCTGAGTCACCACTGAGCTATGTCAGACAGACAGAGCCCCAGACCGAGGCCTTGGTGCTGGCCTAATTCAGACACAAGACCATTGAAGTCTGGGCAACACCTTCGTCTCCATAACCTCGACACCACAGCCAATTCTCAACAAGAATGACACACTTGACAGCTCAGTTTGTGGTAGTCTTGTGTAGACAGGTTATGCCCTATAGTTAAATCAATAACAGTCATATACACTATAGAATACTCAATTAAAAAGCTGTAAAAACTTTCTATGGACTATTCAAAGAGCAGAGGTTAGCAGAATTTAAAGAACTGAAACATTTGTAATGTGTCATAACAGATAGCCCCTAATGTTCTCTGTGTCTTGTTCTGTTTCGCAGCCACACGTGAGTCGGCGTTCGTCCATGCCATCGCATCGGCAGGTGTGGCGTTCGCAGTGACCCGGGCCTGTGCAGAGGGTTCGGCCACCATCTGTGGGTGCGACACGCGCCACAAGGGCCCTCCCGGAGAAGGCTGGAAGTGGGGCGGCTGCAGTGAGGACGTGGAGTTCGGCAGCATGGTGTCTCGGGAGTTTGCTGATGCCAGGGAGAACCGCCCGGACGCACGCTCGGCCATGAACCGGCACAACAATGAGGCTGGAAGAATAGTGAGGAGCATTTGTTATTCTATGTTTATATCATATTAAATATTCTAAGCTGTAGTAGCCATAAAACTATTCTTTCACCCTTGCAACCAAAAAAAAAAACAGTGAAAGAGCAAAAATGTACATAGTAGATCCAAACATGTAATGTAATGCCTCAGTATTCCCCAGAGGAGTGGAAGAAAGTGCCCGGGGAGGGAGAACTCTGGATGTCACTTCTTAGACTGTTGCCCCCAAAACCTGGCCCAAGAAAAGCAAAAGAAAAGGGATGGATAGATGGACTTTTGTATCTCTCAATTGTCTAAAGGCTGCTCCTTTATACTCCATAGAAACAAAAAGGTTATCTTATTACCTCACATTCTTACAAAAGGTTGGGCTAGGAACCAAACAAACCTTCATTTTCCATATTTCTTTGATAGCAGACCATTTATCTACACGTCAATACAAATCCATTTTCTTTTTTTCTCTAGTCCGTGAATGACAACATGTTCCTCAAGTGTAAGTGCCACGGTTTGTCGGGCAGCTGTGAGGTCAAAACCTGCTGGTGGTCCCAACCTGACTTCAGAGTGATTGGGGACTACATGAAGGACAAGTACGACAGCGCCTCGGAGATGGTGGTGGAGAAACACCGCGAGTCTCGAGGCTGGGTCGAGACACTGAGACCCAAGTACAACTACTTCAAACCCCCCACAGAGCGCGACCTGGTCTATTACGAAAACTCGCCCAACTTCTGCGACCCCAACCCTCAGACTGGCTCCTTCGGGACTCGTGACCGAGCGTGCAACCTGACATCCCACGGCATCGACGGCTGCGACCTCCTTTGCTGCGGCAGAGGTCACAACACTCGGACTGAGAAACGCAAAGAGAAGTGCCACTGTATTTTCCACTGGTGCTGCTACGTCAGCTGTCAGGAGTGCGTCAGGGTGTATGACGTGCACACCTGCAAATAGACACAAGTAGACTGGCACTTCTGCTTTGTATTCTTCAAAATGTCAAAGACCAGTGGGACCAGGGAGACTGTAAACCTGTCCGGTCTGTCTGGGAACCAGCGGCAGACACAAGTGCTTTGTTTCCTTGTGCTTTGAAGCTAAAAGGAGTCGTCTGCCTTAATCAACTGGAAAAGTTACCAGTTACTGAGATGGATGAGCCAGTAAAGAGTTTTTATGTACTGACGTAGGAGAAGACTGTTGGCAAAGAGACAAACACCATATTGGTGAAGCTTTTTCAATATCCCATCTAGTTACACTGTTGAGTAAAGTACTGCACTGCTAACTTTTTCATGGTAAAGCTCCAACCTTTCCATTATGTTACAACAAAACATACATTAGGCACTCAGCGTGCATTCTTTCTGGTAACTCGTACGTACGTGAAAACTAACCTTATCAGTGTGAATGAGTGTAGAAAATGCTACTGATGTTTGGGTAGGAATGCACTTGCACCTGAGTGAATGTAGTTATTACACTGTTTACATTATCTATACACTAAGATCCGCTTAAATTTTAGACATGAGCCTGTCGACATTTGTCCCTGAAAATCTATCAAACTGAAAACAATAGACGGTAGAAGAAAACTGGACTGATAAATATTTTAATAATTACAAATTTGTTTTTATTATCTTTGAACAGTCATCCACCTTATGGCTGTCCATCTGTAAACAGTTGTTCTGGTGCACTTGATTTTGAGAAGAATAAAGCCCCTTTTTTTCCTCTTTTCCGTGATAATTCTAATTTCCCATCTGAGCGACGTGCCCCGTTTATGCTCCATGAGTGACACAGCAGAAATGTAAGCTACTGACCTTATTTATACTGTGTCCTGCTGTTCTGTAAAAAGTGTGACGTCTAGTGTGACATGTTATATGTCATTTACAATAATACTGAGTTGTCCCACTTATGCTTATGCCTTCTCGATCTGATAGGACCACTTAAAATGCCAACACTTTTAGGACAAGGAAAGATATTAAAAAGACGGGAATATCCTGCAATGAATAAAGGTGGCTTAGGACGCCCCCCAACTCTTACAAATAGCCCATGTGGCTAACAATTTAAATGTGTTAACAGTGATTATATTGAACATGAACAACCTCAAAAGTAATTGGTTAGCATTAAGCGACACTTCAGCAGTTGGTTGACATCACAGTCCTTCGACAGTCATTGTTTTGCCTACTGTCAGTGCCAACATAACAATGATTCAATAACAGAGAAAGTTATGACCAAAGATGACAAAATAAATTCCCAGAGATTGTGCGGAGGAAGGCTGTAAATTAATTTACAAAAGGTCAGCACTTGTGATGCCGTGAGCAATATGAAGCATGATTTCTTATTTTTATCAGTATTAGCTGTGTGACTGGTTTTGAGGGAAATAACGATTTATTAAAGCCACATTCCCAATTGTTCTGTCTGATTGATACAAATATAGCAGTAGAAGTGATACTATATTCCCTGGACAAACACTAACAACAAGCTAATCTTTAACATAAGCTCTGAAATGCAGTAAAAACATGACCAAAACCTGCCGAGGTGATTCTGTTGTTCCCTGAACTAAACAAGCAGCATCACTCAATTCTCCTGTCTTTTAATGCTGCTAAAGTGTTTGCATGTTTATGTCTAGGTATTTTACACCCAGTATGTCTCTCTGTGTTGTTGTTGTTGTTTGTATATTGTTGTATTGATTCTTTCTGTGAAAGAAATCTATATTTTATATAGTTTGAACAAAATGTGAAGTTTTGACTAATTGTTACGTTCAGTAATTCCCAGTTTAACAACGTAGCCCAGGTTAGATTCTTATTTTTATTAGTTGTTTTTTTTTAAACATCAGGCCAAACATGATTTCTACTGCTTCCCCTGATTTCAAACATTATTTATTTTTGGGAAGTGACTAAACCACTGAGACAAACGGTAAACGTTTGTGACAAAGTGCCATTTCACTGCTGTATCAGCATTGTTGAGGAGTAATTGTTTACAGCTTATGTGATGCTACGTCTCAGGCCTGTATTTGAATCAAAGCTTCCCATGAATTTATTTCAACCGAAAACATCTCAAAAGCAGCCATAACCTATTCATATTTAGTTCATTTTTAATAAACAAAACAACAACTATTTCCTTTGAGCTCAATCTATCTTATATCAGTGCACCGACTGGACCATGTCCTTGTGTTCTAATTTGTTTTATAAATCCAAAGTTTTGTACAAACTAGTTTTCTTTCTGTTTTATGGATTTCTAAAAGTTGATGTTTTTTTATAATTATTTATTCTATGCTCTGTACATATTAGTAAATGTAAGTATATATTTGCAAAAATCATTTAAAACAGTGTTGTGACTGGTAACACTGTAGCCCTTTTACCTCATCTCACTTTGTTGACTGACTGCACACAGCCGTGGTTTGTCCCACTGCCTCTCGTAGATTTCTAAATGTTAACTCTGTAACACCAGAATAAAACTACAGAAACAACCAAGCGTTTATTTGTGGAGATTTTTGGCTCTGTTTTCCATGTTGGCTCATTCTAAGTCAGTGTCCAGAGCTGTGTGACTGACCCAAGGCTGACCTGAGTGCAAGGCCTATATGAACATGCTCACGCTGCCAAATACAATGGGTCTGGCTCACTTTGAACATAGATTCTAAAGCTAGAGATAGATACAAACTATGCCCATAGAATTTCAACAAATGCAGTGTAATGCCAGGGATAATGACCAATATATGGATTTGGTTGTTACTGGGACATATTTTAAAAAGGAGCCAATGGGAACCAGGCTTCTTGGAGCCAACCATCACTTTCACAAGAGCTTTTCAACCACTTAGGTCTCCTGGTCCATTCATTTTGATGCTCTTATTTGATTCATTTTGTCTCCAAAACAGTTTTTTCTTCAAATACAAAAGCAACATTTAAAACTTTGATTTAAAGTGGTCTAACAAGAGAAAATATCTTGCAAGGCACTGAGGTTAGAATTAGAAAAAGGCTTTGTGGGAGAGAAAAGGCTGATCTCAGGACAGATTAGGAGAGCGGTGTGAATAGGACCCACCAGTGCACCAGCTCAGCCATGAACCCCTGATAGTCTTTGAGTCCTGCAACAATGTCCCCACCAGAGGCGGGCTCTCAGCGCTATCTAACCACATTATTACTGAGGACGATGGATACACACCCCCTCCAGAGTGGAAGATTTACCAAACATCTTACCATTCCGTTTCTCATTTGTGTGCAGTCATTTGTCTTGTCACCCTCACAACCCCTGAGCTGGAAAGTGCAGCGACACCTGCTCAAACAACTCTGAAATAAAAAAACATTTAGTTCTACCGCATGCCTCCAAAGTGATTAACCTGCTTAACATCGTGGCCATTTCTTTTAATTTGTATGCATCCAATTAATGTAAAGTCTGATATTCTTTAAATAATTCACCATCATAAAGTGTCACAATTTCTTTCCATGTTGTCTGTTACAGCTTGCCGTTGCTATGGTTACAAAGTTGAGTAATGACAGATGAAACTGGAAATCACTGAAGATCTTACATTTACATTTACATTTATTCATTTGGCAGACGCTTTTATCCAAAGCGACTTACATTGTTCTACAGTAATTACCAGTGTTACAGTCACTGGAGGCAAGGTGGGTTAAGTGTCTTGCCCAAGGACACAACGACAGTATGAACTGTGGGGAAAGTGGGAATCGAACCAACTTCCTTCGGGTTGAAAGACGACTGCTCTACCCACTGAGCTTCTGCCTGTCTTGTGTATGGGAGCCACCTAAGCTCAGGTTAGCTTTACTGACTGGGAGGCTCTCAGCTGCTCATTCCCCAGCCACGACCTTTGACCCTTTTCACACCAAGTCAATAGGCGAAAACAAGTAAAAAACATGAAACAGATCACAGGATGGACAAAAAAACCCAGCCCTGCAGCAAGCCTTTAGGAAATGGGCTCTTCCCTTCCAAGCAAAGCCACCTAAAGCAGCGTTGTCACCCAAGTGAGATGGGCATTGTTAGCAGATAGTTGCCACCGGTGAGAATCAGAGCATCCTGACTGTGAGAACTTCGACGCGACCAGAGCTGATGTGGCACCAGCAAATTACCATATAAATGGGAGGCAATAAATGCATTCTGAATCCTCTATTTTTTATTTTTAGCCCTGCATACATTTTCATCAGTGGCAGTGTTGTGAGAAATACAAGGTATGAACTGATCCGATTTGCCTCTGTTTAACTCTTACCTGTTGCTTTTAATGGAATGTGAGTAAAGAAGCAAACACATATTATGGGTTTTCTTCAATTTATTACATTTATTTCCCAAAAGCATCTTTATTAGGTTGCCCAAGGCTCACCACATAAACATGCAACCTGTGTTTGAATCTGTACATTTGCTTCATGTTTCTTTCTTAATCTCCACTGTAATTAACGTTGCCAAATGTTGAAATTTACTAATTGTATATAAAGCTTCAAAGAGGTCCCAAATTGAACTTTCTTTCAAGAAACCTTTAAACCATAACAAGAAATGTGTCTGCTTTTTAAGTAACCAGAGCCATGCTCAAACTCATCAACACCTGCTTCTACTTGTATTACCAAACTGTATGTCTTTTGGCAATTCCACTGCATTAAAATTACACTTGCGAACATAAAAGAGTGAGTTGTTCAAAGTAAAGTTTTGAAGATCTGTCAAAGTTTCAGTTGTGACTGTTTTGACAGCTGCGAAACCAAAAGAAGCAACATTCTTCTTCTACTGTGTTTGTTCCTGCAGTGTATTCTGTACCTCCAGCCTCTGATGCCAATACACGGGTTTAGTCACTTCTGGAGAGTTCATGGAAACCTAATTTGCATTTGAAAAGTTCATCATCTCAAGAATATACTGTGTTACAAAAAATGAAGTCTTGGCTCAACTCAAATGACATGGAATGCGCTTTGAGCTATAAATATCGTGAGCTCTTGTGTAGGTCACATACAGCAGAGGTGATGGCGGGACGTGCAAAGGGGAGGACATTGTGTGGGCATTTTATTATGTAAGTGACTTTGAAGCCAGCCGTTTGATGTCTTATGTGTTCGTCTTTTTGAAATTAGATCACAGCTTTGAGTCAGTGCAACACCAGCCATGTAGCTCTGGTTGTTCACTTTTATTCAACCCAGTCTTCCAATTGATAAGTTTTCTTTAAATGTTTGGAATAAATAGAAGATCACTATTAAGAGAAAAAAGTCGAAGCTTATTTGAATCTCAGAATTAGTAATAGATCTGCAAGACAAATGTAGAAGTCTTGGTTTCTATGTTGTACCACCAAAACCTGTACTGTAGTTTCTCTATAGCCTGTAACTGTAACCCATCATTTTTCTCACTTCTAAATAGATACTGATAGCATTCACACCTTATCTCACGCTTTGACTGCTATTTTCTAACTTAAGCTTCACCAATGTGTTGTTTATCACACAATGCCAATTGCAAAACTAATCAGTAGAATAACCAGACGTGATGAAACCTCTCTGTCCTTGCTGTAATTCTCATAACATGTTTCGAAACATCTTCACATCTGCAGCTACGATGGCGGTATGTTTTCTCTTTTATGGCCGGGCGAGGAGAACGTGCAAAGTTAGTCGCCTGCCCTGAATGTAGTTGATGGCTTATCTGTTTTTAGATTTCTAAAGAGGCCCGTCATCATCAATGGAGACGTGACACCTGTAAGAGGCCTTGTGCCTTTTGAAGTGTCTGTTTGTATTGTTGGAGGCCAACAAAGGCGTTTGGCACCTCCACACTTTACAAGAGAACATTAGTGAAACTGGGCAGATAAAAAGGGGCTATGGGTGTAGAGGGTGTAAAAATTAAGATAAAAATCTGTTCATAGATAAATTTACATTTAATTTTTTTTTTTTTTTAAATCATCTCACATTATCTCTTCATGTTATTATGTTAGATAGACTTTTATGCATACAAAAGGTCTACCAAGTTATATGAAAAAGACTATAAAGACCAAAAGCTTTCAGTTTCTGTTGCCCTGATGCAGACTGGCCTCTTCCCAGACTTTCCTGTGAAAGTGGGAATACACTAAAGGGCAGAATGTGTATCCAAGCAGCTTTAGCTGTTTTGTCAGATGTGGTGGTGAGTGGGTGCCCTAAAGGTTGACAAGGGGTCATCAGATCATTGTAGCGGGAGGAGGAGGCCGACATGATGAGTCATTAGTCACCTTTTTACCTTTTCATCTGAGCTCAAAGCAGCAGAGCAGGTAGGATTCATCTGCATGTGAAGTTTCATTCAGACTTTATATTTGCTATTGTAGCCTATATACTAAACGTCTAGCTAGCATAGGGAGTCCCAGCGTCACGATTTAGCCCGGATAGTCACGATTTTTAACCCCCTCTCCAGTGTATCCACTAAAACACTAAAATTTTCTGGTTTTGCCCTCTCCCTATCCCGAATGTCCCTATTTTTCACCAAAGCAGCGCGTTCTTCTGTCTGAACCTCGATCACAGAGTTACCATGGCGATGGCAATATTAACCAATTGAAAAAGAGTGTTCTGCAGGTCTGTCATCTATAATGATTGGGTCTAATTGATATGACTATACTGCTTTTTGTAGACTGTTTGTAAAACAGTTTTAACACTAATCAATTCTATTAGGTCATGTTTTTTATGATTTACTGAATTTGTACTGATTTTATGTAACATAATTTTTTATTTTCTGAAATGCCTTTGTTGAATTTGCCGTAAAATTAAAGTGTCACGACTTTTAGGTTTGAAAATACCCTAAGCAAGCATCTCGTAAGTCAAATGTTAAGTAATTAATTATTGTATAAATGGACAGAGGCAGATGAGCAGAATATCCTTAGACTGTAACTTGAAAGAAAAATACTACTTAAAGAAAATGAGGCGTAATGTTAACTAACTTGATAACTAACCAAAAATGTAGCTAAACCTGTTAACTGTTTAGCATCTACTTGTTAGCCAGTGTATAATGTTAAATGAAATTGGTTCAGGTCTTCATTTTGACTTTGTTTAGGTGTTAACTTTAGTATAACTTCCAATTTTGTGTAGCTATCCACATAGCGGCCGACATGTCCGACCGTGGGTGATAGTGGGCATATCAATAACAAGGTGAGGGTCTGCTAAGAGGATTGGGGTTATCATTAGCAGGACTGGCGCTGGCCTCTGCTAGTTCCAGTAATTACTTCACAAAGGGTGGTGCTCGCCTTCCCACTGCTTTTCCCACACTGAACCGCAGGCTCAGAATTCCAATCGGCCCCAGACCTGCAATCTCCTCAGTTTTAGACAGCAAATTACTGACAAGTCCCATTCTTCACAGCACTATAATTGCTTTTTAGTGCTGTTTTTATTGAGGCAGCCCCAGCCCCTCCCTTCCCTCAATAAAATGAAGTCAGGGAGGGGGCGAAGGGTTAATATAGATAGCATTAGTCCCTAATTGGACGCTGTCGTACCGGAGGACACAGGTTTTATCAGTCGTCTTTTTAACAAGATGTCACTGGTAATTAGGACTGGTTTTACAAATTAACAGACACATGTACCTCACATTAGTAAATTACTTTGAAATCCAACCCAGACCACAGATTTCTTTAAAACTCCACTGATTTCCATATCTACAACACACAAGTATTACTACTTTTTTAAATTGTATTTCATTTCAATTGATTTCATAATATATTTCACAAAAACTTAAGGCAGGTTGGGGCAGTAGATGGGAGGTAAAATTATGAGTTCATGTCCTATGAAAATGAAATAAATATAAATAGTGCTAAAGATTTGTATTAGGGCTGCAAAATGTCAAGAAAACATGTAATGAACAATAACTATATTTTGCTATAAACATATGACCTGCCTTATTACAATGTCTCAATTGACACGATATAAGAATAAATGAATTCCTTGCTTTGCTGGTTTCATTGGTGCCACCCACTTTTTTAGGTTGTCCACACCTGCTCTGAAACTGAAGGGCCGTTATAATATCATTCAGTGTTGTTATAATGGAGAGTGTATCAGCCATTTCTAAAAGACTTAAGGCGTTTTTGCTGTCTTTCCCACCCAAACACTTTACATTCTCAATTTACTTCTTTGTGGAGATCATTAGTCTCCATTTAAATACAAGCTCAGAGCTGAAAAAACATCTCATTACAGGTCCAAAAAGATCTGTAACATTCTTGGCTCCATCAAGTTGTTCTGCCTTTTTTCCAGTATAGTTAGTTTCTATTCACAGAGAGCACAGATTCTCGACGTTCCAATGCCGGACAACCAAACCGTTGCCATTTGCAATAGGGGCGAAGAGAAAGAATTGAAAATGGCCGAGGGATTAGAGGATCTAAACAGGATAAAGGGATAGGAGATTCTTGGTGTGATCCAGTTTAGTTTGAAAGATGGAGGGTCTTAACAAGGATTTGAGACTTTAGAATTCATTGTCCCTTTATTTCCATCCTGCGCAGATTTAGCTACAATGTTGGCCATTTTGCAGTCCATATGTGCCCGTAATCATTCAGCACTTCCTACAGAGTCAACTAAATCTGGCTGTGCAACTTTGTAATGGAAATATTTAAATTGTTCAAATATATTATTATTATTATATTATTGTATTCTATAGCATGGCAAACGTATACCCCAATTTGTTTTTGTAAAGGTTCACCAAACATTCTTTTGTCTGATAGCCAAGAGAATTATGTGTGCAGGAGTGACCTCTATATTAAGCCTTGTTTCCACTAGAGTACAACTTCCACTCGTAGAGGTTGCATACTACTTTGGAAACCCCTTGGCTTTGGTTTCAACAACATGGACGTTGATTGGGCATTAGAAAATCCTCACTTGACCAAAATTAAGAAATGAAAAACACAGAACACAGTTTCTCTAATGAAATATGTCTTGCTGGTTAAAACAAAGCTAGCATGTTTAGAAATTATTTTTTCTGGGTTTAGCGTTAGCGTCGTAAGGCTCTAACTTTGTGAATAGAAAACAATGCATTTGCATCAGATTAAATAGCTCCCAGAGCACCTTCTGTCTTAGCTCTTAATCAACCTGACTTCTTTTCACACGTACAACAGTAAACTGTACCAACCTGACAGTGTAAATTAGTGAAAACATGGCTTTAAGGTGCTCTTTAGAATGAATATAGTGCATAGAGAGATCTAAATGAGCAAGTCATTATAGACATTTTGTTTTGTTATTACTCAACCAAGAACCAAGAAGACAAAATAAAACTACTACTACTAAATAAAAACTTAACTAGAAATGAGTCATAATGGGATTTATTTTAATATTATTTTTAGGTATCTTTTCCTATGTATCATAAATTCGTGTTAATCTTGATTCAGTCTTGCCAAGAGCCACGGTCATGGTTGTAACTCTGTTTATAAAAACAGAGTTACAACCATAATAATTCTTTGGTTAAAATGGTCTACTGTTACAAATGTATTTAAAATGCTACAAAGTGGACTTCCCTTGTTTTCTCTTCAGCAAATGTGACTTCATGCAGTCATCTTTACTGAAGTAGCAAAGAGCCTTGGGGCTACAACCTGCAATTGACTCGACTAGTTGCCTAATTCGCCTGTACCCTCATGTGTCCATCTCACTGTCAGAGTGAGCCCACTGACACCTCTGACCCTGTCAAGAGTGTCAAATAGCTTGTCAGGGGCCTTCAGTAAAGTACAATGACAAGCCTGCTAATGCATTACCACACGAGTGCCGGCCAGAAATGAGAGGCTGTAGTGTTTGCAGCCTCAAGGCAGACAGGTGTGCCATTGCAAGCACCATCTTACACAGACAGTGACAGAGGAAATGGACTCCTGTGTAAGTAAATTGCACATACAAGTGTTGTAGTCAAGATCATGCTTGATATATCATCATAATGATATACTAGTTCATTTGAATGTACTGTATAAAAGCTGTCTCAGCATACATGTTTACAGCGTGTTAAATTTTCTGTTCAGCTTGGGTTGTTGTATACAGTGTGACACAAATGACAAAAATATGGATGTAAAGTCCCAAAGAAGCCAGGAGAAGGAGTTGTTCAAGTTTCTATACTTCCAGTTTCTGTTCCTCAAGCTGCCCGAAAGAGGACAAACTGAGCACTACTAAAGAAGAAACACAATGTTGTTTTTATTTGAACACACAATCTTGTATAAAGGTCTAGGGCAATAACAATTGATTTAGTGTAATTTAAAAAAAATGTTACACCTATTTCATTGTTCATAGACAACAGCATGTTCCTGCTGGGCTACCATAGCTGTTCACGGAAGGAGAAAGAGAGGAGATGAGGTGTGACTTTGCAACTGCACTTTTGCCACCAAAAGTAACCAAAAAATCTCAAAAACAACTACCGCCATTGCAAACTTTGTCTAATGAAGGACAAAGTGTCCTTATTCTTGGTTTCTAAAGTTATACAAAATACTCAGTTGTGATCTTGGTCCATCTTTATGTACAAGACAGAGACTAACACTTATGTAAACTTTTAACAAATTGATGTCAAGGTATACATTCGGTCTTTCTTGGAACAGCTTGTGTGCCATGATCAAGACACACAGCAAAAACATTATTTATTCAGGATTATCTTTGAGGGGCTGACATAGCGGAGTCTGTCATTTCAACATTGAAAACTGTTCAACCTAGACCACCTTGAGAGTGTGTAAGATATCATGAGGGGTTTAAACAGCCTGCAGGTCCACTTCAATTCTACCTGTCAGTGTCACAGCTCTCTTGTAACAAATCATTTGGGATCAACATGACAAATAAAAATGACATTGCATGCATTTGATTTTGATGCCATTGCTTCTGGTTGGTACCTCTTGTCCTCAAGGCCTTGCTTGAACACGCTGTGCATTCCAACCAATTATCTACCCTAAGGAGCAACAGGTTCACACTTCAATCTTTGATGCCTTCTCCAATGGGATAGAGCAGGATTTAAAAGAGGGAACAGGGGCGGGACAACCCTTAAAAAACTGTATACACAGCAAACATGAATCAACTTCAAACCAACCCACTTGGAGAAAGACAAAGTTGTTCAAAGACACACATTTATCCATGCTATTGTTTCATCTTGATACTTTCAAAGAAGGCACCAACCAATAGAAACACTCCCAAAGTTCATAGAAGGTACTGAAATGTCCCCTTTAACATAGGTCATCTAAAGGCCATTGCGAATTTAGAGAAATGTTGCATGGAAACCTCACGTCCAACCAGGTCATCCTCAACCAGGAAATCCAGTTCCCTGGCATGGACGCCTTGTTCTAGGCGTACCATTACACCTTGCCAGTATAACACATCATCCCATTCTCAGAACCTCCTCGCTCCCACGCCAGAGGCCTCCGTGTTCTTTCTGAGGAAGTATGTCCCTGAAGAGCTTGTCTCAACCATCTGTCACGGATGTTCGACCTAGAATATCTTCTATTGACTCCAATGGCTCCCACGAACACTGCATAACTTATTGTTAAAAGTATTGGAAGTTAAAAACGACAATTGCAATGAATGTTAAACACAAGAACTAAGATCTATCTTTTTTCTATTATTAACTTTATATGAGTCTCACCTAAAACCATGTTGGTGTAGCCCACCTTTATTGCCGTCAAACCATGTGATTTGGCTGATAATATTATTCATATTACGCAATCTCTGCCCATAATGACTTAACATAAAATGTAATATTTCTGCATGCACCCGGGGCGGAGCACAAAATGTTATGTAAATCCCCTTAATGACCTTTTCAGGCTTTCGACAATTGCTTAAACAAAGGTGATTGGCAGCCAACACTAGTGCACATTTATCCTTTTGCCCCGACCCGACTCTGTCTGTGGCGCCCCCTACTGTGAGAGGCGTGGGGTACGGTGCCCAGTCGCGCTTGTTGCCAGTGGTATGGAGCCAGCATGGCTCCTCACATGGCAATGATGCGGGTCGTCGTGATAATGTTCGGTTTGTTTCCTGGCTCCGCACGTCTTTTAAGATCTTGGCCCGACGTATAATCCGGTACAAGAAGCGCAGAGGGAGGCATCCCATGCCTGTCTATCCGAGTTCTAGCACTGATTTCCCCCAAAGTAGCTCCATTGTACCCCTAACACAGCAATCTATTGGTTCCCCAAGAAGACTTTCATAAGGAAAACCTTTTGTTCCGACTATAATAATCGAGATTGATACATAAAATAATTTTATTTTTTTACAGCTTACACACTCCAAATCCGCATCCCCAAACCCCTCGTGGTGTTTTTATCTGTGCTAGGCCACTTCTCAGAGGGGAGTCAGGCCCCTACTGAGAACCTAACACTTCCTACTGCGAGGCCAGTTTGGCCCCTTGGCAGTCCTCTCCCATTCACAAACTTCATAAGAGTCTCATACCATTCCTTGTGAGCCATAAATGTACTTTAATTTGACTTGAAAAACCCCACAGGTGACGACAGAGCACTGCCTTGAAGTGCACAGAAAGCACAATAACCAACTGAGAGGGATTTTACATTAAACTAACTAAGTCTTGCGTTACTTCTTTTATGCTCTGGCCATGTGAAAATTATTAGCATTTTGTGAGATATGAAGATGAAAGGATAAAACAGAAAACCTCCAATTGGATTCTACCACTGTGTCGGCCATGGAGTATTAAAAGCTGGACTTAAACTTTTCTGTTGACAAGACAAGTATATACCAGGTATGTATTACAAGCTTGTAATATTTCACTTCAAATTGTGAAAGATTTCCTTTTTAGCTTATGGTAACTTTATGTACAGCATTTTTGTCTTATGTGTGCCATAATTATTTGTAGTGTTCTTTGTGTAAATTCAAAAGCCAAAGTAGAAAGTGTAAGATTAGCAATGACTATAATCTCCATCTCTGTTATTATTTTTAAAAATTGGAGCAAAATCTGCATTGGGTAAACACACACACATACGTATAATTGTTATTTACAATAATGACTCCCATTGTGCAATAGTTTGTCTGCTTTTGATGACACTGATAGCTTTTACCCTGAAGCCATGATTTACCGTAAGTCATGATCTCAGGGTCCAGAAATGTAAATTGGGTAATGAACAAAGCCAGGGCAATAAATATGATTTTTGACAGCTTACATCTACATTCTTGCTGTTTGCACCTATACTCAATGGGGTTTGCTAAATGGATAAAAAAGCTCAGTCTTACAGATTATTTACTGCAAATTGAGTCTAAAGTCATTTGGTGAATAATGGATTGTAAATTTGTTTAGGCAAGTAAAAAAGTTGGTTCATATGGTGCTCAAAGGTTATAGAGATAGTTAGGGACAGGTAACTAATTCCCTACAGTCGATAATTGTCAAAATAGGAAAAGCAGACAGGAGCAATACATAAGCAAACATTTTCATTAATTTTGCCATTAGACTGCAAATGGTCAGATCTTTTTTGTTTTAACCCTGCAACTTACTATTCATTTGCGCAGGCATCGTACCAGACGTAACTAAACATAAATTATATATGGAAGTTGTTCTGTGGTTTAAAACTGTTTATTTTTCACTGCCTCTGTTTGCAGCAGTACATGCCTTTCTTCCTGCGCTGGTGCTCCTGTCCTTCTCCAAACTGGGAGTGTGCTGACAACCATCTACTAGAATTCATTATCTATCCAAAGGAATGTAATAGAATGACATTTACAAAATACTAAACTTTAAAGGAAACAGTGCCTGAAGTATAGTTGTCATGTTTTATTGATGAATGATGATATAACCCCATCAGTTTGTCAAAATGAAAAATTGAAGGATTATTATCTTATACAGTTGAGGGCAAAAAGTATTAATAATGAAAAAATAAAATAAACTGAGATTAAGACCTGTATCCAGCGTAAAGGCTGTGTCAGACTAAAAAGGCAAACCACTAGACTTGATGATTCATTGTGGCAACAAATTGTTCTTGTTAAAAAGTGGTTTGGTTATGTTGTTTTTTAGATACATCAAGGGATCAGAAAAATGTGTGATTTGCTTGTGGGGTCTTTTTTGTGCGCATTTGAACAGATCCAGGGTAACAAAAACAACCACTTCTTTAGATATCTTCAAGTCCGAGACTTTATGTTTAAGAAAACCACACTACTTGGAGTGACTTTGGTCTGGATTCTGTGTTTCTGCTCTTGGACTCCAGCAGATTATATGAGATCCTCACATATGCTGCACCAAAGAACATTTTCCTGTCTTGGATCAGTCTATCTTTCTTTTCTTTTTGTGCATCTTTCCTTCAAGCTATCCTTCCTTCCTTTCTTTACCATAACAAACCTTTTCCTAAACTAAACCATTAAAACATTATGTCGACACCTTACCCATCTCTGGTGTACCTACAACACTGTGGCTTTCTGCAAACCCAACAAACACCACGACACAACCACTTTTCATCTTGGTCAAATGTGTGATTTCATAAGTCGACAAACAATTACCAGCTCTGTAAACATGTTCCAAACACTGTTGCTGTGAAAATATGCCGAAAGCCACCTCAGAGGCATTTTGGCAGAGCAAACCCACAAATTAAGGTGGCAGAGTTAGACGGCATTATGAGCTTGCACTGTGTGGTCCATCACCCTGACTATAGAGCTGGGTCCCCTCCTGCTGTTGCCCTGCTCCCCCTGACGCTGCCCCCTCTGCTGGGGGTAGGAGGCATAGTTGACCCTGGTTAAAATTCAACAGCTCAAACAATAACATGCCTCTGGATTGGGGCAAAGTGGAAGTAGCCAGTTTAAAAAACGGCCATAGATCTTAATTGACTGGAGTCGTACAGGAAGACAGACAGGATGGCACCACTCGAATGACACCCTTTCACTTTGCTTTATTTGAATGTTGGGGCAATGATTAACAAGGCAGTATATGCAACATGAACTGTATGTAATTGGAGAGACTAAATTGAATCATCGCTTGTTTAGTTCACTGTAGTAAATTCCACTTGAAATAGATGTATGAATGGTTTTGAATGGGTTATTGTGTTATTAATAAACACATAAAACATTACAGAAGAGGAATGGTAATCAGTTGCTTGACAGATTGTAATGTCACACTCAACTCTACTGCAACTTTAAGGTTACTTAGATTTCTGGTTTGGGAAAGTAACACATTTTATTCTGGTGGATTATAAAAGCTTAGTAATGACTCAAAATTATTTACCACAGATTAGTAACCAAATAATAGAGAAGAGCAGATAAAAGGCCTTACTAATATATTGTCCCATGTCTTGTGGGAAAAAATTTAATGATCTAATTTAGGCAAATTTGTGTTTGACAAACTGCTTATTCTCACCTCTGTGAAAGAGGGGGTTCTTCTCCCTTGTTTAGGAGCCATTCAAATAATGCAATAAATTTTTATCTTTTTTTACAGATATAAATATTTAAGACTGACAGGCCTTTAGTGTTGCTTTGAATCCCAAAAACTTTGTTCAAAAGCCAAGTACTACACTTTTCAGAGGCCATAAACAAAGTTAATCATAAGTATATCCATTTATTTGAACTAATTAATTTGTAGAATTACAAAATAGTGAAACCAAAAAAATAAGAAAAATCCTTCTCCCAAGTCATTCTTAGTTTTTTTATTATTTTTTTTTATAATTTTTTTTCTTTATTTTTTTTCTATAATTTGATTGATAAAACAACAGTATGAGAGATACAGTAGATGTATTCGTAGGCTGTAGAAAAAAATCCAGCTAATTCAATTTTACTATTGATATTTTTTTGAAAGTTCCAAAGTAGCCGTCAGATTGTACTTGTAACTCTCCGCTTTGCCGCAGGAGGCAGTATCACTCAGCTATCGTCTCCCGGAAGTGAAGCAGAACGGAAGCGGTGACCACTGACGTGTCAGAAAATAACGCCATTTTCCTGGACAAGGAAACGCCTTAAAGAGTGAACAAGCAGCTCTATCAGTTTGTAAGAGACTTTTAAGTATTTGTCTTAATATACTTTTACCTTTTCAATAACAAATCGTATATTTGATGATTTGTGGAGAAGCTTTTACACCTCGGGTTTGTAGATTTTAACTACAACAGAAAAATAGCACGGTTTACATATAGTTGTTGCTAAAAGCTAACTTGGTAGATTAGCTTGATGGATTAGCTTAATTTGTAAAATTACCTTGCTGTTGGGTATATTTGTAGCTTTTCGCCATGTAAAAATGTTAGAATGTCTAATTAAGGAGTTTCTCATCATACATCAGATAACAACTCAATCTAGAGTTTAAATATTTTGCTGACGATGTTCATGAAGTTGGAATTTTCTTGTTTACGTAGCCGCAAGCTAACTACAATTTAACGAGGTATATGTACCGCTTTCCGTTAACTAGTCGCGCTTCAAGCAATTATGGTTTTACTGTGTGTTAAATATTTAATGTAAAGAGTAAAATTACACGTACGTGTATACCCAGTGCCATTTATTTGTGAGGCATACTTTACCATGACGAGTTTAAAATACGTGTTACCATTACTGTATAGATTAGGTTAGACTTTAAATATACCCTGGCTTACATTAAAAATCATATTAAATATAACTTAATATAAATTACTTTTTTCATTTTAAACCGGTTGACCTTGAATCATTAAGTCTTTATTTCAAACCTTAAAAAATGGATTAACTTTTGATATTGCAAGAGAATACTGAAAAAACTAATTAATATTAACATAGTTATTTAAATAAAACGGAATTTGTATATTTTTTAATATAATTTTTACTTAAAATCTATATCTTAAAACTCTTAGCTTAATAAAAAAGCATGCCCACAATAGTAATTAATTTCTTTCTTTTTGTTTGTTTTTCAGTTCATAGATTAAAGACTTCCCCACACTGTCAACATGGGGAATATTTTTGCGAACATTTTCAGTATGTTTGGGAAGAAAGAGATGAGAATCCTCATGGTGGGTCTAGATGCGGCTGGAAAGACAACCATTTTGTACAAGCTGAAACTTGGAGAAATTGTGACAACTATTCCCACGATAGGTATGTCCTGCACATTGATATTCCTTGGTCAGTGTGTTCTGATGTTACCGTAAATAAAATAATTTCTTTGTTTGCTTTTAGGTTTTAATGTAGAAACAGTTGAGTACAAGAACATAAGTTTTACTGTGTGGGACGTTGGTGGTCAAGACAAAATCCGGCCGCTGTGGCGTCACTATTTCCAAAACACACAAGGTAAATTGTATTTTTTTCTGTTTTGTTTAAAAGTTAAATACCATGACAGATATTTTACGACATGTTCATTCATTTACTCTGCTTTCAGGTCTTATCTTCGTTGTGGACAGTAACGACAGGGAGCGGTGTAACGAGGCGCGCGAGGAGCTCATGAGAATGTTGGCGGAAGACGAGCTGCGGAACGCTGTGCTCTTAGTGTTTGCCAACAAACAAGTAAGCCTTACAATGCAAATGGAAATTAAGTTATAGTTGTATGGGGTAATATGTGTTCACCCTGTTGAACCTGAAGGAAGTTTTAATAGCTATGCTGCGTAATTTTTAAATTGCTAACCTTTCATTTATTTGTATGAGCAAATTTATCTTATCTTTCTCCATACCTGTTAAAGAGTTTTAGACCAAGAGTCCAACCTCAAGGAGGTTAGTGTTTTGGTGGAGGCAGACTTGGCGCAAGATTTTTGATTGAATATAAAAAGATAGATGTTTTCATCCAGTCACGAGAATAATGTGGTCAAATAAACTTATTTGTTGTTTTGAGACAAGACCTTAAGGCCAAAAAAAGACCTGGGAAAAGTGACCTCAAGACCAAATAAATATTAGCTTCAAAAACACCTTTACAAAATGGTCTTACGGCAGAGCTCAAGTACTACAACACTAGACTATCCCCTAAGATAATTTTCTAGACAGATTTTTACTTCACATTTTCTTCACACTTTGTCTCTTGTGTGTTTTGTAGGATCTTCCGAATGCTATGAACGCAGCAGAACTGACAGAAAAACTGAGCCTTCACTCTCTACGCAACAGAAACTGGTACATCCAGGCGACCTGCGCCACTTCCGGGGACGGTCTCTACGAAGGACTGGAGTGGTTATCGAACCAGCTGAAGAACAGTAAATAATACCAGCTATCCACCGCTGATGTTCTCCACCAAATGTCTTTGCTATGTACTCATAAAAAGGTGTTGAAAAACCAAGCTACCTTGTCCAAAAGACTGGAAGCTGCCTTGACCTCAAACCCTCTTTTTTTTTTTTTTTTTTTTTTTTTTAACAAAAAACAAAAACAAAAAAAACAGCCAACAAAGGGGGTTAGGATCTTCTATTCTTGTAAACCGTCTGATTTATTATGTATTTGTAAATAGATTTGGTTATGGGGCAGGCTATTGCATAATCCTAATCCTTCTACAAGCCGTTTCTCTTTCTGGGGTTCTTTGGCAGCCATTGGTGTATGAAATAAAAGGAAGGTATTGGAAGGACTTCACCAGCAGAGTAGGGACTGATCATATAAAAGGAAAAAATAAAACGAAGCACTGATGGCGTTAAGTGGTGACTACCAGCATCAGCTACTCTAACAAACACTGGCACCAACATTTTGTACAAGTGCATAAATATATTACCAGCATTTTAACATGTTTTGCTTGCTTCAAAAAGCCACACACTTGAGTCAACATTAGATTTATTATCATGTTTCTAAATCTCAGGTTATGTTTAGCATTAGCAATAAAAGTTCAAACCAACCAGCAGTTTGCCGATTCTCTTCACTGGTATGCACTGTGCAAGGTAGATGGAGTTGCGCTGCCCCCATTGTTTATACTAAAGGCTATAACAAATCAGTTCTTTTTTTAAATCATCATTATTGGATATTTCTTATTTTTTTGTTTAGCATAGAGCCAAAATATTTTAATCTGCAGCATGAACCTTAGGAATGTCAAATCATTTACATGCGTTTTCATCCTAGCATGTTTGTCAAAACCTCAAAACAAGGTGTGGCTTTTGGTTATTTGTGCGGAAAAATGAAATTTTGTCTGAATGTTTGAAAACTGTTTATTCTGAAATTTTTTATTTTATGTTTTGTGACGTGAGATAAGGCACTGTACTTAAACTGACTGGGTAATTTTTCTGTAACAAATTTTATGTATTTTCCTCTATGCAATAAAATTGATTAAAAAGTAAAGCTAGGCTATTTTGGGGCTCGTCATGACCATTTGAAACACAGAGATGCATTAAAGTTTCACTCGATGCCTATTAACCCATTGCAGGGGTGTGTTCAGTATACCATCTGGCTTTTAATAGACTGGCATGACATTAGAAAAACATTCTGTATGTGATGACTAAGTTGAATATTGCAATATAAATATGACTTGTAATTAAATGTCCTGACAAATACAATACAAACTCCACCCCTCTGGACTAGATTCCAGTGAGCCTCTAACCTAAATTTAATTTTAAATTCTTACAGAAGTGTCAAACTGGAATACACAACGGGACAGTATGAGAGTCTGAAAACATGGTATGAATGCATCACCAAATTGTGGTTTCCACTTTTTTGATAAAAATAAAATTTCAACTGTGTTATTAGAGTAGTTGATGTAGGAAATATGGTTGACATTATGTAATTACATTTTTTATTGGTTATGTTCTTAATGGCATTTAGGGACTAAGGTTTAACCTTTTACTGAAGGGTTATGTTAAATACTGAACATTTCACAAGAACACCTAATGCCTAATGAGGAATTTAGTGATATGGGTATTGCAACTGTAGATAATAAATTTGCCAAATGTGATAGTATTTTTATTTTAAATGCCAATATTTGGCCGATAATATTAAATTTATAAATTAACCCTAAAGAAAAAAGGGCTATTCTACGTTTAATGACATATTCAATGATATAGCATACTGTATGTTTTGTGTTCTTAAGCGGCTCTGGTGTTAACGGTTATTTCAATAGAATGGAGATTTTGAAGAATTGTTTGCACCTATCAATTCAATTAAACTAGTAATCCTCAAGGGAAAATTCTGTTTTTACATTTTAAATCAGACTTTATCAGACTTTATCTTTCACTGACTGATTGTACAGTCATATGGCAGTCGGAAAGGAGTTCTTGTGGAGTTCTGTCCTGCAGCTCATGGATCTCAGATGTCCACTGGCCGCTCTTTCTTGTTCAAAAGCTGAATGTAGGGGATGGCCCATGTTATTCAGTTCAGCATCCATCAACAGCAATATTAAAATAAAAAAATGTATGTAATAAATATTTTGCTTTTCTCTCTTTCAGACAGAAGATAAAATTGCTTAAATACAGACATAACATACAATAGATATACTGATGTATTATTTATTTATTAGATGAAAATTACCCCAAAAACTGATCTAAAGCCTGTCACAGCATCCCACTGGGCTATACAATCTTTGACCTGGGAAGAAATGTGTTGCCCCAAGGTATTAGAGCCCAGACAATATTTGGGTTAAAGCTGTAATGAGCAGAGCACACTGGTTGCAATTTAGGACAGCATTCTTGCAGGTTGATTAGGCTGCTATGGTTAATGCAGCCAGGCCTGTAAAACGTGGCAGGAGAGGACGGCGCTGCTCAAGGAGGAGGCTGCCCAAGTCCCGGGTCCCTCATAGGGTGGCTTTGTCTCGGTTTCTCTCCTGCTGCTCCATCAGCTTGGTTTGTGTGTGGCAGTCTAATGGTACTGGGCCATATAAAAAGGACCAGCCTGGTTTTCTGCACTCTTTAATATGAATGCCTTGCTCTTTTTTAGTGCACCCCCTAGGTGTTAGCCGGTAGAATAGCCTCTTTCACAGCAGTTCAAGGCGAATGCAAACACTACACTCTTTTATGACCAATGAAGAGCATTCCAGTGTTATGACACCAGTCAGAGCTGGGGCTGGGATGGTCAGGGATTAAGAGAGCAGGTCTGGTTGGGAAAAGAGAAGAGCTAGAGATTTTTGTTTCAGCAAGATATCGAGACCAAATAAGCAAACGGGACCATGCTTTATCTAGTTCATCCAAGTGTCTATATGTTTATTGTATATAATCTTGATTTTATATTTGTACTAGTGATATTTTCCCTTTTAATTAATAAAAGGTGTCTAGTACATACTCTCGGGCTGTAATTGTTGAAGCAGAATTACTAATATATTTACTATAATAGTTTTTAAATAGTTTTGTGACATGGAAGAGACAAGAAATAAAGTCTGGAGTCATTAATTCATATTCTTCTGCTTAGTCCTGTCAGGGGTCGCGGGTGACTAAAGCCTATCCCAGCAGCTTTGGGCCTAAGACGTGGTTACACCCTGGACAATGGCCAGTTAGTTGCAGGGCTGACATTTAGACATAGACAGACAACATTTTAGAGCTGCCAATTGACCTGTACATGCATGTCAGGAAGGAGGTAGCCGGAGTACCCGAGAGAACCACACAAGTTGGCTGAGGATGCTCGAGTCGACCGGGATTTGAACTCACGACCTTAACTTCTTGCTTTGAGGCAGGAGCGCCAACCACCTCTGCACCAGTCTGGAGTCACATGACAAAATATTTATATCAATTATTTCATACTAAATAAAAAGCAACAATGCAATACATCACACATTTATTGGTATTGTAAGGAATAACTTACACTTAAGGAATAAAAGTATAGGAGTTTTACATTATATTGTTGTGTAGCCAGATAGGTTAGTGGCAACAGTGTGGACTATGGGATCGAGTCCAGAGTCTACTTTTTCGTAACATGCCCTGATTTAAAAAGAAAAAATATTTCAAATACATCAGTGTAAGAGACATGGCTATTCTACAGACACATCCTAGTCCTGTGTCCTCTCAGTAGAAAAGCTCTTTGGGGTCAATGATGTCTTGAGCTGATGCAGGGTCTCTCTCTGTATAATGTGTCTTTAAATGGGGGGTGGGGAGGACATTAGTCCGAGTCTGTGTCGTGGCGTCGCCTGTGGCTTTGTGTGCCACCAGCAGGGGCCGTCTTGTGGCTGGCTGGGTGACGGGGGGCGGGAGACCCCCCGTCGGACGGGTCTGTGTCGTGTCGCTGTCGCTTGTGGGTGTGGGAGGGGTGCCACTCGGCCTTTGCTCCCCCCCTTGAATGGTTGTCATGGGGTCTGGCTCCACTCTGACTATGGTATGATGGATTATGACGATGGTGGTCCTTTTTGTGCCTGAAGAGCAAAAGGAAACAAACAATCAGTGATAGGGTCGCAGGGATTGGGCAAGCGGTAGGGAGCTGAGTAACCGAGTAACCGCATCTTCAAAGTTTAATTATAGTAAATAAACATTAAAATAATCCAAATACATACAGTATGTGTTTAGTTAAAACCTATGGCCCTTTGCAACAATGTGGACATAAATAGATTTGTTTAACACTGCCCAGAAAACTGACCAAAATAACCTAAAAAAACTGCTAGTGCCATAGGATAAAGCCTAAAAGAAGTATCTACAGTTTATTTAAAAGCCAGAGTAATCCTGAATTTTTCTATTTCTCACTGATAAGCACTTGTAAAGGTCTATTTTTTCCAAATATTTTCCTGCAAATCCTTTTTTGTATGCCTTTAAAAACATCCAAATAAGTTTAAGTATAAGCGTAAAAATAGAAGGTTTTGGCTAAACTAAAAATACAATAACCTCACAAATACTTGTTGGTGTTCTATGATTTCTGAAGTTTGTGTCATAAAAATCACAATAATTGGCTCTTTAGAAAAAAGAATGAATCTAATTAACATAACATTACAATTAATTTCCCTTAATAGTCAATTTAGTCTTTAGCGTGTGGCAGATCTCTGGATGTCTATCCTTGTCCTCATAGTAAAGGACAAAGTCTCAGTGCCCTCTAGTGGTGACAGAGGTACACTTCATATTTGTTATCACATTTTACTATTACATTTAACTATATAGCTTTAAATACAAACCGTCTCCTGTCGTCGTCTGATTCTGAGGATGACAAGTCTCTTCTGTGCCTTTTCTTCTTCTTTTCTTTTTTCTTCTCCTTTTTGTTCTTTTTCTCTTTCTTCTTCTTTTTGCTCTCCTCCCTCCCAAAATAAATCACAATAATGATTTAATAAAATAAAAATGCACTAAGCAATCTCCCAGTTTTTGAAGCTCACTCACCGTTCTACCTCTTGATCTTTATCCACCTTCTCTGAGGTCTTTACTGAGGCACTTTCTGAGTGAGCTTCTGTCTTATGGTGCTGTTGAAAGAGCATTTAATCAATTCAATCCTTCATAATTGTCTATGCTACTGATGTGTGTTTATAAATACTCACTGTAAACACTGGGAGTCCCATTTTGGCCGCCTCCTTCTCCTGTTGGGAGAGGACCATCTTCCTTGAGCCTGCGCTGTAAATAGAAACAACCATTAATTATCTAATTAAATTAATAATTAACACTGAACAGTCAAGAGTCTATTACAAAAAGACAAGCCTAACCCCTCAAGAGACATTTAAGTTACTTTTGAAATCAAATTATTAACATTATTTTCTTTCTTTTTTTTTTTTTAACATACCTAGAGCTGCCCAGTCCTGATATACGGTCGACATTCATTCGTTCATCACCATCAGGTTCTTCTCTTCGGCAAACATCAACGAGGTCCTACAGAAGCAGGGAAATAGCAATTAAGTAACCACATGAATTTATACAACAAGGTCAAATTAAAGTTTGTGTTTATAAAAGTGTTCTCTGTGCGCACCAAAAACTAACCTCTTTGGTGAGGCCAGTTGGCTGTCTCTTTATGTTCTTGTGCCCTCTTAGAAGAAGAAGATAGAAGACAAAATTATTATCTCAATGGTTTAATGTTAAGTGTTGGACATCATCTCTGGAGTGGTACTGACAGAGCTGCCAGCATGGCCTCGTGTTCCGCTGCTTTTACTGCCGCCATCTCCTCTGTTTTGGATAAAGGCGCGCCCCCCTTTTTGTCTTTGGAGTACCAGGTCAGATCTTTGCCCTTTTGCCATCTTCCGACAGGTGCCATCAACGAGTTACCTAAAAACAACACAAGAATAAGAAGAGATTGTCAGATTCATTGTCAGTATCCCCTTAATCTCTGTTGGGATTCAGCTGGAATAATAAAAGTAAAAACAGAATAAAGTAGGTTAGTGGGTGAAGTGAAGTTGTGTTGCCTTTTTGTGGGACAGTAGATTTGTTTACTCGATCTAAAATAAACATTTATTGAAAAACAAAAATACTGTTTATGGCTTTGTATTTTTATGGTCACTTCAATGAAACATCTCTCTCTTTTTGAGCTTAAAATGCCATTTTAAAAGGGGATATGACATATTAATAAGAATGAACTAAGCACAAATCAGAAATGTGTTGTAAAATCTGTAAATGGCTTTGTGATTACCTTTTTAACCTTTACACTATATTTTTCTTTATTTATATTTTTCATCAATTTATCTAAACTGCTTAACTTGGTGTATTTTAAGCTTTCTTATTTCAATCAGCCTGGCCGTATTTAAATGTGTTCAAATTCATGTTTAGTTCTCATCAACATCTGGCACACAGCCCTCTTTCCTATTTTAAGCTTGTACTAGTGACTTAGAAGGCTATTTATATTTTATTAATGAAAGACACTCGAAGCCCTGGTTGTGTGTAGTACATAAAGTGCAGAGTTGCAGCTGTGCGGCCGCTGCGTGGCTCTCCTTTGGCAGAGTGACAGTGGCGTGCGCCCACAGGACAGTGGAGACGTGTCCGCTCACAGGGAGAAATAAAAGCAAGGACCTGCCCTTTGTAGAGCAGCAAACCAAGTCAATATCCTACAAACTCGGCCACTACTTCTACTGTGTAATGAGGGAGACGACAATAAAAGGTATGGATGCGGGGAGTTGTGGAGTTAAACTATAGTTTGCCACCGAACACCTAACTTGCATCAGTGCCATATGTCACGCGTCTGTACAGCGCTGATAGGGAAAAACTGCAGATGGCACTTACCGAGATAATTTTCTCTGTGTTTATCGACCTTCACGTCATTCCAGTTGAATTGGTCCTGTCCTCCCCTGGACCCCCCAGATCTCGACGAACCAAACATTTTCACCAGCGAAGAGACTTTGAGGAAGTGTATGTCCCGTTAGCACAGAAGGCTAACTTAACTAACAGCAGCGCGACTGGTCAGGCCTTGGCTATGCACTCATCCGGGGACTGTTCCTAGTTTGCCCCGTGTTTAGTGGTTTAAGAAAGGGTAGTAATTTCCGTTTAGTATTCGTTCTAATTTCCCGGCAATTATTAGATAACACGCTTTGCTAACTTAATCAATTTTGCGCAAAAGCTAGGTAGCTAACCCTTAACGCATTTGTTCCGTGCTATGCTAGTGTGACGCTAATGCTCTAGTTTTATATAACATTAAAAATAACAATTCCTTGTACGGTAAATGCTATTGTTCAACGCGTATGAATAAAAAAACGTACACGTATTTTTTTTTTGTAGCTGAAGTTAATTAAAACAGACGTTTCGGTTGTGTGGTTGTTACGCACATATGCTGCGCCGTATTGATGTTTTGTCCCGCAATGATGACGTAGGGAGCAGCAAAAGAAAAAAAAATCCTAATGGCTCTCACAGCAAAAGCTAAGCACAGAGGAGGCACAAAATCCTCCGGACCCGTTTCTAAAAGCTTGGAATAACGTAACCCTGATGTACATGAGATATATTTCCAGGCTATTTTCAGGTAGGACTCAATACTCGGAATAAATGTTTTTCTGCTCCCTAGGCTTGTCTACCCGTTATTACAGTAATACCGGATGCCATTCATTTTTCTAACGTTAAAGTACTCGTGTTTATCTGCGGCTTAGACGAAGATGCAGACCTTCTTACATCCCATTTAAATGTAATATTATCTTTATCTTTTTGATTAATTATACTGTTTTAAACCTTCTACACGGGTTTCCATTATTGGTATATGTACCAATTATAATGCCATTTTATTGCTTTTCAGTATCAAAGTGCAGGGTATAGGCTAAGTGATGAAGTGCATTTTTATCTGTATCACGTGTTCCAGTTATTGTTTGAATAAGACACAGCAGCTCATTTGAGTTTGCACAGGGGACATTTGACTTGATTTAATGATGACTTAATGTAATGTAATGGCCAAGATTGTGTAGATTTGTCCAGTTTCTGAAACTTATGAGCCGTAGAACTAAACCCCATCTTAAAATCAATGCAAAAAACTATGGTAGCTCTTAGAATATGTATTAGTTTAATAAATTTTTTTTGGATCCAATTTAGCTGTACCCTGGAGCCAGATACTCCTCCTGTGGTACATTTTGTGATTTAAAACCCAACAAAATAAGTTAAGCAAGGTAGTGCATTAACACTCTTAATAAACATAACTTGTGGTTAACAGAACTTCCCTCTCCTGATCCACAGATGGCACATGATTGATTACAGTCACACGGTAAAAGAGCAGAACCGTTCTGTGTCCAATAATTGTTAACTGGTGATGTATGTGATCTCGCATGCCTCTCATTTGTCGTCACATGGTTTGTTGTTTTATAAAAGTTTAGCCCATTTGAAGAGTAATTTTTTGCACACTACCAATTACTGACTGGACTGAAGAAGGAACTAACTGAAAAATACTGGACAACTGACTGGACAACAGTCGCATTGTGACCAACACACTTGGATTGGAAGGAAAACGGGACACAATAAAAGTGTAGGCGTTCCCTGAAATTGTAGGGGCAGTTTCACAGCACAATGTTCTTTTGTTATTTGAATGAAGCAGTTACTAGGTGTGGAGTTTTGGGGGGCTTTCTCAAGAGCAATGTTTTCCTTTTGAAATTCCTCAAACTTTTGTTTTGACCCTTTTAGGTACACAATAACAGTAGCCTATCCAGTCCCTTCAATAAACCCCCTTTCCATCAATGTGTTTGAAATTCCTTTACAGCAAATAACACTCGCCAAAATCCTATTTGACCAAATTTAACTGTCTTATTTAACTGTCTCTCCTGCCTCAAGTGGAGGAGTTTAAGTATCTCGGGGTTTTGTTCACGAGTGAGGGAAGGAAGGAGCGTGAGATTGACAGACGGATCGGTGCAGCTACTGCAGTAATGCGGTCAATGTACCGGTCTGTCGTGGTGAAGAAGGAGCTGAGCTGTAAGGCAAAGCTCTCGATTTACCAGTCGATCTACGTTCCTACTCTCATCTATGGTCATGAAGTTTGGGTCATGACCGAAAGAACAAGATCCCGGATACAGGTGGCCGAAATGCAGAGTGGTGGGGCGCTCCCTTAGAGATATGGTGAGGAGCTTGGTCACTCGGGAGGAGCTCAAAGTAGAGCCGCTGCTCCTTCACATCGAGAGGAGCCAGCTGAGGTGGCTCGGGCATCTGTTTTGGATGCCTCCCGGACGCCTCCCTAGGGAGGTGTTCCGGGCATGTCCCACCGGGAGGAGACCCCGGGGAAGACCTAGGACACGCTGGAGGAACTATGTCTCTCGGCTGGCCTGGGAACGCCTCGGTATCCCCCCAAAGAGCTGGAGGAAGTGCCTGGGGAGAGGGAAGTCTGGGCTTCTCTGCTTAGACTGCTGCCCCTGCGACCCGGCCCCGGATAAGCGGTAGAAGATGGATGGATGGATGGATGGATAACTGTCTTATCTACAATAGGATGGGCTTAATCCAAAGCTTAGTTGGTTTGATATTTGTTTGTCTGTTCAGTTGCGTCCAGAGGCAGTTTAACCTTTTTCTGTTGGTTTTGCCCCCTGGAAATTGAACTTGAATCCAGAAACCACAGAAAATGTTTGTGTAAAGCAAGAATTAGGATAGCAGGGTGCATCTACTGTGTTTTCCCCCGCCATAGTTTATTATGAAATGCTGCATGCTAGTTAGTGCCCCCTACTGGCATAGTAGATGCATTACAGCAACTCTTTGGACGCATAAAATATACAGTAGATAATATGCTGTAAAAAATATATATATATATTTTATTTTATTATTTTTTAAATGCCCCAATTTTAAAAAAAAAAAAAAAAAAAAGCTGTCATGAATATTCTTTGACTCAAATGTTATGAATTTGTCCACGCAAACCCACTAAGTAAAAGGGGTCATGCAGCTTGAGAGAGGGAGAGTTTATTGTGATGTGAAACCAAAGCTTTTGTGAGCTTTTTTTATACAGTTTTGTGGTTTTAAATGTGCGAGAGGTACATGATGAACTGTGATTGGAAACAACAAAAGTCACATGAGCCGTTAAAATAGAATAACATGGTTACAAAAGCAAGACAAATGGAAAACTTAATTAGTTTCTAAGAAGTGATCTCTGCGTTTTTCTAAGGTACAATAAGTAGCATCATTTGTAAAATCGAAAGATAACTGTTTCTGTCACATGGCATTTAAGATAAGCTATTGTTGAATATTGCGCATATTTAAATAAGATGCAGATGTGTTTGTGTTTTACGGCCATTGCTAATTTTAAGCAACTCAAAAAAGTAGGCTCATTCTGTGCAAAATCAACAAAGGCCTCCCGCTTGACTATCTTGGATTTGCTTTAAATGTGGAACAACCAATGTCCATAAAACCAGTAGCACATGAGCAAAATTTTGAGTTGGTATGTTTTTTAGTGTGTGAGATATTTAGGTTTTCAGAGTGGGCATGCCAGGTCAAAATCCAGAACTATTTGTGACAGAAAAATAAAAAGTTCCTTATTCTACATTGTGTGAAGTATTTATTGTGTAAAACATGTCATCCTCAGTTGTACAAGTTTACGCCTTATGGATAGTATTTATGACATAAATGATGTGGTATATTGTGAAGATATGAAAGGCCGAAATATGATTTGTACAGTTTTTGACAGGCTTTGACAGGTCGTAACTTGAAACTATACAACTGAGGTCCAGGTGTTTCGCAGATTTAAGACACACACAACGTAGAACAATGCCATAAAGTTTCATTCATGTGACACAAATGGTTCAAAGTAGCAGCAGGAAATTAGACACTCATAATTATTCATAAACACTACTTTCTGATCAGAGCTACTTGTGGGCACATGAAGCTAATGCCCCGTTAGTCCGACGTGAGGCTCAAAGCAGTGGGTCATTGTCAAAAACCTAAATTCCATCCTGACCCTGAATAGGAAAGTGCTGTGCATTTTCAATTGGCCGTGTTGCTGTTTGGTGGGAAAGCTTTCAATGACCCTTGTCAGTTGCACCTGTAAAGCAGGCCTCGCTGCAGCTGCTTTACCCGGAGACCAGAACACTGAGAATATTGTGATTTTCCTATTTAAAGAACACTTGGGATTTTAATTGATTTTTCCGACTTCACCTAAAGGCTTGGGATTTCATGAGTGTCACATTGATAAATGGAGTTGTGCCATTTTGGACTTGCTGTCAGGCTTTCTGATACCGGCTCTTCATGTGAGTAGGCGACAGTAGACAATCGTTTTAGTTATTGGTCTCGGTGAACAAGCAGGATCAGGCTTGGAAGAGTTTAGTCTGATTGTAGCAAAACTTGGTTAATGACGCACAGAGAATACCAGTAATAACCAGCACCAATGTGTCATGAAAGATTTGACAAAGCCAAAAATAATATTTTTGTAAAAAAAAAAAAAAACAACTTTATTGTTTAGGTTGCATTTATCTCCACACTCAAACTTTATGCAAAAGGATATTTTAAATGTTTAAATATATTTAAAATGTGTGTGTTGTATTTTTAACGTGGTTCCTGCCAGTTGAGACACTTTTTTAGTACCAATAAAAAAAACTGACCAAATTAAAAGCTGGGGGAGGCAATTTATTACTTTTAAATAATATTGTTAACCATAATGCAGTTCATAGGTGTCTATAGCAAAATCAACTTCTGAACCTAACCTGGGGCCCACATAAACTACATTACAAACCGGATTAGCAAAAAAAAATAAAATTGAAACGCAAACAATGTAAGTAAATCGGTTTCACTTTATATCAAGGTAGCCCTCTATGGAAAGTTATACATTGCATTTTGCTCAGAATGGCATTAGCTGTGCCTCTTTGTCTTCACCCTCTGCGTAACATTTTTACCCTCCTCCTTCCACAACAGTTCCTCTGCTCCAATTGGTCAGTGGTAAGATAGAAAGTAAAAGTAAATCTGATTTATTTAAAAAAAAAAAAAATTGGGGGGCTTTAATAAAATGCTCTGCTGAAATGGAGTTGGACAGGTCTGATGAACGTTTGAGATTTTCACTCGGGATGTGGCATATTGTGGTTTATGTTTATATACATGTTTGACTCTAATTTTCCTACTGAACCTTTTAATAACTGATGTTTCTATTTTGTATTGTGTGTCGACAAGGCTCTTTTCAGATTATGACGGCAAGGTGTCTTCCTGTTATGGGCTTTCCTTGCTTATATGAAAGTTGTCTAAGAAACATTAAGTAAACTCTTAAGTCCTGTCATTGATGTAATAGCATTTATCATATTTGTTCCGGATGTACTGTGCCAGTGTGTAAACATACTCTGGGTCCTCCCACATTCTTTTTATGTTACCAAAAGCACCCCGCCCTTCCCACTCTCGTTATAATCTGTGCGCTCTCGCTGTGTGTGCATAAAGCTAAGGTAAAGAGAAAGAAATAGGACACAGGAGGTAAACGAGTTGAATTTTATTTTATTTTTTACTATTTGTAATTCCATTTGCCTTAAGGCTGTGGGTACTGTGACGGCTCATTATTGTAGCCCTTTCTATTGTTTTCCTGTCATCACAAGCTAAATGGGACTCTGCAATTAGAGTGTAATTGTTCTTTGCGGCTCCATGGTAATGTCATTGCTTTCCAAAGCTTCCATCGCCTCAGCTCCTGTGGGATAGGTCTCAAGAGTCTGTTTGCTCTGTTCTCAAACATGTTGGACATGATTTAGTGCAGGAGTTCTCTTTTTAAAACTGCATACAGTGCGGGTTTGGGTGACTCATCAGACATACCAGTTTGTGTGCGTCACATTTAAAAGCCTCTTCCACTCGCTTCCTGGTTGACAAGCTTTTTTCTTTTTGTGTTCTGTTTGCAGCGATGGCTGGACCCAGGCCTGTGGTTCTGAGCGGCCCGTCGGGGGCAGGGAAGAGCACTCTCCTGAAGAAACTCATGAAAGAGTACGACAGCGTGTTTGGTTTCAGCGTCTCGCGTGAGTGTGCAGCCTTTTGTTAAAGCATGTCATTAAACTGTAAAAGTAAAAGCAAAGGGATTTTTTTTTTTTTTTTTATACTGTGTTTCAGATACAACAAGGAAACCTCGACCTGGAGAAGAGAATGGCAAAGGTAATGTAATGATGCACACATGTTTGGTTGCACATGTTTACGATTTATTTTAAAATAGGCCCCTTTCACATTATTGTTTATTATAATAATAATAATAATAATAATAATTTGCGATTCCAGACCTTGCATTTATAAAAAAAAAAAAGTTTACCTACTTCAGGAACAGAGAGCGGGGACTGGGGCAGGACCAATCCTTATTTATTATGCTTCTTGTTCATTGTGACTGGCCAAAGACCTTTTTATATGTGCTTAAAAATACTTTACATCTTTCAAAATAAATCCAAGATGTCTTTTTTTTTACTTTTTATTTCACAAATGAGTCCTGTTTCAATATGCTGTTAGGTGAATGAAGTGTTTTCTCTCACATGCAAATTTTTCTAGTGGCATGTATACTGTAGTATAGGGCGGTCGGTCTGCTGTGGTCCATCAACATTCTCTGCTTCACCGACTGGTGTTCTTTTGTTAGGGTGTGACCAACTTAAACATTTTTGATTTACATTTATTCATTTAGCTGACGCTTTTATCCAAAGCGACTTACATTGTTCTACAGTAATTACCAGTGTAACAGTCACTGGAGGCAAGGTGGGTTAAGTGTCTTGCCCAAGGACACAATGACAGTATGAGCTGTGGGGCGAGTGGGAATCGAACCGCCTACCTTCCGGTTGAAAGACGACTGTACAAAAGGTGCACTGTACAAAATGTTGTATGTTGTAGAAGTAAGAATATGGCAGGAGAAGCCTGTATTGTTTAGGCAAGTGGTTCCCAAACACTGGGTCGGGACCCAAAAGTAGGTCACCAAAATGTTCTCAAAAATTCAGTAGTCCATAGGTATTCAATGGAAAAATGTTTTAAGAGAGGTCAGTAAAAGGGACAAAAAGAATACTAAAAATAATCCAAATGCCATGAAACTATAATGTGAATGACCAAAACGGCACCAAATGTAAATTTTAAAATAAAAGGTAAAAGATATTACAACACTGAAGTTGGGACGCTATATTTTAAACCATCAAAATATTTATTTTTAATAAATTATTTGATTTTTTTTGACTCTCATTGAAACACTGAATGTATTATATATATTTTAAATTTTTTTCCTACCTAGATTACCACTACGTCACACGGGAGGTGATGCAGGCCAGCATCGACAACGGCGAATTCATTGAGAACGCAGAGTTCTCAGGAAACCTCTACGGGACAAGTAAAGCAGCCGTGCAGGATGTCCAGGCCAAGAACCTGATCTGCATCCTGGATATCGACATGCAAGGCGTGAGGAACATCAAATGTACTGACCTCAACCCCATCTACATCTCCATCCAGCCACCGTCGATGGACGTGCTGGTAACGACAACAGTGGTTCATTAACACTTCACTTATTCATAGAGGCGCTTATTGATTTTGGTCTGTGGCTGCAGGAAAAGCGCTTAAGAGACAGAAAAACTGAATCGGAGGAGAGTCTCCAGAAGCGTTTACACGCAGCTAGAGTGGACATGGAGTATAGTAAGTCTTTGTTCTAATAATAATAATATTAATTTTAATTTAATTTTAATTTAATTAATAATGTGTTTCAGGTAAAGAACCTGGTATTTTTGATGTTGTAATTATAAATGAAAATTTGGATGACGCTTACAGAAACCTAAAGGAAGCTCTTCTTGAGGTGAGTCCATAATAATAACACAGAATGTTTCTTTTATATGTAAAAATTATCTGACCAAATCTTCCTCTTCTCCAGGAAATTAACAAGGTCAAACAAATCCCTGTGTCCTCGTAGGAGAGAACCACTCCAGCACCACTCTGCGCACAACCTTGCAGACCTCTTGTTTTTTTTGTTTTTTTCTGTTTGTTTTTTCAAAACATTCCCTCAGATGGTGGTCTGTGAAGGACACTCACATCTCCCAAAGAGGAAGAAAAATCCAAACACCTATTATGGGCGTAACATAATGTAAAGAAGTGCTTTTTAGTGCTTTTTAACATTTTTTTTTATAAATATGCTACGTCAAAGGTTTACATGGTATGATCTGGCAATAAGTGCAGCTTCTCATTTTGAAGCTTACTCTTCTGTTGCTCATGAGGAAAAGAGTAAGTCAAGAGTTGTTGTGGAGAGAGATCTCAAAGAGAAGAAAGGCCAAATTAGTAGAATCAGTTTCTACGTCAAAACATTCAAAATAATACTTCAGATTGTTTGCCAAGAAAAAAAAATATATTCTTTAGATTTTAGAGCATATCCAGTGGGTCCATACATTCAATCCCAATAATCCCCAATTAGTTGTAAACTTTTTTTAAAATAAATTAAAAGCAAATTACTTGGTATTGACTTCAACAGACTGCCATAGACTGCTTGATTGTAGAGTCTTAATTTGTTGTTGAAAAGCTGAGTGCAGAGGTGGTCTATGTTGTTCAGTATAGCATCCCTTCTGTTTCATTAGTGTATGCTCATATATATATAGAATGCATTATGTATTAAATTATTTTATGGTTGAGTCTTTAGTCTTTCCAAAAAGTTTAGAGAGACCCACTAAAATGTAAATGTTTACCTGAGAGGCAGCTCCTGATTAATTCATCTCAACCTGAACATCTTCCCTTTGACAGCAGATTACTTTTGAAGCATGCAAAGTTGACATCCAAACTGCTAAGCTATTCCACAGCTGCAGCAAGCCTTCTTTGTCCATACTTGTAAAACCCCATATTTGTGCTAGTGCTGCTGTTTAATTTGCCTGCAAGGATGAAATCTTAAATAGATGTTGCTTAAGCTGGACAATGTTGGTATAATGTAATGTTAGAACATTTTTAGTATGTTGGGGAACTACAATTGATCAGTGTGTTTTATTTACCATGGTATATTTGTAATACTTTTATATTGTCACATCCAGCTACACCTGTACAGTACAATAGCATTTACCGGCCTTTTTTTTTTTTTTTTTTTTTAAGCTATTACAATACAACATGTTTTTACTTGAACATATTTATAACCCAGTTAAGTGTTTGTCTGGATTTTCTTTAAATTATTTTTTAAATCTCATTCCTTAGTGGAGAACTGTGTAGTCTTTGTTCATTATTGAAAAAAATTGTGAACTGCAAATCAAACTTATGATACTTTCAGTGCTAATGTTTGCCATTTGGCCAGATTACAATAATGTGCCCGTTGTGGTAAAATTAGTTTTATTTATTTTTTTGTCCATTAACCATATATTGCCAGTTAAAATAAATAATACATGGTAAAGACAGCAGACAGTGTGTTGTTCAGAAGCAGCAGTGGATAAATGGGAAGTAGTCACCTTTTTGTCTTTTTATTTTTTTGGTTTCCTTTTGTCGTTTTTAACCAGGCAATTGAATTTTAAAAAGATTTTGGGTATTGGTCATTTTGATAGAAGAGTAACACTGCTGCCATCTGCTGTTCTGGGTCTCAGGGTTTGCGACTCTAAACTCTGCGACCCCCAGTGGACACATTAGGAATACCAGTTATGTTTATTTAAAAATTGCAGTCAATGAGCTCCATGTCATTTTCACACTTTCATTTCAAATTCATCCCATGGGCCGGGTTGTACCCTCTGACGGTCAGGTTTGTTTGACTCACCTGTTTCTAAAAGATTACACAACACATTTGGATTTGGCACATTTTTTATTGTAGACGTATCTTGGGATATCAAACACTTCTCCATTAAACTACACATGTACATTATAAGCAATCGCCAATATCACAGTACTTTATTATCTGAAGGACAGTAATAACTGCCCTGTAACAACAAAAAACAACACACATTATTTTTTTAGTAGCATTGAAAGATTGCTCATGGATGTCTTACCGAAAACTTGTATAGTTCCTACATTTAACACTACAGTCACTCAGACAAATCTAGTATGGCAAATATCCTCTGTTATGTTATAGTTAAATATTTTATCTACAAAAGAAAACCATAACATGTTTTCCACAGTTAACATTGATTGCCTTGTCAAGAAACTTCACACAAACACCAAGGCAGTGCTGCAGAGTTCTGTAAACTTGCTTAACTTGACCACAAACCTTTGAATCAAACTTCTACCAGCTTAACATCAAAAGTTCATTTTGTCAGGATTTGTATTGAAATGTTTAGGGCCCTCTGTAATATTAGGTTGTACATTAGCTGCTCCAGGAATTTATGGCAGAACAGTAAAAAGGTACAAACTAAAAATATATTTATCATTAGTAAAATGCCTGGAACAGTTGGAGGGCTGAGTATGTAAAGGCTTAGTTTTCATTAACATTTATTCATTTAGCTGACGCTTATAAAAAGTTATTGAGTCTGATTTTCTGGATTTTCCCAGGTCAAATCAGAATTCCATCCATAACGGAAGGCTAATGACATCTCTTGCATAAATTGCCTTAGTTACATTGCTCCCCCCCAAAAAAACACATGTTACAAATGTCATGTTACCTTCAAATAAATGAAAAGGCAAATTAGCTCAATGAAGGGGATGATGCATGTTGTTCAGTATAGCATTCGTCCTGTTGTGTGTCCTTTGCTCGACTACTTCAGTCTGAGTCTCCAAACTAAGAGTTGTACCAGCTCTCTCTATTAGTTTTTAATGTTTTTTATTAGTTTTTTTTATGTGACCATTTGACGCTAACCCTGCGACAGGACAGACTCTGAGAAAAGGCCTGTTCTGGGGGATAGCTTCAAAATGGAATGATTTCTATAATTTTACTTTGGATATGTTTTGTCCAGTTTAAGACTAGCTGGTACCAAATTGAACTAGCTGGCTTATATTTCTGTAGTTCTACTTTTTCTGATAGCGCTTGTCACCTATTTGCAGAGTGACTTGGTTTCCCACAGGGGTGTAGCCATAGGTCTGGGTTGACAGTTTGGTTTTAAAGCTCTGCTGCCCGCCTTCCACTCTCTGTACCTCGGAGCAGTACGAAGGCTTCACCTCCAGCTTGGCATGGGTTACTTGGATTGGGATGTTCCTCTCTGTCCTCGGCCGTGAACCTCCGGCCTGAGGAGTGGCGGAAGAGAAAAAGCTGCCGGACAGATGCTCTCTGAATCGATTGAAGACACCCCCACTGCATTGTCTTTGGGCCACGACAGGACGCCCCACATTTAGGAGCACGGGCTGTCCCACTGAAGTGCCGCCGATTTCTCTTTGTAGCACGGAAATCTCACAAGGCTTCTCCATAGTCACGGAGTCGGACCGGGACTTGCCGTATGTCTCACCTTCTTGCGGGACGTAATCCTCCAAGTCCTCCAAAGTTAAAACATGGCCTTCTTGTGGGACATTACTTGAATCCTGAGTTGTTTCGTCATCATCGGACACAAAGATGATGGTTTGCTTGTCTTCTTGTTCGTCACTGTCGTCTATGGATGGATTCAGGACTGTTGACAGCTCAAGTGGTTCTCCTGACGTCAAAGCAGACTGGTTGCTACTCTCCTCTTGGTCCCAGGACAGAGTTTGAGCCTGGGCTTGCTCCACCAGCTTGTTGTTGGAGTTGTTTGTGTTAGGGTTTTCTGCCAGACTTCTCTTGGGTCTTGACGGAGTGCCTGCACGCTCAGACCCTGCCGGCGAGATGCCCCTTCTGCGGGACAACCTGGGAGATTTATTGACCTTGTACTCGATGACCTCCTCTACCTCCACCCATCGAGGCTTGCTCTCTGCGCCTTCGCTCTGGGTGACGTACACAGTGGGGATGGTGGTCTTTCTGGCGGTAGGCAAACGTCTAGCCCTGGCTCCGGCTGATTCTGGGGTGGATGTTTCTGAGCGGTAGGCCCCAACAATGGCCATCCCAGGAGACCGGTGCCTCCTCATGCGGGGGTTCTTCACCACTGTGGTGATGGTCTCTTCACTGGGACCAAAAGAAAGGCATATGAGCAAGTTTTACACAAGGTTTAAACTCCTCTCATATATCATCTTGAGTGACACAAAACAGTGAAATTAGGAGGTTTAACACTAGAACTGCCGGGGAAGGGGGGCTTTAAATCAAGTGCATGTTATCCATTTTGTAAATTAAAAACTGCTTTCCTACCTTGTAATCCTTTTTTCGTTGTTTAGGCAGTGTTAATATAATGTGCTTTATGCATAAATTACCATCTGTATTAAAAGCTAGCTAACAGGAGCTAGATAACCAATAAATCAATACTTCTGTGATTTTCTCAATCTTTACTTCAATATTTGAAATAAATCTATCATGTGGCTAGGGTTCTGTTTTATTTGAAAGAAGATTATTTTGAAATAAAAGTTTTTTCTTTGTTGTCTTTTAAGGATAAATTTCAATTTCCAGTCTTACATTTCAATAAAATACATTGGAAGAAGTCCATTTGCCTACTTCCTGTTAAGGCTAACTTTACTTTACAAAACTTTGGCCAAAGATTTAAAGCTTTGTTATTACGACAGTGACACTACTGGTTAAAGTTGACAGCACCCTGGTGAAAACAGCTCATCATCATGCTTGTGATAAAACTCATTTGTGCCCAAGTATAAAATACAACATGTTTATGGCTACATGGGAGCAGAAAAATATCAAGCATCTGTCATATATAAAAGAGTCCCTAAAACAAAGGTAAATTATAATATAAATTTGTTTATAAAATCATGCTGTACTCACATGATGATAGTCTTCTTTGGTATTTTAGTCTCCTGTTCAGTAACTAGAGTGGAAAGAAGAGAGAAATATGAAACAGTCAAGAAAGACACAATACTAGTCTATCTAAAGTTGACCTACCTTCAATCGCAATGGCCTGCTCACCAGAACGAGCCACAACAGTAGGAAGGACTAGATCAGCAGCACATTTTGCAGAGCCCAGGCGGTTAGACAGCTATTAATATCAGAACATACATTGTTTTACGCTGAAATTAACAGATTTATTACTGGGCTCAGGCTGTGTGCAGGAAGGACTAATGATAGTTTGAGACTAACCTCGCACTCGTAATGCCCCAGGTCTCGCTCTGTGGGGTTTTTAATCACCAAAACCAAAACTCCACTTCGCATCTCACTGTACGTCTGGTACTTTTCTTGATCAGTCAGCAGCCGACCCTCTTTAAACCACCTTGAACCAGGCACAATTAAAAGAATAAGACAACAGAAACTTTCCCAAAATCAAATCAAAAAACTGTCGGACATAGAATTGGAAAACTACCTGATCTTCGGAGTGGGTGCGCTCTGTATGACACAAGTGAACTGAGCATCCTCACCAACATAAAGAGTAGCATTCCTCATTTTGTTGACAAATCGAGGAGGCACTATGGCAGAAAAAGTTACATTTATTATACCTGAAGATGTTTGTAAGATACTTGCGTGACTGCGTGGGCACTACTTACCTTGGACAGTGATCTTTCCCAGAGAGCTGGCGTTCCCGGCTGCACTAGTGGCAAAGCACATGTACTGTCCGGAGTCGTCTGCCGTCATATTGTCCAGGATCAGAGTGCACGAGCCGTCCGGGTCCTCGATGATGATGTGATGAGGGTCTGCCTCCACCATACGGCCGTCTGCAGCAGCAGTAAATCAGCGCAGCAGTGATTAACACATGGCCTCAGACAGTTTCCACATACACAGGTCTATTACTCATTACATTAAATATATCATACAGTAAATGAAGTGTGTGATAGGGCTGCATCACATTAGGAAAACATGAGGCATGGGGTAACTATGATGAAAAATATAAAACCATATGATCTGTGATGTCTGAATGTCCAATATAGCATTGAAGAAGTCGATTTACTGTATATATAGTATACCATGTATATAGAAAAACTAACTTTTACTGCTTACATCAGTGTGACAAACTTGTTGCACCAAAGTGTGGTTTTAGCCTCTTGTTGGAAACGTATGAGTGAATAATTGAGTAATAACAACACACTGTTAAGAGGTTATAGGGCAGCTGTATATAGCCTGGCTTTTGTGACTGGTACTTAAAGAGTCTGTGGGTTTCTTTAAAAAAAATATATTCAGGAAAAAAAGGTTTGGACTATTATTGTGTTTGAAGCTTGAGTGTTTGTGTAGAGTGTTGTTGAGGTACTTAATAATAAATCAAATTCATATAGAAATCAAACTAACTCATATTTAATTTACTGGATACATTTGGTTCACTATACTACACTTCTATATTATACCCATTTTATGAGCAGTAATAAAACATTTAATGGGAAAAAAAGATTGAGAATCGCTGACATAGAGCATTAAAAAATGTGATCAGCCATTTATTTAAAAAATCATCTGTAAAAGCTAAAATGTCATCTAATTGTATATGAGCTTATTAAATCGAGACCAAAACATTAATAAAAATGTTTAATAATGTAGGTTTAATGATTTGTAAATGACGAGTTAGTATCTGTCACATGAAATGGCAAAATATAACTGCTATATCCCTTTGTTTGTTTCTTTTTTTTTCTTGTTGTGATTACATTCCAGTCCTAAGTTGGATAAACTGTATATTACCTTTGTACCATGTGACCACAGGTTTGGGTTCTCCTGTCACTTTGCAGGCCAGTTTAACTGTTTGGCCAAGCTCGGCTGTACAGTTTGCAAGGATTTCATCAAAATCAGGAGGACCTAAAAAGGAAAAGTATTTAATATATATTCGGATCATAATATAACAGTGAGCAATATTTTCAGGGTGTTTTTTTCTACTCACTCCATGCTGGCAAGCTGTAGCGCTGCTGTAGTTCTCGGAGGTCCCTCAGCCACGAGTTCTTGATGTTAACAGTGCGGGCCTGCAGAGTGTACTTCCTCATAGAGTCCTCACGTTCGTGCCAAATCTCAAAGGCACGATCGTCTCCTTCCACCGTCTCACTCACATCAATGTTATTCAGCTGAAAAAAAGACAGGAAACGTGACTAATGGTCCCAAACAGGAAATGACCAATCAGATATGAGTATTATGTCTTGCCTTCATCATGTTTTTGAAGACATAAGTCTGTGTGTCGGTGTTGCTCTCTCTCTTGGGTTTGCAGATTATACAGTAGTTCTTGAAGAGGAAGACATGACGATGGTGCCCTCTAGAGGACGATCTGATTCCAGGCGCTCCTTCCCAAACTTGGAACGGACCCTAAGGTTGAAAGAGCCACAGGTCAAAAAATCATCCCAGCACATGAAAGTACTCTGTGCAGGTTCAGTAACAATACCTGTCTGATCGGCTCTCCCAGTACTTCCAGAGTGGCAGGATAATTCTCAATCAAAGACACGTGGTGACTGTTCTCCGAGCGCTGAGGGAGGGCCGACATCATTGCATAGGCTTCCTCCAAGAGACAGCAGTTTTGGCCATTTCTCGCCTTGTTTCGAATAAGCTCCTGAAAATAGTGAAAAAAAGAATTATTATGATCAGTGTTTTAAAGCATCTAGAACTTTGTAATTCAAGCTGTCACCTTGAGAAGGGCCTTGTATTTCTGAATCCTATCCAGAGGCGTTTGGAGGTAGGCGTTGATGCTGCGCACAGGAGGGTCAGCAGGGTCCGCGATGGCTTGTACTGTCTCAGAGTACTCCTGTAACATAAACAACAAAAACAGTATAGTTTTACATCTTTGACATTTCATCATTTTTATAAGATACAATAGTTTTTTGCTGAGAAATAATCATACAATAGTATGAACACAGGCCTCCATCCAAAAATGTTATCACTTCAAGTAATATACCTGTGTGGGGCCATGCTGTATATATAGAAATTTACAATGATAATTTGTCTGAAGATAACTTGAGGAGAAAAAGAACCAATTTCAAAAAACAAAAAAATGTGACCCATTTTCTTTGCCTGTCATAGCAGCGAGTCTTTTCAATTATTTTTAGTACAGTGTTATTTTTCTTTACTGTTAAATGCTCTTGAACATTACTAATTTCCCTCCAAACAAGTAATTTTTCCATTAAATGCCTATTGACTCAAACCATGTTTTTCTGGATTCTTCTAACTAGTAAGTAAGATTAAAATAATATCTCTTGTGACCCACTTTTAAGTCCTGAGCCAGTGTTTGGGAACCACAGGTTTAGTAAATCTATAGTCGTTTTAAGAAAGCAGAAACAACAGATTAAAAGTAGAACATGATATTCCAGATGTTTTTTCTAGACAGTATTATGCATCATATGTATTACATTTTTCTTCATTGGTTCTCTTAATAACAATGGTATGTTCACACTGTGGTGCGGTTCACACAGACTCTGGTGCGTTTGCTCTGTTAGCGACATTCACTTGGAAAAGTGTGAATGCTCCAGACGAACCTCAGACAAACTCTGGTACGGTTCGATTCAAGTGTGACCCTCAAGAGGACCATAGACCAGCTCAAAGAAGAAAAGCCTTATTAATTGGCAACAAAACATCACGTACCACTTAGTTTCCCCGAGGTCGGAGAAAAAAAAACTAAACAAAACAATATTGTCCAACTAAACGTAAAAATGAATAAAGGTCAAATGTGAAACACTGAGAAGCTGAAATGCTATAACATGCCTTATTAGCATTTAAGCTAACAGCAACATCTAGTGTCTTCATTAAAAAATGCATGTTTTGTTTGTTTGTTTGGTCTGAACAACAGTATAGCCAACAAACGGTAACATTGTACAGTTAAACTGAATTGTATGTACCTTAAAGAAGCGGTGAACAGCCTTGTCGCTGATGGCAGATTCAGCCTGAGTCTGGCCCACAAGGTATAGGAGGTACTTCTCAAAGCCCTCCTTGTTCTTCAGGAAGCACATAGCTACATCGTCATCTGTGTCACACTCGTTCAACTTGGGAAACAATGCGCTGAGGAAACACATTAAATATGACATTTCTAACATGTAATTACTAAAACATATGTATCCCAGTGATGAAAGTGTGAGCTCACTTGCTGTGGAAGGATTTAATCTCCTCAATGTTCCTGAATATAGCCTCTTTGTGGCTGCTGACGTCCGCCGGTGCTTCAGGGCTTTCTGCCTGTTTCAGGTGATGAGTGGTAAAGAAGTCCACCTCTTTGATAAAGTGTGATTCAGTATTTATCAGATCCTGGATTAGTTGGCTGGAAACAAAAAATAACTTCTTATTATATTGTTATGTTTTGTTTACCACTTTGAAAAAAAAGGTAGATCACCATAACTTCCTCTTGTATTCGCCCTCAGATACCTCCTCGACACTGGTCTCTGGAAGGTCAGCGGCATCTGCAGAGAGCTGGAAACATTGTACATTAAGGATTTTTTAAATAATGTTCACTATAATCATGCATCAAACTATGCTTATACTGTATTAAAAAGTGTAAATAAATATGAAATATTTCTAATGGTGTATATATGACTTACTTTGAGCTTTTTATCCAGGTAGGCAGGAGAGACCCAACCTTGTCGGGACGGTGTTGTTTTGGTGGGTTTGGTCCTGACAAGCCATTTGAGAGGATGAGCCGAGTCCAAGACTTCCACATACTGCCCTTCTTTCAGGGAGATGGACTCTTTGCTCGCAGTGCTGGGGTTGTAGTCAGCTGTTGCCACATAGATATCAAACATCTACAAGAGGACACAATTGTGTCCATTAATACTCCCCCACACGTATGCCTTTATTCAGCTGACAAGAAGAAACTCATTAGATGCACCAAGAACGTGGCCTGGCAAGGCAGACTCCTCGCTGTATCAGCAAGTAGACTGGAAAAGTTCAATGCCAGCTGATTTTCCTCAAGGAGGGGTACAGCAACTCGGGACTAACCAATCGGAATTACAACGGACATAATGTTAGTTAGTCGTAAATCTACAAAAAAGTAAACAAACAAAACAAATGGCTTGCAAAAACACCTTCTTTACAAAGAAACGGTCTTAGCGCTGTCTGCTGTTAATTTTTTAAACGTGTAATCTTGTCTTGATTATTTTAAGCTGATTGAAATGCAGAGGTGAACAAACTTTCGACAGTCCTGTACGCCATCTTGACTGTTCTGAACAAGGGACTTGGGTCACCTAAGTGTGACGGTGGCATCACTCCAGCGGCATTCAAATGTGATTAGTTGATACGGTACATATCTGAGGAACTGGTTTACAGAGCTTTGCCAGACTGAGGTTCTGTTTAAAGAATATACAGAGAATATACAGGCTGTACCACGCTACCAAGAACCATTTCTGTATAACTCTGATGTATACAATTACATAGGAGAAAAATACTTTCCAGGTTCACCCCAATTATATATATATATATCGTTCTTTTTTTAATAATCCTCTAAGACAAGTGTGGGCAATTATTTTTCCCCAAGGGCCACATTAAAACATGGGACACTTGTGGAGTGCCGGGCCAACACTGGGAAGTCACTTATGCTCATTAAAAACATGTCTATTTTGCTAATACAAAAGGTATTTATAGTTTAGAGTATGATGTCTATTGGAATGAACTGATCCCTGCAGAATATTGAAGGGAAAGAAAAAATATATGCAGTGTTTAATTATCAATAAAATATTAGTAAATGTGTGGCGGGCCAGGTTTAACTGCCCAATAGGCCGCATGTGTCCCTGAACTTTAGTTTGCCCACCCCTGCTCTAAGACCTGGTCCATGTTGTTTAGTATATCCTCTACAATGTCTCAGAATCCTGTAGATATTGACTGAACACAAGGTTTTCGATTGCTTTCACCTCTCCTCTGGCATCTCCCTCGTCCGACTCAGAGGAGGAGTCTGCCATGAGGGATGGGGGTCGGGATCGTCCGTGGTGTGGGGTGGCAGAGGGGGTCTTAGTCTCATCGTCACTGTCAGCCCCAGGGACTCGTAAAGAAGCTGAAGAGGAAGGAGCAGAGGTAAAGTGGGACTCAATGACATTACTTTGGCATGTGTCTGATTTGTCTTGGCAGCAAAGCAGAACCCAGCCCTAGAACTGCCAATACATCCAAAAACACTGCAGATTAAATCTAATACTTACTAGATGCAAGGTGGTACTAAATCTTTGCATCATTTAAGTTCCATTATTGCTTGTTAGTACTTTAATGAGAAAATATATCGGTGAAATCTATTATGAGAGTAGAAATATACATTTCTTTCTGCACACAGTAATTGGTTGGTGAGTCCTTGTAGTCATTTCAAATCTATTTTAAAAATACAGTGAAAATAACTCGTGCAAACCCACATGATCAAACAAAAAAGGTGGAACATGTGATGATTGCCTTGTTAAGCAAATTCCTCTGTACTTCTTTTTATAGGGAAATGTTGTTCTGTTTTTTACAAACCAACTAACTCTTTACCAAATGATATATGGTTATCTGTCCTACAGTAAAGATATAGCTATAGTGAAGCTGGTGCACTGGGGATACATACTGGTATTTTGGGGCCAAGATTTCATCCACTGGAACACTTCCTGATTCTGAAAGCTGTCTGAATCACAAATTGATTGGATGAGAATTGAATTGGCTTGAATGATAAGCTGATGGAGGAATGGTAAAAGGACGGATGTATGCATGAAGCAAAAGATTTGAAATAAAGAGAGAGGCAATACATGCTGAAAAAATATGCTGTAGAAAAGCAGATCAATGTCTTTGTCATCATTATGAAAGTGTGACTTCTAGTATCCAATATTTTATATTGAGCATCTACTGTATTTCTTCATCTTTAATAATGAATTCACTGGGATGCTTCTGATGCATATTTATAGCATGTGTTAAAGACATTAGTAAAGCCATTCAAGCATATTCTACAAATAGTATATGCATCAGAAATGATTTGACAGTGACAGTGTTATAGTACAATATAGTTAAAGATATATAACACAAATGAATGTTTATCACATGCAGATTGTATACACTGATCGAGCTAGCACATCATTATTGTTTCAAAGTGTCAAAGTAATTTAGAAGCTGTACTTCCCCAAATATATATACAAGTATAAATAGTTAAAGTTAAAGTTAAAGTGTATGTTAGAGGGCAAGGCAGATGAAGTATTATTGTGCTGTACCTTGACTGATCTTTGCCGACACCATTTCAGTAATCTGTGAGGTCAGCTTCATGAGGAACTCTTCTGTGCCTACTTCACCGAGGTACGGTATTTTAGCCTCTAAAGTCCGCAAACAAGAACAAAAAAACATGATATATATGTTGAACTTTTAAATAAATATACAACACTGAACTGATGAATTACCTTTTCCTCTGACGGCTTCCTTCTCTGGCGGACTTACTGTAATTTCAAGCGCCCTGAGAAAATGAAAGCATGATTTAACAGCGTATTACCGAACAAACATTAATGTATGTTGAGTAATATGGTCTGAAGTGTAAGTGTAATCATTCAGCAACAAAACTTACTCTGTTGCTTTGGCTTCTTTCTTTGGTTGGGGTGCTAGAGAAAAAAGACATTAAGCAAATTAACACTGAACCAGAAAAAACACATTACTCACTAAATACATAGAGCGTTTAAGAAAGTCTTCTAAACTTACTGTCATCCACCTCGAGGTGAGCCGTGCAAATAGACTGCCCTCCTTTATTTGTAGCGATACAGGTGTAAGCCCCGGTGTATTCTGTGCCTACATCCATCAAGATGAGGCTGTGCTGGCGCCCGGAGCTTGCTATTTTGTATCCTTTGGTGTCAGGCTTGATCCAGAGGACGTCTTCCATCGACTCTTCTTTGAGCCATGACACGGTAGGAGTGGGAGAGCCTAAAGAGTACAAATGACATTGAAAAATTCTAAAGACAGGGACCATAATTTGCCTGAATCTGTGTCCAAGGTGTATAAAATAAGGACAACAAACCTTCTACTTTGACAGACAGAGTTATGCTGGCTCCTTGTTTGACCTTCCTATTGCAGAACCGCTCAATGAAACGTGGAGGCACCAGAGGCTCTTTGGAGTCTTTTTTATCTTGTGGTAGCCTCTCCCCAGGATCTGTGAAAAAATATTGTTATATTAGCAAAAATAATGTTACATGATGTAGTATACTGTTACGATTACTGTTTACATACTTAGCACTAAAAGTCGAGCAGAGGAGTACGCCGAACCCGCTGCGTTGCTGATGAAGGCAGAGTACTCCCCCATGTCATCCCTTTTCACCTCAACAATTTCCACCCCGTGAACATCTCTCCCTGCAAGCAAGGTGACTCTCTTGGTGGAACGCAGAGGCTGACCATCTTTAAACCAGTACACTCTGGGTTTAGGGAATCCTGAAAAGGAATAAGATATTTTAAAGTATTGTGCTAGGTTAAGGGTATGAAAGAGAAAGTAGACTTTATACCTTTGACTCTGAGCTGCATCTTAACAACAGGTGAGCCTGGACTGACGTGGACATCGTGAAGCTCCTCCACCACTTGAGGGAGTTGGTCATCTTCAGTGACAGACTCAAATGTCTCTGTTTCTCTGATCAAAAGTAAAATAGTAAATCAGAAAAATGCAGGGCTAAAGGAAATAAAATATTTTCAAATAAGTTTGAATTGTTTTATAAAATGTACCTGGATGTATCCTTGGCACTGACATAAGATGACGTCTCTGTGGCATCTGCTGCGGTGTCATAATCTGAGCTGCAAGACACTGAAAAAAGCAAATGCGTATATAAAATTTGTGGAGTTGATCCAGTGTAGACTGTATATTTACTTACTGTCGACCCTGAGTTCAGCCTTGGTGGCTGTGATGCCGCTGCTGTTTTCGGCGGTGCAGCGGTACACTCCCATGTCCGAGGGCAACACAGAGGTGATGATGAGCTGGTGGCAGCCCTCTTGGTCCTCGTTGATCATGTAATGGTCGTTCTCCTCCAACAGTTTTCCATCTTTGTACCATCGGACAGTAGGAGCCGGTTTCCCAATGGCGACACAGTCGAAGCTCACCGGATAACCATCGGGAACATCCTGGCTCTGTAGCTCTGTCAGGAAAACTGGAGCGGCTACATAGAGACCGACAATTAAAAAAGGGACAGTAAAAACATTAAGACTATTATTATTGAAACTGAATTCAAACAGTGAGTGCCTTTTCTACCTGGAGCTCCAGTCATGAGGGTAGGAGGCTGTCTGTCCGGTGTAGGAGTCTGTGTGCCGTCTTGTGAGTAGCCCATCTTCCTGATTCTCAGCTCTACTTTGTGAGCGCTCACTTCCATAATGGTGGTCTCCACAGGAACCCCATGCACGGTAAACATCTCCTGGAACCTCTTTGAGGCTACTTCAGCGTCTGAGCGGGACTCAAAGCGGATGTAGATGTAGTTTTCATCCTCTCTATATGAATGAGGGTCTGGGGGCTGTAAGTCTCCTTCATCTGCGCTGATAAACGGTTCCTCCTCCACATCGGGAGGGAGGCATGTGCGTAACAAGCGGCGCAGGCGTCTGCCGGCCTGCCTCAGTGACTCGTCCATCTCACTTCCAGAGGAGCTCTCGGGCTCAGAGTCAGCGCTGTAACCCACGGTCAGAGGTCTACGGCCTGACGATTCCCTTACAGTGCCTACGGTCACCTTAGCACTGTGGGAGGACACTCCAAACTTGTTAGAGACTTCACAAGTGTAAACCCCAGTGTCCTTTGTGGTGATGGCTGTGATGACCAGTGAGCAGGTGCCATCGTTGTAGATATCAATGTGGTGATGTTTACCGTCACTCAGAGGTTCTCCGTCCTTCAGCCACCGCACCTTTTCAGGTTTACCCTCTGACAGACACTCCAGATGGATGGTGCCATTGGGCTCCTTAGTCTGGTCTTTGAAAACCTCTTTGAAGACAGGCCGCATGTCCTTACGGGCTTTGTAGCCTTTAAAAGCAGCTTGGATCTTAATTGCAGCATCTCTGAGCTCAGGTTCAGCCTCCTCCACTCTGCTACTGATCTCCATCACGCTCTCATCTGTGGACAGCTCTGTTCTATCTGTTTTCTGGACTGTAGCTGTGGCTGTTGTTGTCTTGAGCTCTGTTTGTTGAACAACTGTGTGCTCTGTGACCTGGACCTGTTTTACCTGTAGTTTCTCTGTGGTGAATGTCTGTGCTTCTTTGGTGGCTGTGACCTTGCTGCTTTTCTTGAGGTAGGACACAAGTGATGTCTCATCCTCGGAGCTGGTTTGCAGAACTGATTCCTTCTTAGAAACTAAAGCCTGCTCCTTCTCTATGGGTTTTACTTCCACTTTATCTGCTGCAGTCACCTCTTGTTTTACTGATTTGCCTTTACCAGCCTCCTCAGGTTGCTCAGATATGGAGTCCAAAGTGGGCTCTCGACTCATTCGGCGCTTCTTGGCCAGTTCTTCCCAGAGCTCATGGAGGTCGCCTTCATCGGCAGCTTCCGGAGGCAGGCTGGGCTGTTGCTTAAGAGCCTCAGCCTCTGCCTGTTTTGCCTTTTCATCTAAAAAATTGTTTAGCGTTATTTTTAACTGTTGTGGACTGTGAACTTACTGTATGGCAGTAAATGTGAGTAAAAGTTGAAAATGTAAACAAGATAATTTCTCACCTGGGCAGACGCTTGGCTTTTTAGGTTCTTCTGTAAAAGAAAAAAAAAAGAACGGAAAATACTATTGTTTTTCCAAGCTTCACCCAAGATTAATGTCTTTTTTTCACTATCACAGTAGAAGCACAGTAGCTTACAAAGGAGGACAAATGGGATATTTATAAGCTCTTTGTAATGCAGTTAATATTTCAGCAACAACTAGCAGAATGTCAGGCAGAAATGCACTGCACTACTTCAAAAAGCTTAAGTCTAAAAAAAACTGTTTCAACTCACCAAGCTGCACAGTCTGAGGCAGTTCAACCGGCTCTCCTGTACCAGCTCTGTTGATGGCTGCCACTCTAAAGCGGTACCCTCCACCAGGTACAAGGTTTTCCACTACAAACTCCGTGTTACAGACAGGCTCTGAATGACAGGGCAGCCAGAGGGCGCTGTCGACCAACCGCATCTCCACCCTGTAGTCCAAAATTGGGCTGCATCCATCGTGTAGCGGAGTGAACCACGACAAGCTAACAGACTGGTTTGACTTAATGAACACTTCGGGGTCCTCTGGTGGATCAGGCACAGCTTTGAAAAAGACAAGGTATAGTTGAAGCAGGTTGTTGAGAATATGACAAATTCCCATCCCATTTTTTTTATACTTACTGATTATGGTGAGCTTTGCCAAGGAGAGAGCATCTCGAGCTGCAAAAGTGATTTCCTGTTGAGGCATGAGAGGTGCCTTTTTCAGAATCAGACGATAACAGCAGCCTTCGCTCTTCATAGCCCAGAGGTCACTAGGATTCAGCTCGACTTCGTTGGCGTACCATATCACTTCTGACATGGGGACCGCTTCACTCAGCTCAACACAAAACTCAACCTTTTCTCCCACTGCAGCTACTGTGTCGTCTAGGCCCTTCACAATGTCCAGCAGCCATCCTTTAGAAAAAAGGTTTAAGCTAGTTAGACCTTAGATCATGTTTAAGGAAAATGTACAGATTTAGACACATAAAGGATTCTTATAACTCACCTTTGACGATGAGCTGAGCAGATGTGGAAGCTGTGCCTGCCTTAAAGGTCACCGTGCCACTGTTTTCAACGCGCAGCTCTTTTAAAAGGAGTAAATGACGGAGGCCACTCTCGAATGTCACAACCTCAGCGTTTGGAGATTCCTTCACTGGTTTTCCATCGAGAAGCCACTGACAATCTTTGGTCTCAGGACGGCTCAGGGCACATTCAAACAGAGCCTCACCTCCGTCAAACGTTTCCATATTCTCTAGATTCTGGACAATGGTGATTGGTTTGTCTGCAAGAAGCAAATTGGAAAATAAAGATCAAGTTGCAGTTAAGTTAAGAAAGGACGTGAAAATTTAATTGAATTGTAGAAGACTAAGCAACAGAGGTAGCAAATGCAGACTTAGAAAATGGTGCTCTTTTCATGTGGAGGGCAGCTCACCTTCCACATGCAGTGAGGCAACCACACAAGTGCCCTCTGCCTCACAGGAGTAAGTGCCTCTATCCTCCGCAGACACATGGCTAATAAACAAGCGTGCCACATTCCAGTCCTGCTCCACAACCACCCTCCTGCCGTCAGGCTGCAATGGCCGCCCGTCTTTCTTCCACTGAGCTTTCACTGGCCGTGAGTACTGGCAGATGAACTCAGCCGGATGTTTCTCCAACACCCGAAGGTCCTCCATCGCGCTCACCACTTCCACTGTGGGATCTGAGGGTGAGGCCAGGGGTTGTGAGGCCAGCATAGTAGGACATGCACAGGACATGACTGGTGACATATGGGCTGTTTAACAACAAAACCCTACTATTTTTATTTATTTTTTATTATTATTTATATAGCGCTTTTCCAGAGTTACAGTTGACACCACTGGAGGCAAGGTGGGTTAAGTGTCTTGCCCAAGGACACAATGACAGTATGAACTGTGGGGAGAGCGGGATGTTATGACCCCGCTCTACCACTGAGCTACTTCCGCTACTATGATAGTGTTATACAGTATTTTAATTAGACCTGATTATTTTTATTGTAGAAAGTGGCTCAGTCACTTTGACTAATCTCTTGAGAATGCTTGTATTTAACCCTTAACCAAAAAGACTAACCACTTACAAATGTAATCAAAATGTAGTTTTTATTGGTTAAAACCAGATAGAACTGCCTATTTGAGTAATTCTCACTCTTGACTGGATAATGTGGCAACAGAAAATGTTCTCATAGAAGAGACACATTACAATTGTAGAAATATTTAACCCTGAATTAAGCAAAATGAATGCTTACATGATTCTCCAAGCTACAATCTGAGTAGTACAATGTAGTTTGAGAAAGAGGGGCCAATTGGGCAGCCAGCAATAATGCAAAACAAGGTCAAAAGCCCATCTGTCAACAACCTGGACTGTCATAGTCATCAGCCAATGCTGCTGGCTCATTCCATTAGAGACATGGCAAATGCATATTGATGCCAGACTCATTGGTTAAGAGTAATATGGGTTAAAGTTTTTTATAGTTGCAGGGGTTAGGGGCTGCATGGGGATGAGATCGGGCAATGGAGATGAAATCAGGGTCAGTATTTGATGGCAGCAGGTGTGGATGGGTGGAGCAGCACTTTTCCCAAGACTTAGGATAAATGTAAGCTTACTGAATCTGAAAAGAAAAGCCAGTTCATGTTTCATCACCAAAGCCAGGCCTTCTGTATTTTTCATCATAAAGTTCACAGGGCTGTCGGTTGACATGGTAATAATCACAATCATGCTTTTTTCCCTAACAAAATTTAATTGAAATTAAACACTAATACTAATAATAATAATTTCTTTATGATTATTCTGACTTCATGATAGGTGTCTAATGGCCCCAGACCACATTTCTTACCATCTTTGTAGATCTGTGCTGCTTCTCAGTCAATCCAAGCCACACACAGTTACTTCAGTCGATCCTTGCCTAGATGTCCGAGTGTGCACTGTGACATGTCACACGCCTCTTCCACTCATCGCCTCCTCAACATTGACCAACATAGTCTCAACTCAAACTCATCAAGTCTTCGTCTCGTTAAAATATCATCTAAAGCCACCAAGGGAGTTGTCTAAAAGCTAACCGGACTCACAGTTTGTACTTCACAAATCTCATGAGTTAGCTGAAAGCCACATGACACTGGTCTCCTTCAATTTTTGGACATATCACTCTCTACAGCACCAGTGCTTCTCTGAATTAAAAAAAAACTGCATCTGCATCACCCATTCTTTGAATTAAGTCTGCTTAAGAGGTTTTTAGTTAAGTTATATATATTATGTATGTTTAAAGCCACCTTGTGTAACCTTTAGCCTATAAATATACAGTATATTGTCAAAATCATTTTGATGAGATCTGTATAATCATCACTGACAGTTCCCTCAGCTGGACACAAACCTCCCAAAAATGTTCCTGCCGCCGGCATGGTTTTATCAGGAGAGTCTACCACATAGACTCGAGTAATCTTTATTATATGTATATGTAAGTCTACCACGCATACGCATATATTACGCATATACTAAAGAAAAAAAAACAATACACTGGACCCTAGAAGAGTCATATTTGTACAAAATACACAAAAATGACATGTTCTTTATTCAAAACTTGTAAATAAAGATGGTGACTGGGTTGCACAGAAAGCGATCTGCAATCTGCATCCTCTGTTGGATAAAAGTTACGCAGGGTGACTTTAAACTTGATCATGAAACTATGTGTCTAATTTTTTTTTTTTTTTAATGGATCACTGGCGTTTAAAAGTGAAAACACAATTGTGATTATGATTTCATATTAGCAGCCCAAGTGACAGAGCAGACAAAATGTGTAAAAGGTAATTAAAGATTTGTATATGTGATATATTATAGGTTTAATTTCAACCATTTGAAATTAATATAAGTATTATTGTGATGCTGCACCCACTTTTCCTGTGCAATGACGTTCACATAAGTTAAGTGCATGGCAATCTTAATAAAGCCAGAATTTTAAAAAATTAGTGCGTATGCATACTGTCTCTCAAAAAGTGCTGCACATGTCTGAAGTATGGTAAAAAAATATGATTCCATAAGATAAGAATTCCAACTTATATAAATTGGAATGCCAAATGCATTGCTAAAACCTCTGATTGTTAGAAAGCTAAGGATGTTAGCTTGTTATTTGGTCAGCGTAAATAACAGTACTTTCTATCTTTAATGTAATACCTTTGACTAAGAGTTTAGCCGTCGACAGCAGACTGCCCACTTTAAACATGACAGTGCCCGAGTCGTCCGTGGCCAAGTTCTTTAAGGTGAGGGTGTGGACGTGGCCCTGGCTGACACCTATCTCACTAAACGGGCTATTCTCCAGCAAACTGCCGTCCAGCCACCACTGCACCTTGCCGGGCGCCCTGCCAGACAGCTGACAGGAGAACGAGGCCCACTCCCCCACAAAGACGTCAGTAGTCTTAAGACCAGACAAAATGAAGACTTCTTTCACTGTTGAGTGAAGATAGACACAGATGTGTGCACCGAGTCTCTTATAAAAGCAAATGTTCATATTGTGTCAACTCAAAACAAAACACTATAACATAAAATTACTGTTTGTGCCTGGAAATTAATTAATTATAGTAAAATTATATTTTAGTACACTGTCAGAATTTTAAAAGAGAGAACATTTACTGTAGAAGTCTACCTTGCACAGTCAAAGAGGCTGTAGTGAGCTGGTCTCCTGCGTCACACGTGTAGTATCCACTGTCCTCTGGGTCCACATTGTGTATCCGGAGCTCCTGAAAGCACCCATCCTGCCTTATCTCCACCTTCTTACTGGGCTGGAGAACCACACCTCCTTTTCTCCACTCAACACGAACGCCTGGTTTTGAAAGCTCACAACGAAGAACAACATCATCCCCCTCAACAGCTTCCTGTTTCTTTAGCTCCTTTTGGAAGACCACAGGGGCACCTGATGATATTTGAAAATAAGGAAAGGATGGTATCAGATGTTGAGACGGCAGCAAGGGTTTGATTTGATGAAGTGGTCCAGGGTGAGCAGAAGCCTAACATCACTCTTTTACCTAGGATGGTCAGCTTGACTTCAAACTGTTCGTCCCCGGTGTCACAGATGTATGATCCTGAGTCCTCGGGCTTCAGATTGTGAATACAAAGCTGCTGGAAGGCGCCGTTCTTCTTCAGATCATACTTTAGACCCGCTTTGATGGCAGTGCTGTTTCTGATCCATGTGATAGTAGCATTGGGGTCAGAGATGGTGCAGGCCAGGGTCACTGTTTCACCCTCTAATGCTTCGGTGTTGTGGGGTTTCTCTAATATTGTCACTGGAAATATGGGAAACCCAAAACTATTTTTTTTGTTATATTTGCACACATTTTATAAATACATTTTCTTTGTTATTTTCTTTTCCTGATGATTTTTTAGATTCTTTTTTTTAGACTTAAGGCAAGTTGGGGCTATACCAGGGACAGTTTTCTAAAATAACCATAAGATGGATGTTCTATACTGGTAAAAAATTGACATTTGATATATATTGATATATTAATATGACTGACGCTCCCGCAGCAATTTCCACATGACCCTCTAAATGTCATTAAAGTTAGCTCTCAGTTGTTTAACTCTGAGCTCTGAGGTCAAAGGTCTTCAAACTTAAAGGGTATCCAGACCACCCCTACTCTCCTGTACTTTACCTTTGGGTTTGTCCTCAACTTGAAGACATGCCACACATTTCTCTTCTCCCAAAACAAAAGCCACGTCTCCTGACTCATCTGTGGTGACCATCTTCAGGACCAGCCGGTGCACTGCTCCCTGGCTGCTCATCTGATTCAAGTCATTGTTTTGAAGGAGGTTGTCTCCAAGCCACCACTCCCCTGTTATGACCCCGGGGTGGGACAGCTCCACTTCAAAGACCGCATCCTGGCCTGTTGTTACGGTAACGTCGCAGAGCTCTCGGATGATACGCACATGCTCTGTGAGTGATGGAAGCATGGAAGGTTATCAGAAGCTGCTATCAACTTTAACTCTCAATGATTATAACTAAAATACTTCAAAGCATGATGGCAGCTGGATGGCAGCTGGATGGCGGTTAGACTTCACCAAAATGAGATGAATGAATTAGAGATGAACTTTATAAAGAGTGAGAGGCGACGGATGGACGTATTGAGATGAAACTGTGCTGTTACCTTTCACAGTGAGGGAGGCAGTGCTGTGTATGTCGCCTGTGTCGCAGGTATACTCTCCACTGTCGCCAGCGTTAAGTTTGTGTATGACCAGGCTGTGAGTGGCGCCTTTCTTCTCCATGTTGTACTTGACCCCATGACTGAGGATTTGTGAGCCTTTGCGCCACGTCACTTTACAGTCAGGACTGGACGTCTCACATGACAGAGTTGCCTTGCCTCCTTCTGTGGCCTCGTGGTTCTCCAGGTGTTTTTTGAACGTAACTGGAGTGGCTGCCGGAAAGACCGGTGAATTAGATACAAACCAACAAAAACAAAAACAACCTTCAAAGTACACTTTCTGGATCTTATATACTCACAATTCTAAAACAACTATTCAACCAGAAGCATAAAAAGATAAACAGAATAAAATATAAAAAGTAAAGAATAAAAAGTATTTACGAATATATACATTTTTACAGTAAACACTCATTTTCCATGAAAAGTACTAGAATCTCAATACCACCACAGTCATGATTTATACACAATCTCTAAGGTGAATTTAAATGTTTTCTTTAAAGTCCATTCAAACCTTTTCCAGAACTAACAGCAATAGTACATATAATATTTATCCAAATAAGGTGAAGATCTACATTCCATGCAAAGTTTTGCATGGAAAGTCGCGGCATGGCAGGGAGTGGCATATTTAGGTTCATATTTCTTAAAACTACATCGTTTATGCTACTTATTTAGCACTTAAAATCACAAAATGCTCTGTGACACTGCCGCGACTTTAGACGTCTGTGAAACATAAAAGTGGCTTGTGTCAGTACCTTATGGTGGTTGTGGTTATAATGAGTGCTTTTAAAACTTTTTGAATTTTAGGAATGAGAAAAAAATAAAATCATAAAGAAATGAAAAATAAAAAAAAAGTTGTTGTGTAAACTTGTCATACTTTAATGGTGAATATGTGAACACTCTCATATATCTCTCTCTCTCATATACTCTCAAATATCTTCATAGATGTGACACAGTGCTGTTTCCTCTGAAACCTTACTTTGCTAAAGTTATGATTTCATTCGGCATAAAATTAGTTTCTTGTTTTTGTGTCAAAAAGTGTATTGTGATGGCACAATGTGAGGCACTGTTCTATATCTCTAAGGATTGTTATCATAACCCTGTTTGTAAAAATAAAAGCACGTTGTTGAATGTCGAAACATGACCATCGAAAGTAAACAATTCTTCTACTTAAAAAGAAGCACTGAACCAGCTCAGAGATTTCACACCAAACTTGGACATGAAAAATCAAGCATGGCAAATAGCAGGTGTCCCACAAAAGAAGTGAACTAATGACTCTAATGTTTACTGTAATCTGTTCCCTTACCTCTGACCGTGAGCGAGGCAGTGGAAGTGTTATTACCCACACTAAAAATGACCGTGCCCGAGTCGGCTTTAGTCACGCCTCTTAAAGTGAGGCTGTGCACCTGACCGTTTATCTCAATCACATTCATTTCATTATTCTGCAGCGGCACGTCCTGGAGTTTCCACTGGGCCTCGGGCGCATCTTCGTGGGAGACCACACACTCGAAGCGGACGTCGGCGCCCTCTTGTACCACGCAGCTATCCAAGAACTTCAGGATACTAACAGCAGCTTCTGTTTGGGGAATGTTCAATAATGTCAAGAAAGTATTTAATCAGAGGATAGACTGTGGTAGAAGAAAATAAGTGAGTATCTGGTTAAAGTTTGACAGAAGAAGAGACGTGGGCAAGCATAAGAGAAGTGTGAAAAAAGTATTGTGGAAAAAGACAAGATGAAAAGAAAAAGTGAAGACAAGTGAGACAAGATTCCACACAAGATTAATAGGAAAATGTGTTGATAAAATGTGCATGCTCAAGGGTTGATTTGTGCAAAGAAGATGAGGTCAAAGTGATTAAAGGGGGGACCAGAAGAAGACACCACAAGTCGTGTGAAAAGAAGAATAAAGAAGAAGCCCTACCCTTCACTGAGAGGACAGCTGACGTCCTCTGGCTGCCTGTATCGCAAGAGTACTCTCCTGAGTCAGCTCTGTTCAGTTTTAAGATGACAAGCTGCACTAGAGTTCCTTCCTGTTTCAGCTGATACTTGCTGCTGGATGTGAGGACCATGTCACCGCATCTCCACACCACACCAGCCCCCGGCTTTGTGATTTCACAGTGGAAAATGACACTCTCACCGGCCTGACTTTCGAGGTTCTTTAGTTTGGTCTTGAAAAGTACAGGCTGGGCTGTAGGAGAATAAAAACGCAAGTTAAAGACACATTAGGGCAAAGGGAGGATGCCCCGTTTGCTCCATTTAACTGCACTGACAGATTACAATCCCATCCTTCCACAGCCAAAATTGCTATTTGACAAGTTAGAAAATCACCATTCTTATTAGGAAGTATGAAATTACAGAAGACTTGTTTCTTATTTGCACTAGATAAAGATAATTTAACAATCAGCACTGCATTGTGAATAATGACGGAATGTGATGCAAAACAGTGGGTTATGTAGCATTAGTGCCATTAGTCTTTGAAATAACTTTGTAACCCTGTCCAGCCTTAAGTGATGCAACAATTCTTGATTGTAGCTTCTCTGAAAACTCTATTGGTGAGGCATGGCTCACATAAGCGTGTTCTTTTTGTGCAGGGCAAACTCCAAAAGTTTAAGAGTTTTTGATCTGTCAAAGTAGCTGTAGTCCACACCTCCAAATGATTATCTTAATGAGACTCCAGGTGTGCTAAAACCTGACTCCAATTAACTCTAGGGTGCACATACTTTTTCCACAAGCACAGTGAGGTTTTTGGGTTGTTCTCTTTAAAGACATAAAAGATCAGAATTTGTTTGTGTAATTATTTTTAGTCACATTATGTTTGTCAATAGCCTTGACATCAGATCACATTTTAAGACAATTTATTTCAGAAAACCATGAAATTCCTAAAGGTTCACATACTTTTTCTTGCCACTGTATTAACATTATGTATTTTATTTTATTTTATTTTGACAGGTGTGAAGGTCCGCCCCTTGAATTACTAGTTATTGGGGCTAGATGATTTCGGCTCAGAGACTTAAATTTGATTGAAAGTTAGAGACTCACAAAGTAACAGTGAACTTCCCTGTACTTCTAAGAGAGAGAGGAAAAGAAGTGACAGGAAGAGCGGGAGATATTATTCTAAATATATTAGCTTTACCAATAGTTATTCCATTAAGGATAATATGACGCATTTAGCATTAGTCATTATTTGTTACTTAACAGAAATCTTCTGTTTATTTTTGTCTCAGTCTTGCAATACATTGCAGTATTAAGTGTAAGCTATAACAATTTCATAAAGATATTTTTGAAAATTATAAGTGTTTGTGTGAAAGAGAAATAGGTTGTTTGACATCATCCTTAGCCGTGTTGAATACAAGTTTGTTTAATAAAGATTAGTGTTGCTACCAAATGTGGTTGTATTTATTAGCCCACCCACCAAATATCACCATCAGCCACATCTGGCTACATCAGAGAAAGAAGTTATTTTATAATCATACCCTTAACCATGAGCTGTGCGGTGCTCTGCTTGTCACCAGAGTCACAGGTGTAAGACCCAGCATCCTCTAGGTCTACATCCCGGATGACTAACGTAGCGAGATGTCCCTTCTGCCTAATGTCATATTTGGCACAGGGACAAAGCCCCACTTCTCCTTTTCTCCACTCCAAAGAAATGCCAGCTTTAGACAGCTCACACTGCAAGGTAACACTGTCTCCCTCCTCAGCTGACTGGCTTTCAAGCTCTTTAGTAAAAATGACCGGAACAACTATTAAATAGAAAACACAAGTTACAACAAGTTAGTATAACAAGACTAGACTCGCTGATCAAATAAAGACCCCATGAGTCCACATCGTACCATTTACAACCAAAGAGGCAGAGCTGGTTGCATTCTCTGAACAGCAGGAGTAGCTCCCTGTGTCTCCAGGCCTTACATTAAATATCTGGAGCTCATAAATGCATCCTGTTTGTGTTTTCTGATACTTTTCTTCACAACTCAGAACTTGGCTTCCCTTTTTCCATTCAACAGGCAGTCCAGGTTTAGAGAGCTTACAGTGAAAGGTTACACTGGCTCCCTCCACGGCCTCTTGGTTCTTCAGGCCTTCAGTGACTGTAACTGGACAAACTGGGGATGGAATAAAAGGAATAATGTTGATAGAGTGAGTTATTGTTCATGGGAGGGCTGGTATGAGTTGTCCTACCTCACAATACCTATATTTAAGGTGAAAATATGGCCACATGGAAAAGAAAACACTGTCAAACACACAACCCAACACAAGACCAAAAATAGACAAGTAAATGCAAAGTGTTTCATTGTCACATGTCACATTGTCACTGTTTTTTTTTTGTTTTGCTTGAGCTTTTGTAGACACTGGCTTTGGGATGACCTCAGACACAACAGACAACTTAATCCCATTCAATATCAACAAACGCGTCTTATCAGCAGTGCACCAAAAAAAATCGGAATCAGCCGAAAATGTCAAGGCAGCTGTAAATTAGGACAAAACAAAACAAAGACAACACCAGATTTTTGCTCTCTGACATATATATTATACTCTTCCTGTTACTGGACATTCATCCGACGGAACATACCTTCAACCTGCAACTTTCTTGTCTCTTTCTTCTCAGGTTCAACTCTGGAGGACTTCTCTGCTGTAATTCAAGTTCATTGTAACACAAGTCTATCTTCACTTCAACTACAATGAAACTAGACAACACGGCCAGAGACAATACTGAAACACACATTTGCAATATTCTACACAGACAATATTGAACTACTAAATTATAATACAATTCACAAAAAGCGACAAGGAAAGCAAAGTAACAACAATAGACAAAAGCTTTCATTTTAAAAGTACAAGAACAAGGTTCACACCTTTCACTTTGTTGTTCTCATCAGGAGGTGTCGATAGTTTTTTTTCCTATTATGACAAACTAAGGCCTTATTACACTTTAAACGCAGCTTACAACAATATATTTAGCCTTATTTAAATTTAGCATCAGAGAAAGGGACATTGTTGTAACAACTAAACTCCACAGTAGCTGCCCCCATGTCCAGCCCACTTTAAACTGTGTGCCCGGCCTTGGACACGTCCTAAAATTAAGTGCCCTTTAAGCCAGTAGCCTTCCTTTTTAGATAATGAAAATCTGGCCCTGAGAAATGATTACATCTACCAAGACCAATCCACACATGACATAATAAAATAGACTAATTTAATGAAGCAGACACAAGCGCCAACGTTCTTACATACCTTCAATGGGCTCTTTGGTCCCTTGCTTCTGTTCGCTCTCTTTAGCAGCTTTTTTAACTGCAGCTAAATTAAAATAAAAAGTAAAATAACCCCTTCAGAGACAGTAAAAGATCAGTAACTTCATAGACAACTGCCATTCAAGCCAAGCCATTCAAATACAAAAATACCTTTGAGTCCAGTGAATAACTTAACAAGCCTCAAGTCCAAATGCCTTAAAGCCTTTCAATTCACATTTCTCATTCACATTTCATACACACAGAAACCCTAAACAGAAAGCACCTGTCCATTACAACAGACCATCATGAAACCCTGGCAAACAATGAACACAACACTGAAATGCAGCTCAACAACTAAGCACCAAAACGCCAGCTAATGCATAAAGAGCTGTGCATAAAGATGTTTTTTTTACCTTGTCTTACTGTTGTTGGTGTTTCCTGATTAGGAATCTGTTGTTGTTTAGGAATCTGTTCGGTGGATGTCAGTGCAACAGCTAAGAAATGAGAAACACATTTATAAGGCTCACATTTTTAACTTGTAGAATAATACTACCTATGCATAATACCAAGTGCGAAGTTAAATGAAGCAAAGACACAACAGAATGTCAATATGCCAGCTTTTTTTGCAATGTCCAGTCCAAAAATACAAAAACAAAACAACATCCTAAATAGCGCATATCATTGCATAAACACCCAGACAAATAATCATAAAGCCAAAGATAAAACACCCGGAGGCAGAACAATATTTCGAAAACCAGGACATGGCTACAATATTTATAGTCACCAAGTAAAGCCTGAACAAACAAACAATTAAAGCTGCAGAGTCCTTGTTATATTACCTTTAACTGTCTCATTAATCTCCTGCTTCTGTTGTTTGTCTTTGGAGATAGTGGACAACACCTCAGTCTTATTGGCTGAAATATATGTGTGACAGAAACAAAGGAAGTGCTGCGTCAAGTGATATGGATTACTGATGCAGTGACACCTTAAATCACTACAAGACAATTAATCAAAAGCCACTTATGCCAACACAACCCATATTATAAGTTCTGAAAGTACAAAAAAACTAAATAAAATAAACTCTCTCTTCTTGTGTAGATGTTTAAAGGCCAATCACTGCACACAACACTGCAGAGATGAGATTGAAAAGCACATGAAGCAGCACAATGCCATCCTCCCTTCCATACCTTCTGTAGTTTCTGTGGTCACTTGCCTCCTAATCGATTCAACTTTACTGGCTGATGGATCAGCTGACTGTTTTAAAGCTGGGGAACAGATTTTGAAAAAAAATCTTAACATTCCCCCTATTTTATAAACAAATTATCTTGTTGTGATATGTCATTGCAATTGAAATGAGATGGAATTATGAAGTAGTATTGGAAAATTAACATGATGCTCCGTAACATACATTTTGTTTTATTCATTTCAAGATTATAAAAAAGTTGAGTAGCTAAAACAAGAAACATAAGTGTTTTCAAATAGAAAGTTTGAGACCAAAGTATATGGTCTAAGGCCAGTAAATGTACCACATACAAATCCAAAAGAATGTCTTGCAGATCTGATAACTTACAAAATATGTGCTTAAAAAAATAAACAATTACAAAGTGTTTGACTTCAAATTAAAAACAAACAAAACTATAAAACAAAACAATACAAATTGTTTGTTCAAAAAAATAAATAAAGTTTTAAGCTCTCCTACCCTTGACATTGAGTCTAGCAGTGGTCTTCTGGTCTCCACACACACAGCTGTAGTCTCCACTGTCTTCTGGCACCACTTTGTTGATGAGCAGCTCGTTCACAGACTCTCTCTGCTTCATCTGGTATTTTTCTCCAGACTTTAGAGTCTGTGCCCCCTTCTTCCACTCCACTGAGACCCCAGGTTTAGAGAGCTCACAGCGCAGAGTCACACTGGCCCCCTCCTCAGCCTCCTGGCTCTGGAGCTTCTGACTGAAGCTCACTGGTTGGGCTGAGTGAGTATTAGTAGATTAAAAATCAGTGACATGATACAACATACAACATGAAACAGTAACCTTTTACTGTTACTGTCTAGAAAAAGAAAAAAAAAGTAATAATCAGCAGCTCAACAATTCTTGCAGGACACTATTCCAACAGACATTAAATTCTTCCAATCAAACCTATATTTATAAAATAATGCTTCACATAAAGTCAAGGAAAGCATTGCATAGACTCGTTCATCATGCTTCATTATTTAAACTTGCAGTGGTCATCTGGTATATTCAATACAAAGGAAAAAAAGAGTGCTGCAAAAAAACTGATAATCCACATTATCAATTAAAATGCCAACTGTCAAAAATACAAATGTGTACATTTACAAAATGTTTCATACAAATTCCCATAGACTCCATCCATCTATATACTTTATCTCTAAGGGAACGCCCAGCCACCTTGCAGAGAAAACGTATTTCACCACCTGTATCCGGGATCTTGTCCATACGGTCATGATTTAGAGCTCATCCCCACAAGTGAGAGTAGCAACGTAGATTAACCGGTAAATCCTTTACCACAACAGACTGGTACAACTGCCACATTACTGCAGAAGATGCGCCAATCTTCATGTCAACCTCCAGTTCTGTCTTTGCCTCACTTGTGAACAATACTTGAAAAAATCCTGCAGTCCCCAAACTGGACACCCTCCGGCCCTTGGCTGTGCCTAGAAATCCTGTCCATAAAAATAATGAACAGGACCGGTGAGAAAGGGCAGCACTGTTGGAGTTCAACATGTACCAGGAACAAGTCCAACTCACTGCTGGCAATGCAAACCAAACTCTTACTCCGGTCGTACAGGAACCGGACAGCCTCTCCCAGAGAATCCCCCACAGGATATTGAATGCCTTCTCCTGATCCACAAAACACATGGGGACTGATTGGCCAAACTCCCATGAAAACTTGATCACCCTGTAGAGGGTATAGTGTTTGTCAAGTGTACTTAGAGCGGGATAAAAAAAGCATTGTCCCTCTTGGATCCGAGGTTTGACAATCAGCTGAATTCTCCTCTTCAGTACCCAGATTTTCCTAGGTAGACTGAGGAGCGTGATCCCCCTGTAGTTGGAACACACCGCCTTCTTAAAAAGAGGGACCACCACCCTGGTCTGCCAGTCCTGGAGTACTGTCCTCAAAAGCCATGCAATGTTGCAGAGGCGAGTCAGCCAGGACCGCACCACAACATCCAGAGACTTAGGTTCTCAGAGTGGATCTCATCCACTCCTGGTGCCCTGCCACCGAGGAGCTTCACAACTACCTCAGTGACTTAGATTTAGGCAATGGACAAGTCCCCCTCTGAGCCTTTGCCCTCTGCTTTCTCAGTAAAAGACAATGAGATTGGAAGATCCTTGAAGTATTTCTTCTATCATCTGACAATATCAGCAGTTGAGGTCAACAAAATCACAACTCCACTGTAAACAGTGTTAGCAGGAAAGTGCTTCCCCTTCCTGAGGCGCCAATTTTTTTTCGAAATGAAAAAAATAAAATAAATAAAAGATACAAAATAGATATATCACATTTTTTTGGGACTCAAAATCAAACACCGCATTAAGAATTTCTGAAAAAGCAAGTAATACATTTGTTGCTTATTAAGTAAAAAAAAAAATTGAGATACAGTTTTAGTGCTCACAATTTTGATAATCGCATAATATTGTCTTACAATACAGTTTCAGGATATATCATATTTTGGCATGTGTATTGCAATACGTATTGTATTGCCAGGTGCTTGCCAAAACAAACCCCTAATTTATACTGAATTAAAATCCTCCTCCTACCCTTGACATTGAGGCTAGCAGTGGTCTTCTGGTCTCCACACACACAGCTGTAGTCTCCACTGTCTTCTGGCACCACTTTGTTGATGAGCAGCTCGTTCACAGACTCTCTCTGCTTCATCTGGTATTTTTCTCCAGACTTTAGAGTCTGTGCCGCCTTCTTCCACTCCACTGAGACCCCAGGTTTAGAGAGTTCACAGCTCAGAGTCACACTGGCCCCCTCCTCAGCCTCCTGGCTCTGGAGCTTCTGACTGAAGCTCACTGGTTGGGCTGAGTGAGTATTAGTAGATTAAAAATCAGTGACATCATACAACATACATAAAAGACAGGATGAGGAAGACAACAACAAAACAGTTCTGACAGGCCACTCTTTACAATAAACAGTAAAAGGCAAATACCTCCAAAAAAAAATCTGTTTACAAAAAAAGCGAAAAAGAAGTCATTACACAGACTATCATTCATGCTTATTTCTATAGTCTGTACATATAAGAGCAGTGGCTCTGTGGTAGAGCGGTGTCCTACAACTGGAAGGTTATCGATTCCCGCTCTGCCTACAGTTCATACTGTTGTTGTCTTCTTAGGAAAGACAACCTTGCCTCCAATGACACAGCCCTGATGTATGAATTTGAGAGAAATTACCAGATTGTAGCCTAGGATTACAATGTGGTATGTTTACGTTCATGTGGCTGGGTCTCATGTACAGTGCATCGGGAAAGTATTTACAAAGTAAGTTTTTTTAAGTATTAATTTTTTTGTTACAGCCTTATTACAAAATAGATTAAATGTATTATTTGCCTCAAAACTCTACAAACAATACCCCATAATGACAACATGAAAGAAGATTGTATGAAATTTTTGCAAATTTATAAAAAAAAAAAAAAATAGCACATATACATAACTATTCACAGGCTTTGCTTAATACATTGTTGAAGCACTTTTGGCACTAATTACAGCCTCAAGTCTTTTTGAGAATAATACTACAAGTTTGGGACACCTAAAGAAGAATAGGTTATCCTATTCTTCTTTGCAGTACCTCTCAAGCTCAATCAGTTTGAATAGTGAGCGTCTGTGCACAAACATTTTCAGATCTCTTCAGAGATGTTTAGTTAGGTTCAAGTCTGGGCTCTGGCTGGACCACTCAAGGAACATTCACAGAGTTGTCCTGTAGCCACTCCTTTGTCATCTTGGCTGTGTGCTTAGGGCTGTTGTCCTGTTGGAAGGTAAACCTTCGCACCAGTCTGAGGTCCAGAGAGCTCTGGAGCAAGTTTTCATCAAGGATGTCTCTGTACATTGCTGCATTCATCTTTCCTTTGACTAGTCTCCCAGTTCTTCAACTGAAAAACATCCCCACAGCCTGATGCTGCCACCACCATGCTTCACTGTAGGAATGGTATTGTCCAGGTGATGAGCGGTGCCTGGTTTCCCCCAGACATAATGCTTGCTATTCAAGCGAACGAGTATAAGTAAGAGTAAGAGAATATTTGTTTAATCAGACCAGTGAATTTAGTTTCTCATGGTCTGAGAGTCCTTGAGGTGCCTTTGTGCAAACTCCAGGCGGGCCGTCATGTGCCTTTTACTGAGGAGTGGCTTCTGTCCACCCTTCTATCATACAGGCCTGACTGGTTGAGTGCTGCAGAGATGGTCGTTCTTCTGGAAGGTTCTCCTCTCTCCACAAAAACACACTGGAACTCTGTCAGAGTGACCATCGGGTTCTTGGTCACCTCCCTGACTATGGCCCTTCTCCACCGATTGCTCAGTTTGGTCGGGGGGGCAGCTCTAGGAAGAATCTTGGGGTGATGATGGAGGCCACTGTGCTTATAGGAAACTTCAATGAAATATTTCTGTACCCTCCCCCAGATCTGTGCCTTAAGGATGTATCTGAGCTGGATTCTGAGTATCAAGGCTGTGAATACTTGTTTTTTATTTTTAATAAATTTACAAAACATTCCAACAACCTTCTTTCAGGTTGTCATTATTGGCTATTGTTTGAAGTAGTTTGAGGCAAATAATAAATTTAATCCATTTTAAAATATGGGTGTAACAAAACAAAATGAGGAAAAATTGAAGCGCTCTTAATACTTTCCAGATGCACTGTAGGTTCATTAACATGCACTGTCCCAATCAAATAAATTAATTAATAATAATAAGCTTACAAAGTATTGAACCAATACAAAAAAGCAGACGCTTTTGTCCAAAACAAAAAGCCAAAACGGACAGTGCACAATATGAAGTTAAACACAAACTAACAGGAAAACCAATCTGCACATTTACAAAATACTTCACATAAATTCCCCCAAACTTTACATAAACTCATTCATATTTGAATATAGCAGAGGAATGGGACCAGGTGACAATGGGCCAGAGCTGTGTACAAGCTCCATACTCACAAGTGCTACCACAAGAGACATACATCCAGACAGACAACATTCACTCTGATGAGTAATTTAAACTGTAAAACTGTAACTGTAAAATCCTCCTCCTACCCTTGACATTGAGTCTAGCAGTGGTCTTCTGGTCTCCACACACACAGCTGTAGTCTCCACTGTCTTCTGGCACCACTTTGTTGATGAGCAGCTCGTTCACAGACTCTCTCTGCTTCATCTGGTATTTGTCTCCTGACTTCAGGGTCTGTGCCCCCTTCTTCCACTCCACTGAGACCCCAGGTTTAGAGAGCTCACAGCTCAGAGTCACACTGGCCCCCTCCTCAGCCTCCTGGCTCTGGAGCCTCTTTGTAAATGTGGCGGGTAATGCTGCACAACCAAGCTTATCCATTTAGGTGCCATCACCAACCAATCCATTGTACATACATTTTATTGAAAACAAGTTATTGTATTTTGATTAAGATTGGATCAGATATTATCAACTTAATGATTTTATTCAGTGGTGTTAAATGACAGTAAATGAAGTTAGAGTTGACATCCCTTATAGAGCTTTAATATGAGAGGATACTTGGCTGCATCATGTGATTAACTAACCTTGGAAAACAAGGTTTTTATGGAACTAAATGAGGATGATCAACATTGCACTGACAATATACAGTAAATGTCAATCTCAGTCAAAGAGACAAGCCAAAAATACACACACACCATTTGAAAGGAAAATTAACTGAATGTCTATACTATGTCCTTTGTTTAAAAAAACTGAATCCTCCAAAATTACTAACAGTTCTTACCTTTTACCGTCACCTTGGCCATGCTCTTGGCCGTACCCACGTCACAGGTGTAGATGTCAGTGTCCTGCTCCTCCAGGTTTTTGATGGTGAGGGTCAAAAGACCCTCTTTCTGTGACATCTCATATCTCCCTCCAGTTTTCAGCTCTGTGTGACCCTTGAGCCATATCACAGTGGACGGAGCCTGAGCTGTCTCACAGTGTAAACTCACTGAGCCCTTCTCCTCGGGCTGACTGTCCTGTAGGGCTTTAGTGAACTTGTGGATTGGTTCTAAAGAAAGAAAACACGTTATTCTCTTAAAATAACATCCTAAATGATGCACGTATAGAAGAATTGGCTATGGAAAGCTGAGTAACAGTTAGAAATGGCAGTTTTCTAAGTGCTACAATTACCCTTGATTTCCAGCTTGGCTCTGGTGGTGGCTCCTCCAACAACTTCACAGCTGTATTCTCCAGAGTCTTGAGCAGAGACGCTATGGATGGTCAGCTTCATAACATTCTCGTCTTGGCTAATCTCATACTTCTGGCTCTTCTTGATGGCTCGTCCTTCTTTGGCCCATTTTACGGTGGAACTGGACTTTGTCAACGCACAGGTAAACACAGCATCCTCGCCTTGAACAACGCTAACATTCTCTAGTCCCTTTGAAACAGACAAGGCTTTCCCTGTAACAGGTTAGGTCTTTTAGTTATCAAGTTGTTGATTTAGTGAATAATTCAACGGCAGCCTACCTTCTACTGTTAATGATGCTCTTGAGCTTCGATCTTTAATGTTGAATACCACCTCTCCGGCGTCAACAGGAGTCACATTGTCTATGCTCATCATGTACTTGCGTCCCTTACTGCTGATTTTGAAGCGTCCTCCGTTTGTGATGATTTTACCGTTAAGAGTCCAGGAGCACTCATCAGAGCTTTCACGAGACAGAATGCACTCAAAGCTACAGGTCTCTCCTTCATTTACCTCAGCAGACTTCAGCCATTTGGTGATACCAATACCAATTTCTAGAATAAAGAATAATGTGAAGTTCTATGTTCCCTAAACCCTAAAAACATAGTGTTAAACTAAAACAGGATATTGATGGGACAAATTACTGAAAATACTCCAGATAATTATACCCACCTCTGACAGTAACTGTGGCCTTAGAAGCCTCGGTCCCAAGATCACAGATGTACTCTCCTGCGTCTTCTTTTGTCACATCTTTAATGACCAGCCCCAAAGACTTGCCTGTGTGCAGAAGCTCATATTTTGGTCCGGCCTTCAGGACTTTACCGTCCTTTCTCCACGTGGGAGAAACCCTGGGCTTAGAGGCTTCACAAGTCAAAGTTATAATACTTTTCTCCTCTCCAACGACATCGTCCAGAGATTTAAGGAAGACTGCACGCTTTTCTGGGAGACAATAAAGTAAGTTTCACATTATTAGTATTCATAATATAAAGTATATAAAATGTATGCATTCCTTTGTCTAATATTGTACAAAGCATATAATCTTACACAGACATTTGTTATGGATAACTGCAACGTCTAACGAACAATTCTTACCTTTCACTTTAAGCGTGACCGATTCTTTGACCTTGCGGACTTGAAAGCTGATAGTGCCCCCGTCTTGAGGTGCCAAGTTCTTCAGCGTGAGCTTATGAACTTTGCCATCTTGGCTGATGGTGTTTACTTCGTTGGTGAAGAGCACCTTATCGTTGAGCAGCCATTGTACCTCCTCGTCTGGGTAGTTGATCTCACATGTGAACAAAGCGTCGCCATCTTCATCGACCACAGTGTCGACCAAGTGTTTGGTAATCTTTATATCACGTACTAAAAAGACAATACACAATGTAACCTGTATATCTAATATTGCTGAACTAAAAGGCTACTAAAATGTTGTCAGTGAGGCTTTGGTGTTTAAAGGGTATTTTTTAAAGACCTGCAACATCATTAGTCACAACAATATGGTTAATTCCAAAGCTATACTGCGTGTGTGAGACTGACCTAACAATTTCATTTCACCTTGGGAACTAATAAAGTTGAATTGCATCAAATCTCAAACAGTCAATTTAAAACAAATAACCCAACAATTAAAAAGGATTTACACTTTAATAAATTGCAGTTTTAAAAAGCTAACTCTCAGAACTGGTAGAACTTTTGTTGGAAAAATCTGATTCTTTATAATCTCAAAAAGTGCAAATTAAATGATGGCCAACCAAATTGCTGGTGAAATTGTGGGGAGGATATGGCTGACCATGGACATTATTTTTTGATGAATGAAAAAATAAAAAATGCTGGGCTTTAATTTTCTTTTTCTACCATCCAATGACCTGATAATTTTGTTTTCTATTGGTTTCTCTTATGGTCCACTGACTAAATCAGCTCATAAACAAAAATTGACAAAGGGCATAGAATAAGCATAAATGCATAATGTACCTTCAACTGTCAGATTGCCTTTGCTCTCAGCAGGTCCAGATTGACAGCGGTATTCTCCACTGTCTTCCTCCGTTAACTTCTGAATTGTGAGTTGAGCCCTAGTGGTGTCTTGCTTTATGTTATACTTGTCCGACGTTGCCAGAGGAACGTTACCCTTGAACCAGTGAACTTCTTTGGGTGGGGCTGAAAACTTGCAACTGAGGATGGCTGAGCTTTTCTCCTTTGCCTTCACATTCTTGATTGGTTCTGTGACCTCCAGAGGACGCTCTAAACAAGCAGAAGGATATGTTATTGTATAGTAGTAGATAACCATACCAGCATTTCAGCAAAGAATTTACATTTACCTTTGACCATAAGCTGGGCTTGAGATTTACTCTTCCCTGCTGTGAACACCACAAGTCCGCTCATTGAAGCTTTTGTCTTTTTAAAAGTGAGTCGGTGCAGTGTGCCTTCTTTCTCCATTTCAACATCAGCGCTCTCTTTTACAGCAGCTCCATTCAGAGTCCATATGGGAGGTTTTACTAGTTCCATACTGATCTCCACTTCGAAGACAGCAGCAAATGGCTCTGTCACTTCGACTGAACTGAGCTCCCGGACAATGCTTATGGACTGCTCTGTAGGGGGCATAAAAAGTGATTATCAAGGTCAAGAAGAACACACAAGATGGCTGAACCCCTAAAATGTTGCTTTTTTTCAATATACAGTATGTCTGTGAGGGTTCTTAGTCATCCAGGTCATCTTGAAGTAAAGATTAAAGCATAGACATCTGGACAAGATTTCAAGGAAAAGGCCTTTGATAACCTTTTCTTCAATATACAGTAATGGCCATACATTTGTGCTAATGTGTAGTGTAAATACCCTGGCAAAATTTCTAATTAAATAAATGATAATACAATTTTTTTCTTTTCACTCATAGTGGTTGGGTGAAGCTATTTAATGCCAAACAATTGTGTTAACTCCTTTTAAATCATAATGACAACAGAAACTACCCAAATGAACCTGATCAAAAGTTTACATACTCTGGTAATTTGGGCCTGATAACATAAACACAAGTGACACAAACCGGTTTGAATGGCTACTTAAAGGTAACCATCCTGTGATCTGTTTGCTTGTAGTCAGTGTGTGTGTGTAAAAGGTCAGTGAGTTTCAGTGGCAATAAACGGTATTAAGAACTGGGGTATGTAAACTGTTGATCAGGGTAATTTGGTAGTTTCTGTTGTCATTATGATTTAAAAAGAGTAAACACAATTGTTTGACAATAAATGGCTTCACCCAACCACTAACTATGAGTGAAAGATTTTTTTTTCTGTTATCATTAACTTTCTCTCAAAAATGGCCAAAAAAAATATCACAAATTCTGCCAGGGTATGTCACCTTATAAGCACAACTGTATATTTTTGCAGTAGCCGTATATGTTAGTGTACATTTAAAGGCATCACATACTGTACATCAGACACATGTAACATAGACCTCATTGCATAAGCAGTCTGATGGCGGTTCTGTGTTTCTTGTAAGCCATGTACACATTTTCTACTCTCAGTTTACCTTCCACCAGAAGTTTACAAGACGTCTTGTCATCTGTGGCGTCACAAATGTACATGTCCTCATCCCCTGAGTCCACTTCATTTACGGTGAGTTGCCGGTAAACGTCTTCACTTTTGATCTCGTACTTCTTGCTGGGTTTGAGCTCTGTCTTGTTCTTGTACCACTTGACCTTTGCACTAGCGCGTGACACTTGGCATTCGAGGTGACCGCGGTGCTTATATATGGCTATCTTATCCCTGAGTTTCTTCACAAACTTGACTGGCAGTTCTACAATAACAATTAATGGAAATGGTTATTGAAAATAGAGCCACAGAGGAAAAGCCTGAGGCACCAGGTGCTGCTTTTACACAACCGGTTTATGTTTTAGATGTAAGAAATATGGTATCACTATAAAAGAACTTTAGAACTTGTCACTCATAGACTGTAAAGGCTGAGTTAAATAACAAAAGCAAGCACTAATAAATTGTCTTGCATCAATTGTTTTATTTCAAACAGTTTGGTTTTGCCGGTTGAATTATGATGAAAACAAACTATATGATGTAAAAGTTTGAAAAATTAAATTGAAATAAAAATATATTCTGTTTCTTTTGCCATCAGGTCTCAATGAGGGACAACAATTGCATTTGGATTTTCTACATCACACACTAAAGCATTGCCCAAAAGTAGATTTTTTTTAATCACATCTTACCATTTACTTGGTTGTTTTAGTCATTCATTAAACATAGTGCATTGAAACAAATACTTACTGTTTAAAATTTTGGCATCTCCAAACAATACTTATATGTGAATAGAAATAATCCATTTGCAGTTACATCTACAGATTGTCACATGTAACTTAAACAAGACATGCACAAATACACCAACAATATAAAATAAAAAAATGATGAAGATACATGGTTTACCTTTCACTTTCAGTTGTGCAGCTGAAGAGGCTTTCTCAGCTGTGAATCTGATCTCACCCATATCCTCAATGGAAACAGATTTGAACACCAGCGTAAATGTCCTGCCTAAGTACGAAAGCAAAAAACTATTTTTGCAACGGACATTGACAATTGACCATTGCTTTGTATATTATGTCATCAAACCTTACCTTCTTGTCTCATCTTGATGTTATCACTGGCTTTGAGTTTGGCGCTCCCTCTGTACCACTCACAGGCCACTTCGTCGTGTGAGATTTCACAAACAAATGTAGCGCTCTCCTTTTCCATCACCTCCACATCCTCGAGCTTCTTCATAATCTTAATCTCTCTGGCTGCAGGAGAAAGATTTTGATAATTTTCATTTTATTTGGTATAAATATTGTCGTGCTTGTTGGGAAAATACTTACCAAGAATCTGGAGCTTGGCAGAAGTGTTATCGTCAGGGGTGCGACAGATGTAAGTGCCGGCATTTTCAAAGGTGCATTTATTGATGACCAAAGTGTGCTTTTTGCCCAGTGAATGGATAGAAATGTCTTTTCCTGATTTTATCTCCACGTCATCCTACAGAGTTAGTGTTCATATAATAAATCTTTCACATTAAAATCAACATAAAGTAGATCTTTCATCCTCTCTTACCTTAAACCATTTAACATCTGCATTTGTCTTGGACACTTCACATTCAAACTTAACTTTCTCCCTTTCAGCGACACTCATATCCATGATTGGTTTGCAAATCATAGCTGGTGGTTCTGTAAAAAGAACCGTGTTAATTTATTCTCACTGCAGAGAATATTTTTTATATTTAAAATGACTCCTAATACCTGTGACAATTAATTTGGCAGAGCTGTGGACGCCTTCTGCTTGGAAGGTGATAGTTCCTGCATCCTCCCTCTTGAGATTGGACAAAGTGAGAATGTGTTTTTTTCCCAGAACGGTGATGCGACAGCTGGACCCCGATTGTAATTTGGAGCCATCTCTGGTCCATGAGCCTTCAACGTCGGCCTGACTGAGCTCGACTTCGAGAGTGGCGGTCTCTGTCTCACATGCTTTGGTTTCTGTTAGGCCCTTCATCACCTGGATCTTTTTCACTAGATAGAAAATAAAAGGAACATGACTAAAACTATTAACATTATAAGAAATCTGTACAGTATGATTTTCTTACTCTCCACATTGAGCTTTGCTTGAGTCTTGTCGTCCAGAGTCTCACAGGAGTAGAAGCCGCGGTCGACAGTGGTTACATTCTTAATAACCAGAGTTTGTTTAGTTCCACTGACCCGGATCTCAATGTTTCTGGTCGGCTGGAGCACCATGCTGTTTTTCATCCACCTCACGTCGTCTGAAGCCTTGCTGAGCTCCACCTCCAGCTTGGCTTCGCTCTGCTCCTCCACCGCCAGGTTTTCCAGCTTCTTTTTGAATGTGACTGGTTCATCTGGGGACAATGAGGTAAATGAGTTCATGACTACACGACAGTAACACTAGATATTTTTAACCACATTTACATGCGTTTGTCACAGCTAGATTTACTATCTTTGTCAATTTCATTTGATTGATATATACCACAAATATTATATCATTCTTACGTTGGACTTGTAGAGTGGCTTTGCAGCTTTTGCCTTCTGCGTCAACACTAATCTCTCCAGCGTCTTTCTGTGTGACGGAGATTATGGTAAGTGAATAACTGCTGCCGCCGCGCTCAGTCTTATACTTAGGCCCGACAGTAACTGGTATATTGTTGTGTAACCATTTAACACTGGCGTCTGCTGGAGTAACAGCACACTTAAAGATGGCATCTTTGCCTTCCATCGCTGCTACATTGTTTAGCTTGGTAGTAATCCTCACTTGTCTGGGCTCTGAAAAAAAAGATACTATAATAAGCAAAAGGGTAAATAAAAGTTTTGTCTTTTTCTTGAATTTTTAGTGTGAATAACTACCTTTTGAAGAGACTTTCGCTGACGTCTGGTCATTTTTACATTCGCAGCTGTATTCTCCTTCATCTTCTTTAGTCACACCACTCACAGTGAGAACTCTCTTGGGGCCGTCAGTCTTTAAACTGTACCTACCACCAGCCTTAATCTCCCGTCCATTGTGGCACCAGACCACATCCCCTGTAGTTTGACTCAGTTCGCAAACAAGGCTCAGCGTGCCTCCCAAGTCGACTGAAGTGGATTTCAAAGGGATGACAAACTTCAAAGCTGCCTCTGAAATTAAAATAGATTATTAGGAGAAAATATGGCATGTGCAAAAACTGCTGATATGGCTTTACGCAACCGACCTTTAACTTGGACTTTAAATTCCAGCTTGTCGTCAGAAGTCTGGCAAGTGTATGTCCCGCTGTCTTTAGCCTCACTGGATTTTACAATCAGTGTTCGCAGAAGGCCGTCTTTTTTCATTTGACAGCGGGCGCCCTCCTTCAGCTCCACTCCGTCTTTGTACCACTTGATGTTACTGCTCTCTGTGGTGAGCTCTGTGGTCAAAACAATATCATCTCTGACTTGAACCACAGAGGTTTCCTTCACAGACTGCTTCTGGAACTTGACTGCCACGTCTATTAAAAGATCATTCCTTTAGAGTGCTTTTAAAAACAGTAATTAATGTTAAATGTTAAAACTTAAAACTTAAATGTTAAAACAGAGTATTTACCTGCCACTTGCAGCTTAAACAACAGCTTCTCAGCAGCCCCAGCTTCACAAGTGTACTCCCCGGCATCTTTCTTCTCCACTTTATCAATCACCAGCTCACGGCTCTTGCCTTTCGACTCCATGTGGACAGTTTTGCCGGATGTGAGGAGTTTTCCATCTTTGTACCATTTCACCTCAGTTTTCAAATCAGAAACTTCGCAGCTCAGGGTGGCCTTTTGAGACAGAGAAGCTTTCACCTCCTTCTGGATGGACTGTTTGTTTGAGAAGCCGACTGGAGCTTCTGGAAAAAGAGAAACACCTGATTATTAAAACACTAACTGAACTGGCCTTCTGAGAAAGTGTAGTCTTGATAGTCTTCTGGATAGAGTCTTTGTTCAGGAATGCGGATTTATGTTTAATGTGTAAGTACATTAAAAGTTCAAACAACAATCTTGACTTAAAACTGCATAGTGTATAATGTAGTTGTCATAGTAATTGTATATTATATATTATGCTCTCCTGCTCCAGTTCATATGCTTATCCATATACAAGTATGACTCAATGTCTTTAGCTGTATCTCATATTGACGCCATGCTAGTCCAAACCAGACAAAGACATCACTTTGCACTACATCTAAACACTGTCAGGGACACTCTGTCCTGTACACTTAAGTGACATATACCCGTAAACTTATTCACATCTATGACTGACAGCTCAGCTTATTACACGTCCATCCTCCTGGAGCTGAGAGGCGGGCATAATGTACACCTATAAAATCTTCATGTGTTGTAAACATGTTAAGCAAATCACCTTGTACCATTGTTGCATGAGTCTGATTTGTTTCATTCTTGCTAGAATTAAACCGGTCTTCCATTCCTAAATTTACCATGTACGGTCTCCGTTTGTGATCCGAACAGTTTTTTTATCAATAGTAGAAGTATTTGTCTGTTTTAAAAAGCTAGAACTTTAAAGCCTTATGTTCCTACAACTGCCCGACTGAGTAAAAGAATCAGCGCTACTAGATGCAAAGCAGACTCTTATTTTTGTTTTGAACACTTTTGCACAAATAACAGTTAACTAAATAAACTAAAGGTAAATTTGCTTAAACCCTCCACAGCTTTTGGGTTTTGAATTTGATGTTCCAGCAGGGCAACCTCAAGTACAGAAAGAAGGTGTGTGAGGTGTGAGACAGCAATCTGCATGTTTGCCACCAGATGCCACTACCTTTGAAAAATAATAAACCCAAGCCCCCCCAAAAAGTAAAAACTATACACCTTAACAATATCTCACCGTTGATGGCATATCTCGCAGTTCTTACATTTGGTCTATAATGTAAAACCCAGTTAACGGCACAATTTATTTGATTTCTAGAGCTGACGGCCTCTGGACTGTTGGACTCATTGATGGCACTGTTAACTAAAATCTCATTAGTCAAATAGTTGTATCATGTGTCACTGAATACTCTATCTTCAATTAACAAACCTCAAGCTCAATGTATGCATCTTTTCTCTTCACTCATACTGGAGAAATAAGAAGCTATGAAGAAAAAGGCACAATAGCATTAATAACATGTGGTTCATAATCAAACTGCTTCTTATTAAGGGCACTGCAGGCAAGTCCAATCAAGCAGGCTGCACAAATGTGAGCAATGCATCACCGCTGCGTCAATGTCGCTAGGTTGGTCAAAAGGTATGGTAAGAAGATGCACCACAGGATGCTCAAAGATTTGAAGGCAATAGTGCATAAAAGCTTGAATCATCAGTAGTGTGCTATCATGGCAGCTCTTATGAGACACTTTTTAATTTGTACTTTGGAAGGGTAGTGGTGGCCTGTATTACAAAACAACTAGGATGTCATTGAGCCTATTATTTGACACATAGACAGAATTTAAGAGTGAAGTTTTTCTTTGGTTGATCACAGCCCTGATGTTTTACACTTAATTTTTAAAAAGTGCCTGAGGACATAATATTTAGCTTTATAATTATTCTTTGCAGATTGTGGGAGGTGGAGCCTTTTCCAGCTGCCACCACGCACCATAACATTTACAATGATCTTTTTTTTAAATTACCTCAACACAAAAATTTTAAGATAAACATAGCAACATGTCCTTTCTTTTACCTTCAACATAAATTCTAAAGGCCAGCTTCTCAGTTCCAGCCTCACACATGTATTCTCCTGCATCTTTCTTCTCCACTTTGTCGATAACAAGCTGCCGACTCTTGCCCTTCGCCTCTGCGTGGATCACTTTAGTGGAGGTCAGTAGTTTACCGTCTTTGTACCATTTCACCTCTGTCTTGGAGTCAGCCATCTCACAGGTAAGGGTGACAGTCTGGGAAATAACTGCTTTCACCTCTTTCTGGATGGACTCTTTGTTGGAGAAGGCGGACTGAACTTTTACATCTGTGGAGGTCAACACGTACATCATATCAGTAAAGAAATGTAGTACTTCCAAGACCAGAAAAGATCAGAAACAACATCCACCAGGAATTTAGCTGGTCTTCTACCTGCCACTTGGAGTATGAAGACCAACTTCTCGGTCCCAGCCTCACAGACGTACTCTCCGGCATCATTCTTCTCCACACTGTCGATCACCAGATGCCGACTCCTGCCCTTTGCCTCGGTGTGGACCGTCTTTGAGGAAGTCAGAAGTTTGCCTCCTTTGTACCATTTCACCTCAGTGTTGGACTCGGACACTTCACAACTCAGAGTAGCTTTCTGAGAGAGAGTGGCCTTCACCTCCTTCTGGACGGATTCTTTGTTTGAGAAGCCAACTGGTGCTTCTGGAAAAAGAAAAACACCCGATTATTAACACATTAACACATGAACTGAAAAAAAAAAAAGAGAAAATAACCTGTTACCTGCCACTTGTATCTTAAACGTAAGCTTCTCAATCCCAGCCTCACAAGTGTACTCTCCAGCGTCCTTCTTCTCTACATTTTCTATAATCAGCTGCTGGCTTTTGCCTTTGCTTTCAGTATGAATTGTTTTACTTGACGAAATCAGCTTACCATCTTTGTACCATTTCACCTCTGTCTTACTCTCGGCCAACTCACAGTGAAGAGTTGCTTTCTGTGAGAGTGTGGCTTTCACCTCCTTTTGGACCGATTCCTTGTTGAAAAGGGCTGACTTCTGTTCAATCTCTGCCACCTGAATTTTGAATGACAGTTTTTCCGTCCCAGCTTCGCAGATGTATTCGCCGGAGTCTTTCTTCTCCACACTGTCGATGACCAGTCGGCGAGTCTTTTCCTTCGACTCGATGTGCACCGTTCGGCTGGAGCTGAGCAGTTTACCGTCTTTGTACCATTTTACCTCCATCTTGTTATCGGCCACCTCGCAGCTCAGTGTAGCCTTCTGGGAAAGTGTAGCCTTCACTTCCTTCTGGATAGACTCTTTGTTCAGGAATGCAGATTTAGTCTCTGTGAAGAAAATATTTGAAGAGAAGAATATCATTGTGTACTGCAGTTTAATCTGTGTAAGTACATTAAAAGTTTAAACAGCAATCCTGACTTAAAACTCCATAGTGTATAATGTAGTAGTAGTATTTGTCTGTTTTAGAAGACTTGAACTTTAAAGCCCCAAAAAAACAAGTGGAAGTTTCATAACTTCCTTATCATGTTACTACAAGTGCCCGACTGAGTAAAAGAATCAGCGCTACAAGATGCAAAACATACTCTTATTTCTGTTTTGAACACATATACTTTTGCACAAAGACCAGTTATAAACTACAGTAAATATGCTTTTAAATTTATCATCCTCCACTAATTTTGGATTTGAAAGGTTTATGTTTCTGCAGGGCAACCTCAAGTACAGAAAGGTGTGTGAGGGGTGAGATAACAATCTGCATGTTTGCCACCAGATCAGAATCAGAATCAGAAAATGTTTATTGCCATTGTTAGTGAACAAGATTCACAAACTAGGAACTTGCTTCAGCAATAAGGTGCAACATGAAGGGCATGCATAAAAATAGGATTTACTAAATAAATAAAATAGTCAGACTAGATACTTTGATTTTATACACACAATTTACACTTTGGTGCGAATTGACTGTAGCCTCTAACGTATGCCACTACCTTTAAAAAATAATAAGACCAAGTGCATTAAAGCTTGAATAATCATTAGCGTACTGTCATGGCAGCTCTTACGACACACTTTAATTTGTACTTTTAAAGAGTAGTGGTGGCCTATATTAAAAAATGACTAGGATGTCATTGAGTGGATTTAAAAGTGAAGTTTTTCTTCGGTTGACCACAGCCCTGATGTTTTACACTTGCCTGAGGACATAATATTTAGCTTTATAATTATTCTTTGCAGATTGTGGGAGGTGGAGCCTTTTCCAGCTGCCACCATGCACCATAACATTTACAATGTTCTTTTTTTAAATTACCTCAACACAAAAATTAAAGATAAACATAGCAACATGTCCTTTCTTTTACCTTCAACATGAATTCTAAAGGCCAGCTTCTCAGTTCCAGCCTCACACATGTATTCTCCTGCATCTTTCTTCTCCACTTTGTCGATAACCAGCTGCCGACTCTTGCCCTTCGCCTCTGCGTGGATCACTTTAGTGGAGGTCAGTAGTTTACCGTCTTTGTACCATTTCACCTCTGTCTTGGAGTCAGCCATCTCACAGGTAAGGGTGACAGTCTGGGAAAGAACTGCTTTCACCTCTTTCTGGATGGACTCTTTGTTGGAGAAGGCGGACTGAACTTTTACATCTGTGGAGGTCAACACGTACATCATATCAGTAAAGAAATGTAGTACTTCCAAGACCAGAAAAGATCAGAAACAACATCCACCAGGAATTTAGCTGGTCTTCTACCTGCCACTTGGAGTTTGAAGACCAACTTCTCGGTCCCAGCCTCACAGACGTACTCTCCGGCATCATTCTTCTCCACACTGTCGATCACCAGCTGCCGACTCCTGCCCTTTACCTCGGTGTGGACCGTCTTTGAGGAAGTCAGAAGTTTGCCTCCTTTGTACCATTTCACCTCAGTGTTGGACTCGGACACTTCACAACTCAGAGTAGCTTTCTGAGAGAGAGTGGCCTTCACCTCCTTCTGGACGGATTCTTTGTTTGAGAAAGATGGCTGCGGTTCTAAAAGGAAGTGGAAAAAGACAGTTAGACATGATTATTTCAACTTAAAGCTTAATAATTGGTGCTGTCAAGTAAGCCTTGTTTTCTTTATAAAGTCCATCCAGTTATTGTATTATTATTTACCTGTGACAGCAATCTTGAAAACCATCTTTTCCCCTGCAGCTTCACAAATGTACTCCCCAGCGTCACTCTTCTCCACTTTCTCAAACACCAGCAGGCGAGTAGTGCCCTTGACTTCGGTGTAAATGGAGCGGCTGGATATGATCTGTTTTCCGAATTTGTACCATTTCACCTCCGTCTTGCTGTCGGAGACGCTGCAGCTGAGAGTGGCTTTCTGTGAGAGTACAGCTTTGACATCTTTCTGGATGTATTCTTTGTTAGAGAAGGCTGTTTGGGTTTCTGGGAAAAAAGGATGTTTTGTTAATATTATTGTATATCCACGCTCATTATACTTAAAAAACATCTTACCTTTGATTTTAACCTGGAATGTGACTTTGTCGGTGGCTGTCTCACACGAGTAATGCCCCTCGTCGCTCTTCTTGGCACCTTTGATGATGAGTTTCCTTTGAGTGCCATTGGTGATAAATGTGGTTCTTTGGTCCTCAGTGATCTCCACTTGATCTTTTTTCCACACCACCACTGAACTGGCAGGTGACACCTCGCATTTAAGCTCCAGATCTCCTTTCAGGGACGATGACATTCCCATAGGACCTCTGGCCTTGTTCAGGAACTTAGCGGGTTCATCTTAAACAAAGTCAGATTACAATTATTTATGAATGGCAAAAATAGATAATAGGTGAATAGATGAAAACCCACATGGGATTGTTACCTCATAATTAATTTCTTGTATAACTGAGTGGCAATTCCAATTTGAGATTTGAGATTTAGAAGTTTACGAACTCGCAAAAACTGAGAACTACATTTGAACCGTGGCCTTACCAGGCTTTTGTGGCCAATGGCGTGGCAGCACTGACATTTCTGGGAGTGTTTTAGGTTTGAAGACGTAGCGATTTTTTTACCGTTATGAACATAGAGCTGCTCTGAACTGTCTTTGATAAATCTAATCACCAAGTATTTATTTAAAGTTCCTGCCCAGTTGTAAATGCCTTCAACAGGAGCCCACCCAGATACTGTGTACTGGTACTGTGGAGCAGACTATGTTCTGTGGAGCAGTTCTATATAGCAGAGTCAGGTTAGGGTTCTGGTACTATGTGTTTAAGATAGTGTGTCCCATCAATCAGTTACATAGTGGAGTGACCGTCCATTATTGTCTTTAAAAGATAGGATAGATTCCCAGTTTGATGTCAAGAAAGCATCAAAATAATTTGGGTCTATTTTTTTATGATTTTTTTTATGATTCTCAGACCCCCAATTTTTTCAGGTAAAAAGTTACAAAGAAGCATCTCCAATTAATTAATATATGATTTACAGTATTTAACCAGTTGGATCTAGGTTTGTAACAATATTGTCACAATATCTCAATAGCAAATGTATCACAATATAGACATGTGATTTTGGTTTCCACAAGGAGGCCTCATTTTCACTCTCTCAAATGGAGACGAGTCAGAACTCACTGCTATCAAACTCAACCAAGTCATATTTTTCTGCCCTATCATCCCAACTTTTTAATTTGTTTATGTCGCAATAAATATAATATTACAGGCTTTTCAGAACTTTTTCAGATCTTGAGTTATTGATTAGGGGTGGGAATCATATCACACAATACAATATGATCTCCGATACACAGTCCACAATAATATTAATATCACCATACAAAATATCTGACATAAACTTGCAATAAATCCTAATATCTGCGTTAATTCTGGCCTTTTGACAACTATCAAAATATGTGTATTACACAAAGAGTATTATACTATATCAATACATTTAATATATTGTCCCATCCCAGCTCTTTTATTTATATTATTACATTCCTACAACATCACAATACATCAAATCCACCATACTGTGGAGTTGTTATTGTTATGACATAAATATGTATTTTTTTTAAATGAGCATACCTTTGAGAGCAAGCTGCAGTGCTATTTTGTCCTCAGCTAAAACGCACTCGTAGATTCCCACATCTTCCTCCGTCACATTGTGAATTATCAGGATCCTCTTGCGGTCGATGATCACGCATTCGTACTTCTTTCCCATTTTAATCTCACGCCCGTTCCTCATCCATACAACCTAAAAAAAAACAGCTAATCAATAAATCAATAATTAGACATTTTTTAAATATGGAGGAACCTTGTGCACATACCTTTGCATCATAGTCGGACACTTCTGCCGTCAGCTGGGCAGTGTCCTGGACGCTGCACGTGACCACCTGTTCTGTTGACTTGTTAGTGAATCTCACAAGAGGAGCTAAAAATACAGAGGTCGAGTCAGAAGCTGTCAAACACTCTTTCACAAATACAACTACAGCAAGTGCACTTTGAAAAAAATTCTTGGCTAAAATTTCCCCGCAAGATAAAGTTTCTCTCCTGTTGGTGTTTATTGACTGTGGCTATGGGCATACCCTTCACATTCAAGGTGCAAGTGGTCTGGGAGCCTCCACCCACAAACTTGACTTCAGCGCCATTCATTTCCATAGTCACGTTGCGAATGAGGAGGGTGTGTGTGTTCTTGGACCTGGTGATGAGATAGTCGCCACCGCTGCGTAAGAGGCGGCCGCCCAGAGACCAGAAGCCAGAGCAGACGGCAGACAGCTCCACGGAGACGGAGAACTCCTCTCCAGTGATTGCCGTGCTGTCGGTCAGGCCTCTCTTCAGCTCCGCAGAGGGCTCTGGTAGAAACAAAACACACCGAATAAAGCAATTATGAACTATTCAGGGCAGTTTAGTTTGTCTTATGTGTAAAGAAATGTAATATTTCAACACGTTTAATGTAACATGTCATCTATATTGTTTTAGGCTATGATATAATGCATTGTTTCTCTCGTTTCCTATGTTATTAAAGGTGCCTGTAAATCCACACACAAAACTCTCACAGTGGCCTCACCAACATAGAAGCTTCCGGGCACCTCCAGATATGGACTCTGGCCAAAGTCATTAACAGCAGCGATACGGAACTGGTAGGTGGCTTCTTCTGTGAAGTTGGAGATGGTGAGCTCAGTTGAATTGACAATTTCTCCGGCATTGCACCTCTGCCACGTTTGAACGCCAATCTTTCGCCTCTCCACAATGTAGCCCTTGATGGGGACTGGCCGGTCACTTTCAGGAGGGGACCAGTGGAAGGTGATGGATGAGTCGGTCTTGTGCCGCACTGCAGCATCGACTGGGGGATCCGGGGGGTGCTTTCTTGCAGCTATGAAAAACAAAAAAAGTATTTGAAATAATCTCTAAAAACAAATTTATCACAACAAACAGATTCTCACCAGTGACAGTGAATCGAGTGGAGGTCTTGCAGTCTCCAGCCACAAAGGCCACCTCTCCTGAGTCGTCGGCCTGACAGTCTCTAATGGTAAGCGTGTACTGTCTGAGAACGCAGGCGATGGAGATGCGAGAGTCCTCCTTCAGCTTCTCCCCATTGCGAGTCCAGTAAACATCTGGGCAGGGATGCTCCAGCTCGACACAGAAGATGACGGTATCACTAACTGGGACCACTGTCCTGCGGGGAAGCTTCTTAGTGATGTTTCCTGGAAACAGGTCACACAATATATTAATACATTTTAGCATAAAATAAACTCAAATCTTAAGCTTAATTCAAAATTAGGTAAAACGTTATTTGACACTACACTCGATACATTGTATCTACCTCATTACAAGTACAATGTAAAATACTGTTTAACAAACTGTAATAACATGTAACTACATAGTACATTCATACCCTGACCCTGCTCTACCAACAATATGTAAGTACATAATTCTATTGTGTATGCTCTATATAGTTACATGTTATCACAGTTTGTTACACAGTGTGTAACATTGTACTTGTAATGAGGTAGATACAGTGAATTAAGTGTAGTGTCAAATAAAGTGTCACCAAGAATTAGTCCCGGGCTTTACATTTACATATTCAAAATAATAAGGGATGCACAATATTAGAAAACAGGCGATATGCAATATATTTTAAATATTGCAATAACAGTACGAGCTGCAATATTTGAATTCTCATTGACAAGAAAACAGAATTAATTCAATTTAATTTAGAAACTATGAAGAAATACAAGGCTCTGGACTTTCACTCATCAAAACAGAAGTTAAATAATTCATTCCATCATTCATTTTCTACCGCTTGGTCCTGTTGGGGTTGTGGATGACTGGGGCCTATCCCAGGAGCTTTGGGCCTAAAGCAGGGTACACCCTGGACAATGGCCGGTTAGTTGCAGGGCTGGAGTTAAATCATTATTGTTTATTTATCCATCACATAGAAGATCATAATGTTATTGCGATAGTCATTCTTTGCGGCTACAAATATTGACTCCAAAATGAGTCCAAAAGTAATATTTAATCTTTCAAATGCTTCATAGCTTTGACCAAAACTTAGAGGATTGATCTATCAAGCCAAGACACTTAAACATATATTATTTTCAAGGATTTCTACACACAATATTTAAAGCAATTTTAAAGTTTGAAAGCACAATACTGAAATCTAAATATTGTTTATGGAGTTTAAGCAGTGAACTTTGTTATGTTATGTTAACTGTAGGTATTAGTTGGAGACTAGTTAAAATAGTGGAGCAACCGGACGTATGCTATACAGAACAACATGGACCATCTGTTGCATTGGGCTTTTGAACAACTGAGAGCAGCCAGTGGACGTCTGAGATTAGCGTGCTGCAGGACAGAACACCACAAGAACTAGTTGATAACCCTGATAAAAAACATACCCAGGACAGTGAGCTCGCCCACGGTGCGGCTGCCTTCCTTCATCTCGCAGATGTACACGCCGTCGTCGTTGGTGGTGACGTTGTGAATGGTGAGACGACGCAGGGTGCCCTCCTCCTCCATCCGGTATTTCCCGCTCTGCTCCAGCTTGGTTTCCTCCATGAACCACCAGGACTGGGTGATAGTCATAGGCACCTCGCACATCATGGTGGCCGAAGACTTCTCCTGGACCTCCACGTCCTGCAGCTTCCTCTTGAATGGCACCTTAGGCTCTGTGACAAACACAAACACAACAACACAACATTATACACATTTTGCAATTTTCAATGCAGAAAAAAACTGTCAAATTAGGCTTATTTTAAAAACTGTGCTGGAGGTCAAGTAAAACAATTAAAAAGCATTTGTCTTGCTCAAACAACTATGTGAGTTTGTTTGAAAAGGTAGACGTCTCAATCATTTGTGTTCTTTGGTGTTTAAAATACTGCACTGTACATTAGGCCTCGAGTTTTATACAGTACTCAATATCACTGCTTTGAATTAGAGCCAACTGTAAGAGTAGTACAGGGAAGTCCAGAAACACAAAACTCAAGGAAATACAGGAAAGGGTTGTTGGGTTTCTAAAATGAATCAAATAATTATTGCTCTATAAATCAAAAAACATACTTAAGGTAGCAAAGATAATAATACATTGCTATTTCAGGGATTTAATAATGACCACAAATCAAGCTATGCCGCTTCTGTCCAGACTGATCCAGAGTCAAGTTCTGCCCACTATTTTTGTACATCCACCCAGCAGCTGATCTGACACCATTCCACATTCACACATTAACTGACTGCTCACTTCTGAACTCTGCTCAAACTGCTCTGAGGACAAAAGTTGTCACATTCACTCAATTCCAGACTTTTCTTGCTTTACTAATTTATATCAAAGATTAATTGATGCTTGTGGGGCTTACAATTGCTCTCCACATTTGCAGGTGTAAGGACATGGACATCCCAGAACAGCCTTACTCACTAGATATAAACTAATAAAACTTTTAAGAAGACAATATGAGATTGCAATTGTACGATGGTTGCACAGTATTCAGATTACAAATCTGATGCTTCATGTCCTCTCTACTGATGGTCACAGTTTGAATTTGGGGAGTCAAGTCAATGACCATCTCAATATGCAATACAAAATGTATTGAGAATATACTGTTTTTTTATGTATGTTATTTATATACCACTTTTCCACCTAGTACGCACTCAAAGCGCTTTCATACTGCCTATCCTAAATTCAATATAAACCTGAAAAATGTTGCTACAATCACAAAAAACAACATTGCACTCTCTTTTATTGTTTTAATTCACTGTCCGTTTTTGCCCAAGGGAAGTCATATTAGCGTTAGTGCCAAAGTGCTCCAGTAAATGAGTGGCCATCTTAGAAGCTGTGAACAACTCATCACCTGCAGAAAATAGATGCAACACAACACCCTCCACCAGACTGACAGCCAGAGTCCAGTGTTGTTGTCATAAAAGCCGAACACGATTTAAAGGGGGTTTTACCTAAGACTAGGTATGCTATGTGGTAACTATGTGGATAACACTAGCATTACTGCATACTTACAAATACTTAAAGTAAGGACCCTTAGACTAATTAATTAGACAAGTTGGGGAGTTGCATTATATGGCAGCTTTAAATATCCCACTGAATGTTAGAGCTGGAAATAATCAGGTTCATAATATGTGTGTGCGTGTGTAAAGCTGGTGGGTGTGAGGGAGATATGGATCTATACAACTTCTAAATTTAAAGACAATGTAAAATATATTTTCTTATATGTTGCAGATAGATTATTTACAATCATTACATAATTTAAAGTGTATAAAATGTAAGACATGTGTAATTCAGATCATGGACAGTGAATTTTGTCAAAAAGACTTAAATAACTCCAATGAATCATAACCAGGGTCCATTAGTCAAAACCACACAAACCAATTCAAGACCAAAACTTGTATGGATCTTGGTAAAGACCAAGACCATCAATCACGAGGCAGGTATCTCTGAAAATACATTTGAAATCATAATGCATTGTAAGACAATAGTAAAAACAAAAAAATCTCTATGTCGGTTTGTACAAATCCATTACAGTTGGGTCGTATATGCATTTTTTTTAATGCTCTATAAAGCTCTTTTTAAAAATACATCTGTACATGAGGACATAGCGTGAAAGAAGAAGACTAGAACATAAGACATAGAAGACTATTGAGTAGAAATTAGTTTAGTCCAGGACAAGACATTTAGGAAGTGGTCTCACAACAAATCTATGCAACCAACACTATCATTTACTCAATGCACTAATTCTAAAGTTATTCAGTCACTTTCCGTTTCCCAACCCAACTTACATCTTCTAAAATTTACATCATCATTCCTTAACATCTTAATATTTTAGGATGTTTTTTTATAACCTTACCTTTGACTGTGACCAACACAGCGCTGTAAGTTTGCCCGGCCATGTTTGTTGCATTGCAGGTGTAGAGGCCATTATCACTCTGTTTACAGAAAAGGATCTTGAGGATGAAATTCTCAGCTTGGTCTTCGTAAATGACATGCCTACGGCCTTCGCTGATGTTACTACCGTCCTTTCTCCAGATAATATGAGGCTTGGGGTGCCCCGTCACAAAGCAGCTGAGTTTGGCGTGCTTCCCCTCTGTAACTGTGCAGCTCCGAGTAAACACGCCTTTGGGGAGCTTCGCCAGCATCGAGGCCCTCAGGTTGTGCTCCAGAGAGCCTAAACTTTCAGCGATGGTGGCTGTGGAGGTGAATGAGGAGCTTTTCTCTCCGGTGCGATACACTGCGATATCCTTGTTCATTTCTTCTTTGCGTTTTTGGAGATGAGACAGAAGAGAGGTGTTTTTGTCTGTGAGTTGGCGGGAATCCTGCAAGTCCACAACTAAAGCAGCAGAAGCGTGAGCTCGACCAACAGTGTTTTGGGCCCTGCAGGTGTACGTACCACTGTCGAGGTTACGTACACTCTGGATTTTTAAAGTACTGCTGTCACTCTCACTAATGATCTTGATGCGGTTGCTTTCCCCCAGGTAGCGGCCGTCTTTTTCCCAGTCGAAGTTGGCCTCGGGGTGAGCAGCAACCCTGCATTGGAAGACGGCATCGCCCCCCAAACCTACCCGAACTGAAGTAGGCTTTACCATAAAAACGGGCGCCCTTTGTGCCAGCTCGGTCGGCAGAGCCACTTTTAGAGTTACAGCAGCGTAAGCTTCCCCAACGCTGTTCTTGGCCCGACACATGTACTGGCCGCTGTCCTCTAGCGTTAACTCGTAGATGGTAAGACGATAGATGTCTCCATCCTCCACGGTCTTGAAGCGGCCGCCGGATTTAAGCCTTAGTTTGTCCTTCTCCCAGGTGATGAGCGGGGTCGGGCTGCCAACGATGGTGCAGCTGAGTGTGGCATCTTTACCGGTGCAAACATAGAAGGCTTTGGGGCGGGTGAGAAACCTGGGGACTCCACCAAACAGGTTTGGATCCATTGTAGTTTCTTTCTGTAACAAAAACAGAATAACATAATATAATTCAATAAGGGACATAGCAAGAAACATTAGTTTTATGCCATTAGTTTGGAGACTTTATTTGGAGTAGTGGAGAAACAGTCACACACCACAGGACATATGCTATACTGAACAACATGGGCCATCCCTTGCATGTGGCTTTTGAACAACAGTGAGCACACAAGAACTCCTTCTTCCCATTAATGAATTGGGAAAAAATGTATATGCATTTAAATTTATTTTAAGAAACTAACAATTGCATTTCCTCTTGGGTATTAATATAGCTTCATTGGACTGAAGTGAAATACTAACTGTAGTTAGCCCCTTATTACTAATAAGTTTTACTTTAAATGTACCAAAATCTGAAAATACTTACATAAAATGATTGTTTTGTTCAACACATATACAGTAATACCAAAACCACTATCGATAAAAAAATTTGTGTTTCTTTGTCATTTAACAACAGTCACTTAGCCATATGTTTATTGTGACTACATAAATGATCAAAATAAAGCTACACCTGTTAATACTGTCATACATCAGTATTATTATTGTTGCAAAATAATAAAAAAATAAAAAACTTAAATACATCTAAACAATTATGGTTAGTTTGTCTGAGATAATGCAAGATGGATGCCTTAGAAAATGTATCTACAATTGTGCTTCTATACAGTCTGATATTTATTAATTGTTGGCAGAATGTGGGCTATAGTCTGCAAATACATATATGAAAAAATAATTCTAGTATTATGTTTTGTTGATTGCAGAAATAAATGTAGGCTTTACTCAAGTGCACCAAAGCCATTGTGGGATGTGATGGCTGTGAGAGAACATCTATTTTGTTATGAAAATAAACATAAATCCACAGTTCAGGCTGGCATTTATAGCAGGGTGTTAAGTGTCAGTCACATACAGACCCTCTGCGATCCTAGCGTTAAAGCCTAAATCGGTACAACTTTCACTCTGGAACCATGCAACCTGTTCATTAGGGGTGTTTAAAAAATATTAATTACACCCTACAATCTCAATTTTGTGTAACAAGGTTGTGTAGCGCATATATGTGCCTTTCAGAGACTGACATTTGCAAGCTTTGTCACCTCTGTCGCTGGAACTGCCTGTTCCCAAAAATAACCTCAGCTGTCAGGGCCCGTCTCTGTCCATTGCCATTTGTAGAAGCGAAAAGATATCAGCTGTTTGATAAAGCACCCACTTCAGAAACATGCATCATTTCCGCATACATTATCTCCAAACTCATTTTAGTAACAATGCTTTATTTCTATTACTTGTTTGTTTGTTTTTTTTTAGAATTGGAAATTATAGTTAATTAGCATGCTAGCCTAAGGTCAGTTAGCTAGCTAATCATATATTTACTGTGTTTAAAAATAAATTTAAGTTTATTATGTCCCAAAATGTTCCTCTCCTACTCCGTACTCCTCTATTTTTAAAAAATATTACTTTTAACTTGAACTGTAAATAATTCTGCTTTGAGACAAACTTGTATCACCTTATGTCTTCTTCAGCCACGCAGGTAGGTCACGTGGGCTAAAGCTTCACTCAGCTGTCAATTTATCCGCTTGTTATCCACACGAAATATGTTGTTTGCGCTCAAATATCCGTAAAATGGTAGTAAATCCAGGATAGTGGAACATCCCCCTGTCTCCTGCAGTGGGCGGCTGACCAGACTTATTTTTTCTTTCTTCTCCGGTGCCTCCTGATGCCAATGGCTGACGTGCCTATTTTGGCTCAGCCTCCTTTCCAAAATAGATTTGTCATTTACCGTCGAGATAGGAGACTGTTGGTGAGGTCAGGAAAGAGAGCAGGCCGGCCTGTCCTCTGCTGGGAAGCACACTGCTGCAAACTCTTACAAAGACTTTTAACTTGTAAACAACTTTCAATAATGAATATTGGCCTTTTTGCATGCATTTGTCTAGTAATGTAGGCTACCCAAACATTAGCAACAATGGTATTATCAGTTATATATCACTTTTTATCAAATCTTGGACTATTCAGGCTTTATTTTGAGACTTTGGGGTCACCCAGGTTTTACAGTGAAATATAACAATAGAGAGACATTAAGTGCTGTGGAGTCCCATTGTAAAGCCTGTCCAGAGTTTTGTCCTGGATTAGTTTTCATTAAGTTTTATGTGGTTTAGTCCTGGGTTTAGACTAGACTGTTGCCTTTTAAGTGATTGGTACCCAACCTTTTTGAGCTTTGAACTCACTTTTAGGTGAAGTCCAACCTTATCAAATGTTCCAGTCTTTTATTTTACTCTGTCTGAAATACATATTTAAGATTTTTTTTTTATTTTATATAAAAAAAAGTTATTTAAAAAAAACAAAAAAAATTTAGAATTAGGAAACTGTAATGTTAATATTGGACAGCAAAAAAGCACACAAGATAATAGATTTTTTAAAATGCTTTTGCTAAAAAGCTAAGAATTGATTAACTGGCTAGCTATATAGTAATTGGCTAGAGAATTTAGAAAAGAAAATTGAAATATGTAACCATAAACACGTAGGCCTACAAGTAAACTGCACAATTCATACTTTGACTTACCAATTATGATATTATATTTGTGGACATAAACATAAAACCAACCACAATTAGAGGGGCCCTAAATTAGGCTACAGAGTGTGCTTAGCACTTAGCTTAGCCATAGCTAATTATAAGTAGCCTATAAATTGAAGAATGGAAATGCTAAATTAGATAAAAGCGGCCTTGAAAGGGTGCACAACAGTCTATATCTTAATGACAGTTTCTGATTGCCCATATTTTGTCTGGAGCTTATTTTTTTAGCTTTTATTAGGTTAAATAATGGACATTTGAAATCATATAGACAAGTCATTATTAAAGTGCCTGTGCTGTTTGCATACATTAAGCCTACATTTATTTAAGGGTGGCGCTCACACTGTGGGTTTGGACTGTTTGAACCAGCTGCTCAGGCCCATAATTACATCATGACATCACATTGTACCAAGGCCTAACATACACTATAATGGTTTAATTATATCCTTCATGACAAGCTCCCCATGTGGAAAACTCTTTGCAGTCATTAAATAAGCCTCTGACAACAATTGTTGTTTCAGAGTATGCAAGGTGTGTAGTATAATTTGTTATGTAATTACAAAAAAGGCATTAATGATCCCTCTACCCCATTCTTCCACATGAAAGGTGTTTTCTCACCTTCACTGTGGGCTTTCCCCCAGAGCAAATGACTGACAGCAGCAGGCCACTGGACCCTGATATAAACTCCTCGAAACTCTAGCAGACGGTAATCCGCTGTTGCTGCTTACCCTCGTTTTCCTTCTGCTGGCTTCTGTGTTAGCTTTCCGTTATTATGGATTGGAGGTATACAGTGACAAAATGGAAAATTACAAGAAATGTTTTAATGACTGTGTTCCAATCTGTGAATCTTATATGCTCCTTGTCTTTGGTTGACATTTTGCAACACTTGATCTTCCTTTTGTAAGGGTAAAGGAAGACAACCCCGTTACATTCTTACAGCACAGGGGCTATATACAAAAGTGGGTATAAAAACTAGTTACTTCTAATCGGGTACATTTAAAGGGTTGGTGTGTAGTTTTAGCAGCACCTAGTGGTAAAAAGAGCAGATTGAAATTCTACATTACAGTCAAGTTTTTGTGAGTAGAGTGAGTAAGAAGTTATTTTTCTTAACATTTCTATTGGAGTATCTAGCCTTTTTAAAGTGTAATATTTTGATATATTGTTATTTTGCAGCCATTAGTTGACTACATTTCATAGAGTATTTTGTAAAAAGGGCAGATGATTGCTCTTGTAGGTAAGCCCAGCACACCCTTAGTTTGGAGGAGCAGACAGATCCAATGATACAAGCTTTGTTTTTTTGTATAGTATAATGGAGAACTCAAAATACAATTAAAACTGGACCCAGTGCTTGTGTGTTACATAGAAAGTAGTTACATGCATTTATTTTTACATAGCTGCCTTTTATTATTTTAATGGCAATTGAAGTAGTTGTAAATGTTTCTACTGTAGGGCATAAATCAGTTAAAGTTACACTGAATCATCTAAATACCTGTTGCCTACTGTATCAAGCCCTACACGCAAGTCTAGTGTTTTAAATAGACACATAGTACATTCCTAAGCTGTGTTAACAGAGGTGGAACATTTCCTAAGTTTAAACAAGGGATACTCTGACTTACATCACCCTTTACTTGATAAATGTCAGATTCACAATTTAAAAGGTAAAGGACAACCAGCAGAGGGCACAAGTTCAGTCAAAACAGAGAAAAGAGTTTTGTTTTTTTAATTATCTCAAGTCAACATCACATCATATCAGCCACACTTGAATGACTAAATACACTCAAAACAAAACAAACAAAAAAAAAACAAGATTGGTTTGGCTCTCTACTTACACACAGAAAATAACGTGTCGTAAAGCTGTGCCTGAAAACCAGTTCTTTTGGCATATCTTGACTTTTTTTTGGGTTCCACAGCTCTTTGTGGAACCAAAATACAAACCTAGGTAATGAAACAAAACACATCAACACAAGTTTAAAACTTGGGATTGAAAACGTAGCACCTTTTTCCAGTCACGATGACGCCTCGACTGGTTGTATTGTGAATTTGGTGTACTCTGGCAAGTTTCAACACCATTAAAGAAAGTGACACAAGATCTCAACAAGCTGCATTCACAAATTCGCTACACCCTTGTGGTTACAACCGATGACAAACCTGTACAGAAAGTATATAAAAGTAAATCTGTAGAGAAATGGCTTCTATACTGAGCAAGTCCTTAATACGAAGGCACCGCTTCAATCAAAACAGCTCCAGTGTCTACATCGTTAGCACACTGCTTTTGTAAGGATTATGTGTAGATCACAAACAAGCAGTGAATACAATACTCATATGTAAGCATACTCTAACTTAAAACAAACACACAACATCTCATGCAATGACAAGATGCTGTTGACTTTGTTATGCCTTTTCTACAGATGACAAAAAGTCACTAGACTGACTTTGCATCCCTTTACGCTCGGCCCTTTCAAAATGAATAATTGTCAGTGCAAAAGTCACATTAATGTGTTTATGTGTTTCTGCTGACACAAACACAAACTCAAAACATAATGATATGTGAAAAAATCATCTGAATCCATTGAAAATTCAGGGAAAAAAAACTGTACATTGCATTACGGATTAAATAAATTTTGAGTATTAGCAACCACTGTCCTAATCAGAATTGAAATTATTTAGGTAAGGTAGACAGGACACAATGTATACTTTTTACGTAAGCGACGAGTTTGTGAAGGTAAATAATCTCTCCTATATAATTTAAATATTTTTTTTCCAATAAATAATATGCTTGTCTAGAATTAAATATCTTAGGCCATAGATAATAAATAAAAGCCAAGGCTAAGAAATTTTGCCAAAAAGCCTTTTCCCACTGTGGAAATACTGAAGAAACTGTAAACAAGGACTGCACAATATATCGCACATGGATTGTTATTGTGATATTACCATTATCTCAATATTATTGTTGTTGCAATTTTATCGGCATCAAAAAGAATGACTTTTATCAGAGTAATGTTGTGTTTTACTATGTGTTACCTGTAAAAATCTTTGTCCAAACAAAGCATTCAATCACTTGTGATGCATCTTAAATAAAAAGGTCCTGGTTTAGTTTTAAATATTAATTTAGCTCCTGCTTTGATGAATATAAGTTAGTCCACTCAAATCTTAAATAAGAATTTAACTAATTCAGCTGTTTTTTTCATGTCAATGCATTCAAATATCACAGCATGTAATGTTATTGTGATATTTAAAACGGTTAGCGCCAATCCTGTTTTGCTAATATATCTTGCAGCCCTGCTGTAAACCCTTCAAACCTAAAGCTGAAGATTTAACAGCACACAATGTGGACAGTGGATTTGTAAAAGCAATTACACCATGATTTTAGAAAAAAGAAATTTCTCTTTTCCTTTTCCCCCAGGAACATTTTTCTCCTCCTGCTTAGAGAAAATCAATTGCAAAAAAAAAAAAAAAAACGGATGGCAATTCAACACAACTTTACACTACAAAAAAACTTCCACCATGGGTCTTAATATTTACACAAGAGGAAATGGATCGCAAAGAACAATTTTTTTCCCACCACTGATGGGGTAATAAAGCAGGGTGTTGTGTTAAGGCAAGACGCGTGCTGTCTTTTGAGCTTTAAAACTTCTGCATTCTGAGTTTGTGGGACCCAAATTTTGAGTTCTATTAAATAACAAGCAGCATAATCTGTTATTGTCAGCTTAACCAATACTGTATAAAATCTGTATTTAGGACACAGCTAGCAGCATCAAAGCTTGTATGTTATGCCTAGTAGGATGTTTTGGCTTTTTTTTTTTTCTGGACTTGGTAACTTTTCATTAAATCTGGTAGTACTATAAAAAGTTGATGTAAGACGCGATATTGTATTTACAAATGGTGAGGGTTAAAATGGTAAAAGTTTTTTTTTTTTTTATATATAAATGATGGACAGACGTGTTACCGCTTGCAGTCTTTGACGGGTAACACAAACTAGACACCTTTGACTCTAACTCCTACTGTAAAACCTCCACAGACATCACAACATGCTTTTTTGTCACACTTTATGCTGTACAAGATTATGGCATGTATCACGATGGAACGGACGGAAGACGTATGGGTTCCCTGATGCCGCAGTCTGCCGGAAGTGACAGGACGAGGGCAAAAAGGTGCAGCGAGACAGTGGTTATCCGTTACTGAACGAGCCCCTCCTATGACAAACGTAGACTGGTGTCCTTTAAAAGGTCCATGCTAAATCCCGAAACAAAGGTCTTCTAAGGCAACGATGTTCACTGAAGAAAGTAAAATGTAAACACTAGAACAGAGAAGAGACGTGAATGAATTTAAAGTCAGTCTGTTGTCAGTTTCATAAAGTACAAACATATTATGAGCATATACCTTATGATGTAAGGCATCAACAGCTACTCCCAGCGTCCTCTTTAGGAGTAGACCCACTGTTAATCTCTTGATCATCTTCATTTTCTTCTTCATCCTCTTCTCGCCAACCACCGAGGGGGACAGGGGTGGGCATGGACAGGCTGGTGCTAAGACCACCTGTGAAACAAAAAAGGGTTTGGACATATTTGTATACTACATTATGAAGTTTGTAGATAGATAGCAGACTGTGGATCATATATAACCTCTGAGGTTTTTCTCTTTTCCCAGCTGGGTTTGTTGAGTTTTTACTCGCCCTGATGAAGGATCTAACAGCAGGTGTTGTCTTGTACAATGTGTTTGCCTATTTGTTTGTGTTTTATTTTTGTAAACCCCTTTGAGGCAAGAAAAGACCAAGATGTATTTATTAAAGTGATTTAGAAAGATAAGCGTATGTACACTTTTCTTTCACCGGGAAAATTACAACATGGTCACTTTCCATCAAGACCCTGGCACACTGTGTGATTTTGGCAATCTTGTACAATGTTTACACGGCAAGCAAATCAAGCTCGATACAACTGGTAAGTCTAATGCCTGTCACAATGTCCCATTAGTGGGCAGTGTCAGTGACTAGCAACTTGATGAACGTTCATGTGCTTTGAAAAAAACAAAAGACCATAAAAAAATCAAATTTAGGAATAGTCTGTGGTTTTGAAAAAAGGGACAACTGGATTCTCGTCTCAGAGCTCGAGGAAAGTTCTTAGCATACATTAGTTTACACTGACATAAGGTATTTATTTTACATCACAACAGGATTCTCTTAATTTGTGCTAATTATAGTCAGATATTTGTTGCAAGCAATCGTTGGTCTTATGACTGTGAGATTATTCCTTTATAGATCATCAATTTAAAGTCACAATGTGAGATTTGCCAGATCTAATTGTGAAGCCATCACTGCAGGCAAAATGAGACAAAGCCCTACAACAAGCAAATAGTAAATTATGTTATATAAAAGTGCATATAAAAGTGCATTTTGTAAGTCTTGAGTTCTGAGGTAAATTGATTTGTACCAGAGTTATGTTGTGGATGAAGATCTCTCATTGGCACTGGGTTCTGCCAATGTTCTGAAGATCTATGAGAACTAGAACTCTGCTGGTGGACCTAAGAAAAAGTTGTCACATGTCACATATTTCACAAAGAAAAAACACCATGAAGCAGTAACTTTTATCACTGAAGCCTAAATATCCATCACAAATTATAGTGGAGTTACCTCATGCATGTAGATGGCATGGAGGCTCATCTCTGCTGAGGCAAACTCTGACTGCAGTGCATTGCTTCGTAAGCGGTAGTCACTGTTGGACATACTGAAAGAAAAATGTGGCCGTCAATAAGAGACTTTTTATGGGCTCGTAAAATGCTCCACTAGCTGCAGATAAATTAAGCTTCAAGTACCTGTCGTTGTTGGTGCGATCGCTGCGGTACATGGTGCTCTCGGGGTGGATGGATGTGGGCAGCAGGTTGTGTGGGCGGCTGCGGCTGGCGAGCTCTGATGTGGACAGAGAGGCCAAGACACTAGCAGCGGCAGAGGCAGCCGTGCTGGGCGGGATTAACCGATGCTCGCGGCCTTGGAGTCCGGACGCAGTCAACATGGGATGAGCTAAGACACTGGCCAAAAGATTTTCAGGCTAGAGCGAAAAAGGCGACAAAATTAGAACATGGAGCAAATGAATAACCCTTCCTTAGACCACTCTTTCAAAAATGACCCAAGTTGAGTATAGTGTCTTAACATCTTTTTTTACTTGAACATATAAAGCAACATTATACTATTGATGATATACAACGTATCGTCTTAAATATGAAGGGGAAAATACCCCTCCAACCATTTATTTCTCTGCCTCTTGCTTTTATTGCCCAGTGCTTTCAATCATTCATTCTGAAAATATTTATTGTATATCTAACGCAACCATGCCGGTAGCTCTATTGCTACTAACCACAGTGGCGGACTCGTTGGACTGCAGGGAGGTGCAGAGCGGCGCCTCAGAGAGAAGCTGCTGCGTGCTGGGGCCTGTTAACGCGTCATGGTGCACCTTCTCTTTCAGGTGGCTGATAAACACAGAGCTCTCCTGCGGGGGTTGCCAGTGTGGGTTCTTGATGGTGAAATGCATCAGGGACAGCTCTGTTTTGCCGTTTTCCGCCTGTTGGTAAATGGAAGCCTCTGTCTGACCCTCAGACATCCACTGCAAAACAAATAAATAAACAACCAATATTTCGTGTTCATGCATATTTTCCAAGGTCAGATTCAAGGTGTCTATTAAAATATTTTTTTAAACCCTTAAGAAAAAATAAATTGTATCAATCTATTATATATTTTGAGACATCCGGTCAAAAATAGCTCAGTAGCAACCATTTTATTTGCCCAAAGATATTAAATAGATGCATTAACTTAGAAAACTGATCCCTGGACAAACAGAAGTTGCATATCTAAGAAAGCTAAGGTTTTTAATGCAAACAGTAAAATGTTGAAAATTAATTTTTTTTATGTTGCAGTCCAAAAGGAGATGTCAGGTGCCTTGAAGTAGTAAGTAGTGGAGTAACGGACACACAACAAGATGGATGTATTACTGAACAACATGGACCATCCCCTGCATTCTGCTTTTGAACAACAGAAAGCAGCCAGTGGATGTCTAAGATCAGTGAGCTGCAGGACAGAACGCCACAAGAACTCCTTCGTTCTGACTGTAATAAGACTACATTCAATCAACCATTTCAATTTAACAGTCCTTACAGTTGGGTTTCCATGGCGCCGAATGTCCATCTGTGCGAAGGAACAGATGTCCCCGACTCCGACCACCTCCACAGTGAAGTTTCTGAAGAAGTCAATGATCTCCAGAGACTTATTCCTCAGGTGGAAAATAAGAATGAATGGTGTGACGATTGGACTGAGCAGCTCCTCCAAGATGAATACCTGATGATGACAAACAAATCTTGAATGACATTTCTGTTTCCTCCACACAACTGTGTCATCAAGTATATTATTGTATTATTAAGACTAATGCCAGCTCTGATATGTAACTTTCCATCCCAATCACTGCCCCGCTCACCGCTTTGTATTGAAACAGCTGTGCCACCTCGTCCCGGGTCTCGCTCTTGTTAGCATTGCCTCTCCAGTGATCTGGCATGTAGTGAATGTGCGCCAACACACACTGCAGCAGCTGCTCGGGGCACCAAACCATATGCTCATCTGGGATGAAGGACCTGGCACCAGACAGGTACAAAATATAGATGACATTGGACACTTTCAGCAGAAAGGTAATGGGGGATATGGGGTGATTTAGGACAGTAGTAAGACTTTATGGTGAAATCATCATACCTAGTGACAGTAATAACCACACCAAGCACAGTGATAGCGGTCAGTATGTGCTGCACTGTCAGGACATCCTCATCGTAGACTGTGAGTGCAATGAGCACAGCCAAAACAGAGCCCGAGAAGAAGGCGACGTTCTTAGCCAGGACAGTGAGCAGTGGCGAAGTAAAGGAGTTCATGTATTTGGAGGTGGCTTTATATCCTCGCCCTAAACGGCCGTATAGCTCATGATCCAGCTCGTTAAAATGTCTCAGGTACAAACGGCCGAACAGAGACCATCGCCTTGCCCCGAGGCTCCCGGGCTCTCTGCGAATGATTTCAGTGTAGCTAAAGAACGCATAGAGCACCTGCCACACCAGGATGAAGGGGCAGAGCAGCAGATTGGCCAAACCGATGAGAAGGATAACTCGACTAAGCTGCTGCGCCAGTTCCAGTCGGTTACCGTTGCGCTTGTATTTGGGATGGAGGTTCCACTTATTTTGGAAAAGTGAACCAGGGCCCCAAAAGAGGATTAGTTCAAAGTTGTACTTGAGGCCCTGGGTGAGGAACACAACATTGCCCAGCAGGGGGAGCTGTAGCTGTACCGGTAACAGAGACTTGTTGATCATAGCCACCATGTAGTTCTTGAATCGAAGGATGCGGTGATAGATGTCAAGTTCTGTGAGCTCTTTCTTGTGAATGCACATCTGGTGCTCGCGCTGCAGGCTGATGAGTCGGTCCTGAACCTCCTGCCAGGTGAAGTTGCATAGTTCATCCTTAGGAAATCAGGGGCAAAGACAAAACATGTTACATAACACATAAAATACCTCCCTATCTTAGTATTCAGCGCAAGATCGGTCTCAACATTCCTTACCATTCTGATTTTCAATGCTTTGATATAGAATTGCCTAATCTCCCAGTAGCTCAGAACATTACAAAACACCTTGATGAGTCTATAAATCCAGAAGATGGCCGCCATGATGAGAAGAAATATTATCCAGCTGTCATCTTGAATCCTAGAGAGGAACAGAGAAAGCAGCTAGATGTTAAAACCATAAATAGCGGACAAACTGAGGGGTGTAACAAAATGCATTCAGTGTTAAATCCCATATTATTACAACATAGAAATTGTTCTTTTTGGCTGGAATAAATTCTGTTAAATGCAAAATTGTATTTGTAGTCTGCTTGCTTCGTTTTATTCTATAATTAAAAACCTTCTGAGTATCTCACGTCAAAGCACAAACCACATCGAGTATCTGTAATCGATACTTGTCAACACGCATTCGTCAACATAAACAAAACTTTTTAATAAGTTCTGTTTTTGCTAATTACATCAAAGAGGAAAAAAATAACCTACCAACAATTATAAATCAAAAGAAGATAACAGGCCTGTGAGACATTGCAAGAAAAAAAAGAAGAATATAGTATGTTTTATTCAAAGACATGATAACACAAGGACTGGTAGAATATGTTCTTTCAACCGGGGAAGTGTCACATGGCTGTCAGCTTGCCGGTCCAGAGGACTGCACCCGCCTGACAGTTTTACCTCAGCAAAGCTATCAATTACACGGCTCTGTTCCCTAAAGTCAGCGTTAGCACACAGTACTTAAATACCTTCCTGTGAATAACTTCCAGGAGTAGGAATGTTGCAATCAAAGGCAAGGTGAAGTAAACAAATCTAAAACAAAAAATCTGCGTTGTTGGAGGATAATTTGTGCATCTAAGTTCAGTATCTTATTTTTTTGTCAAAATCCTTAGTATATCATATTTAATGACTCATTTGGGGTATGAAAAAGTCTGTGCTAAAATAAAAGCCTTTTGATCAGCATTTAAAAGAGACATTTTACTTTATTTGATACGGTGAAGCAAACTGCCCAAGGCTACAGATTAACAGGGCACTGTTCCATTTTCCCTGACTGCAAATGTGGCTCTATCTTGCAGAAAAATAAAAAAAAAACATCCCACAAGACTTGAAGACTTATAATTACAACTGTATTAAGCCAGCCACGTTTAAATGCCTCTATAGAGCCCCTATAGGTTGGCAGTAGCTCAGTGGGTAGAGCAGTCGTCTTTCAACCGGAAGGTAGGTGGTTCGATTCCCGCTCTCCCCACAGTTCATACTGTCGTTGTGTCCTTGGGCAAGACACTTAACCCACCTTGCCTCCAGTGGCTGTAACACTGGTAATTACTGTAGAACAATGTAAGTCGCTTTGGATAAAAGCGTCAGCTAAATGAACAAATGTAAATATAGACCAGTCTGTGGAATAGCTCTTATAATAATCCAGACAATTCAAGCATGAAAAAAGAGCACCACTTTGAACTGGCTAAAAAGTGGAGGAATAGATCACTTACTGGGACTTTACGACCAAGGTTTCTCTGTCCTTCGTTAATGTTGATGTTATTGTTTTAAACAGAATTACCTCTGAGTACACTGCTGACTTGGTAGGATGGCATCAGGGAGAGTGACCTTGTTCCTGTCCAAAGGATTGTGCCCTGGCCCTGTGTGGTTGACTGCTCGGTTGGCAAACAGGATGTCATACTCCACACAGTTAATGAGGAAAGTTGTGAAGGTGACAACAAACAAAAACTGTCTGTATGGGTCAGAACAAAAGGAGAAACAAGCTGTCAATTTAAATACCACTATGTATAGATCAATTCAAAATGCACCACAGCAACAAATAAACAGGCCTGAACAGGTTAGAAATGGTTTCACATAAGTACTTTGGGGCTTTTAAATCCAAAAACAGTCCAAATCATGTGGCTGAACTTGTTTAGAGAGAAGCCTGAGGCAAATTTCTGCTAAAACATCCACAGGCACATTCCCAGTGACAGTTTGTGTAAACAGGCATCGAGTTGCTGCAAACTAGTGCCAGGAAAAGCACAAATAAAATAATAATATTTTTATCCCACAAAATTCACACAGTTACTTACACAAGTTCAAAAAACTCTGTCAGCATCATACAAGCAAAGCCATTCTTTTGGTGGAAATGATAGATGTAGATAAACAGGTCAAGGAAAGTATTCAGCTGAACCTAATGACATTCAAGAGGAAACCAATATCATATCAATCATGAAATAATTGCTTTAAATAATGGTAAATGAAAAGGATATTCTTGTAAAGAAGTTATCCAGGTTCTTGATGTGGTGCCATGAATCTGGAAAAAACACATCATCATGAGACAGCTGAAAATGTTGCTTCAGGTTAGATCACAAAATATAACAAACAAACAAATCATCTTAATTATGACAACAAGGAGGTGTTTACCTTTTAGGCCTTCTGGCACGTGGAGTAGCAAGTCTTCCTCACCTGGGGGTGACTCCTCCTCAAAATCCTCGATTCTCTGATACTCTTGGTACACTTCAAAATTTGCCATTTTGCCTTACATTCTTTTGACCAACGCTTAATTAAATCTACTCTTAGTAAACACTGTTTTGAACTAACCTTGCCCCAAAGCCTCTGTTACATTTTGTGCATAAGTGCTTTGTATTAGTGGCAGTTCAAATAAAAGCAGCTACAGCTAACATTAGCTAGCAGCTACCATGCTAGTCAGTTTGAGATACATAACGTGATAGCAGCGTAATAACACGAGATACTTTGAAGCTTTTACTAAGTAAAGTAGACAATTCTTGCAGTCGATTCAACTATATGCGTAAAGATAGATTGTCCTCCTTTGTCGACGGCCTGGCGGTGGCTATGCTATGAATGATTCAGCCACTCATGTAACGTTAGTCAGGGTGACACGGTTTGTTTTGTTCGCGACTTGCCCCGTCCATCTGCTGAGCTTAGTCTCATTTTAGCCTGGCTTTCAGTCCACTCTTGCCCAGATTAAGTTGAATTTACACAGCTGTGTTGTAACCGCGGCAGTGTTTGCCTTCACGCTACCTCGAGGTCAAGTAGTTTCCAAAAATACATCATCCTCTCTGCGTCCACTGTTTTTGTCTTTCACAAACAAATGTCAACAAAACGTAATTTACGTCACTTCTGTTTTAATCGAGCGTCACTTCCTGTACGCGCTTGTAGTTTTGTTTTCTAAATAAAGTCGTGTTCATTGTTTGTAGTTGCTTTAATCACATTGAGTCACACAAAGTTTATATTTACTTAAAATAAAAAACAAATAAGTAAGTATTTGACAACAAACTAAGGCAGAGAACTGCACGTTGGGTCAAAGTCAATATGGCAGCTCGCTGTTTGCTAGTGGGTTATTACTGAGCTTAACGTTGATTATTGCTTTATACGCTTGCTATTAATGAAATAAGACAGTTGCAATGTTTCAGCTCCTCTGTTGTCGATTAAACGCAGCTGCACCGAGGCAGTTACTACAGAGAAGCGGTAAAGCAGCGGACTTATGCAGACTTTCCCGGTGGGTGACGGTGCTAGTGTGGCTAATGACAGACATGGATTTTCTGTGTCTCCTGTAGCTAACGTTAGATATCTACAGTGACATTTACTTCACATTTAAGGCTTTGAAAGACTGAAAACTTGGACGAATGACAAACAGAGAACTGGATAGTATCCAAGAAACAAAAATTGAATTACTTCTGCTTGCATTTAAAGTATAGTTAATATTAAACGGTATTGGTTCGCCGGAATTAAATCTACTAGCTACTCTTATCATGTGCAAGTGTTGACTACTTTATACTGGCAGTTAGTACTGACAGTTTGAATCAATTCTTGCTACCTGTCACATAGTTTTGCTAAATATTTTTCTCTTCTTTTTCTGAAAGCTCACACTCTAAAATGTCATTTTAATGAAAACAAAGGTCAAAAATGTTCAAATAGAGACTGGGAGAAGTCGGTTTACAGTTAATACTCAGCAACATAGATGTACAATTAAATGGATTTTAATTGTGTGATATTTAAACATCTAAAAACAAGGCTATGGTATGGTTTACTATTATCTTTGTGTCATATGCAGCAAGAATGTAACATTTCGAGATTTAAAACGTGTATGAATATTTAAAGTTAGTAAAAGCTTTTGTTCACAACTTTAAGTATATTTAGATATCTTTCAAACTGCCATTAACTTGATATCTTCTAATATTATTTTATCTTGGAAACGTGTGATTCTAATGTGAATGTCTGGTTTTATCTTGTGCTGGTTTAAATAATAAGTTGTTACATGTGTCACCTTATCTGATTAGTATTCTTTTGTTAAACTATAAAATATTTAATCCCAAATACAAATATACTGTTTCTGTCACCTAGGTTGTACACATTTCCAGGATCTAATGCGTACAGCTCCTCACAACGGCACTTCTGCAGTTTTGCCCAGAGAGCTGTCTGTCAGGCCTCCACCAAGACCTCCAGACCCTCAAAGTCAGCTCTGAGGTTCATTCTGGGACCAGGAGCACTCACTGTCTCCGGGCGACTGTTTTGTCATGTGGCTTACTGCGAGGCAGATGTGAATAATAACACAATAACAGCAGAGTCTGTAGATAAAAACCCTGAGCCTGAGTTTAAATGGCATATTCTGTGGGATTTCGTAAAGCCTCAGCTCGCTGCTCTCCTTGGTGCGGTTTTGGTAAGCCCAGAATCAGATTATTATGTTTTTATCCATAGTTCTACAAGAAAACAAACTGACTCTATATCTGATTTCTTTTTCTTTCCAGCTTGCATTTGGTGCTGCTATTCTTAACATTCATATCCCCTTGATGCTGGGGGAGTTAGTAAATGTTGTGGCTCGGTATCTACGAGAACAAGGTGGAAATTATGTTAATGAGATAAGAGCCCCGGCTCTAAAACTGCTTGGTCTTTATGGTCTACAGGTAAGTACAACAAAACATTTTCTGCATATGCACATTACCATTCTTTATTAATGTTTAGTATACCATATTTATATGTAATAGGGGGCATCTCATAGCGGTCACTTAGACATTTGTCTCATTTCCTACATGGAAAGCACTGATATAAAAGCACATAAAACATATTAGTAAATAACCCTTGTTTGCTGCTACAAGTGCATGTGGAAGTCTGAACCCTACACAGAATAGAGTGCTTTTTGAAGACATTGTATTTGTGTGGTATACTTTATTGTTCCACATGGGGAAATATGTCTTGTGCATTACATCATAATCAATACAGTACACAACAATCACCACAAAATAACAGTAACAGATCAAAAACTAACTAATAATTGAGGACCTTTATTACCCAAAGGATTCTATTATTATAGAAGAGTTTGTAAAAAGCACCAGATTGGTTCTGGTCAACAAAAAGTAGGCAACTGGCTGGCATACCAACAGCCAGGGGCTACAGAACGCTAACCAATTAAAAGGACAAACTGGTGGCAATTGCCCATGCTTTGATGCTACACTAAAATGTTCATCTCCAGTTTCTGTAAAAATGTTTATTTATTTTGCTTTTATCTGAACAATTATTCCATCGCCCATACATTGACATTTATCAAATGTAATTTCTCATTTTCAACAACCTAACCTAAGTAATTAGACCCACACATATGCATGCTTTGTTTTACCAACTACCCATAGCCTAAAACAAACAAGTGTCTGTGCAAACTAATAAATGTCAGAGTTGTTTACCGGAAAAATGGCATATCACAGCGATCATTAATTACCAGGCTCTGTGCAGGGCCTGCTGACAAGTGGCTACATCATCCTTCTTTCAAGAGTGGGCGAGAGAGTGGCAGCCAACATGAGGAAGACACTGTTCTCATCCTTACTCAGGTACTTTGTGAGGAGAGCAAAGATGAATAGTAAAAGAATGGCCTTGTGTTTGATGGTTAATACTCTCGCTCATACTGTGTTTGTCACAGGCAGGATGTGGCTTTCTTTGATGCCAATAAAACCGGGCAGCTGGTGAATCGCCTGACTGCAGACATCCAAGAATTCAAGTCGTCATTTAAATTAGTTATCTCTCAGGTATTGTTATGAGTCAGCTATTGGACGTTTTCACAAAGTGTCTTTTGTTGTTAACAATACAAATTTTTTATTTATTTTTTCAGGGCTTGAGAAGTGTCACACAGACAGTCGGGTGTTTTGTCTCTCTCTACCTCATCTCACCTAAACTCACAGGCCTGACTGTAGTGGTCCTGCCTTGTCTAGTTGGAGGAGGAGCTCTCATTGGCTCTTTGCTTCGTAAACTGTCTCGTGCGGCTCAAGAACAGGTGAGATATATGAAAATATCTGTAGTTTAGTTATTATTGCAGGAAAAGGGACGATAGCTGCATTCAAACTAATATTATGTTGACAAATGACACTTAACTAAACATTTTTTCTATGTAACACAACGGTCATATTCTCGGCCTTTCTCTCAAATCACTTGTTGATATGACCAAATTAATTGGCCGAAATATGCTTTAAGGGAACAGATTCATGAATTTGTAATAATTACAAAAAATGCCTTGTGTTCCATTTAAAAGCATTTAAAGTTGGAACTGCAACACTAACACTGTCATACCGTGATATTTTTTGTTAGGGTTATTATACTATTAACTTCTCATTTATCCCATGACTAGTCCATATTAAAGGAATACCATTATTAGCACATATTGAGTCTCATAACTACCCAGAAATGTTAGGTTTCGGGTTGTCATGAGTGAATGTAAGGGGAATTAGTGAATCCATAATGCACATAGTGAATGGAAGGGAGACTGAATGATTTCAAGTGTTAGCCAAGCAGTTACAGTTTAATATCCAGGCAGGGTGTACCACACTTTACACCCAGAAGCACCGGGATAGGCGTCAGTCCTGCACAGCCCATTACAGGATGTGAAAATGAGGGTTACTTTTGTTATTGTTGAAAAATTGATGTTCTTAAATCATAGGTGTCAAACGTGCGGCCTGGGGGGCCAAAAACAGTCCAGAGTTCAGAGGGTACAGTCCAGCCCTCTGAATAAATATAGAAAGTGAGCAAATTACATAGAAGATACATACATACTGCAATGTTTCAATAAATGAAAAGGCTTTTTCTAATTTGTCCACTGGCTTAGAACTGAACAGCAAATGGCAGAAATGCATAAATTATTTAGTTTGTGAAAACATTAAACTGAAGGCTTTTGTTACATTAGCTTTTTTCAGTTGCAGTTGATTAGAGCACTGACATTATAATAATGTATTTGTAATTATTTGCACAAAAAACAAGGAAAAAAATAATATGCAATTATTTAACTGGTCCACTCAAATTTGGCTGTATGTGGCCCCTGAATTAAAATGAGTTTGACACCATTCTAAAAAGCAAATCAACTATAATCATTCTCTCTTTTTATTTGACTGAAGGTTGCAAAAGCTACAGGGGTGGCGGATGAGGCACTGGGCAACGTTCGAACAGTGAAAGCATTTGCCATGGAAGAGCGGGAGCTTCAGTAAGTGATGTTTCAGGAGTAATTTAATACACAATACAATTTAATAGCTGCAATATATTTGGTATGTCATAAGTTTATAATGTATCTATTTACCCTTAGATTATACGCCCATGAAGTTGATAAATCATGTAAACTGAACGAAGCTCTTGGTAATGGGATTGCCATTTTCCAAGGACTGTCTAACATAGCCCTAAATTGTGAGTAGGTTTTATTTTATTCTTGTCAGCTCTATTTATACAGAGATCATTTCAGCGGGAGTCTACATGCTTGTTCTAGTGTTCCATGATTCCTCAGGATGTCTAAAATGCTAATGAACATTGTGTTGTGTGCTGCTGACTCAGGCATCGTACTAGGGACTATTTTTGCCGGAGGGACGTTAATATCCAGCCATGAAATGTCACCTGGAGACCTCATGTCTTTCCTGGTTGCTTCCCAGACCGTACAGAGGTAAAACACATACAAAAATAAAAAAACTGCTCTGTTTGCATCTACCTTCCGGGCTAATTTCATCTTTGTCTGTTAGGTCATTGGCCAGTATCTCTATTCTTTTTGGTCAGGTAGGCGAAAAATGATACAAGTGTCATTTAGTTATTTAAAAAAAAGTTTTAACATAAATTTTTGTACTTGCAGGTGGTGAGAGGAATGAGTTCAGGGGCTCGAGTTTTTGAATATCTTTCTCTGGAGCCTACCATTCCTGTTTGTGTAGGAGGACGTATACCGTACCATTCACTCGTAGGAAGAGTTGACTTCATGAATGTCTCTTTCAGGTTTGTCTTAAACTGCAGACTCTCCCAAGTGCAGTACAGTATGAATAAAGCCACATTAAAGGTACAGGTACATGTAAGTAAAGCTATAAAACACTCCACGGTAAAAGCTCAGTAGATTCAAGATACCCTGTGATGCTGTGGCAGCAGAGCACTGTCTTCTATTGTCCTTAGTTTAGTCCTGGAGTGAACAGATATTCCTGCTTGATGTTTGCGGAGTGAGAGGTTAATTTAGGAAAAGTCTGGGGCCTGTCCATGGATACAGTAGTGCGTCAGGAGTGGGGTATGGGAAGCCAGCGGAGTGAATGGAGGATGGGTTTAATAATGTGTTCATTAAATTAAATGTTACACCTGTTACGACAAGCTTTGTACAATAAGCTTCAGATAAGCACATGCTCGCAAACTTAGTGGATGGTCCACAGGACAATCATTGAATAATAAGAGGAAAAAAAGCAATTTTTTTAGGTGCTTGTTTGTTTTAATGTTTTAGCGTTCAACAGTTTTATTGAGGGTGAGACAAATTACTTCTTTAAATAGTTAGATTTACAGTTGGGTACAAAAAGCGTTTTTTCTGCACAGGCAGTGATCTACATCGCAAAAGACTCAAAGAGAGACAAGCTTCTCTTAACTTAATTTTAGTGTAATGAATTAGTATTTCAATGTGGTGCATTGGTTTGTTTTTTTATACTTAAGTTTTAAATGGAGACTAAACAAGACTCTTTATAAATGATAAAATGTGTGGCTAATGGGTTTGTATGTTTGTATTCAGTTACCCGACCAGACCAGGCCAACAGATCCTGAAGAAGCTAAACTTAACGCTGCCACCTTGTAAAACTGTTGCCATTGTCGGAGAATCAGGAGGAGGTAATAAGGAACCTGTGTAGTAATTCAATTTACTGTAAACCCTGTTATAAACACATTTGTTGGTATTCATGTCTTAAATTTCAGGAAAGTCCACTGTGGCGTCCTTACTGGAGCGTTTCTATGACCCAACCAGCGGCGTGGTCTTGTTGGACGGTCTCGACATCCGAACGCTCGACCTCTCCTGGCTTCGAGGACAAGTTGTTGGCTTCATTAATCAGGTTTCAATTCTTCTTTCTCAGATTATTTACTGCTACCTAGTATAATAATAAAGGAGTTAATTATTGTCACTTCTTCTGAAACATTCTCTACCCTGTGCAGGAGCCTGTTTTGTTTGGGTCAACCATCATGGAGAACATCCGCTTTGGGAAGCCCGGGGCCACAGATGCGGAGGTCATTAATGCAGCCAAGCAAGCCAACGCTCACGGCTTTGTAACAACTTTCCCAGACGGCTATAACACTGTGGTTGGTATGTGCTTTTTAAAATTTTTTTTCACCACTTATTCCAACTTATCTGTAGGGATAGGTACCGAAACCCGGTAATAAACTGGCCCCGGGGCTAAATTATGAAAGACCGTAGTATCAGTAGGATCTGACGCTATCGGTTCTGCTTTCGGTACTGGAGGGGAATAAATTTATGTACCATGTATTTTTGCTTAATAATGTTATCGTGCACATTTTATCTCACCAAACATTTCTAACGTGCGATCATATTAAGTCGTTTGTCTGTGAGATCTGCGAGATCTCTCATGTGCGCCGCAGAGGCTGTTTGTCAGTCACACACACCACAAGAACGAGCGCACGCACAACAGTACGAAAACTGCCGCTTAATACAAAGAGGGACGATGGTGGAGAGAGCTAAATGTTCCAAAGTGTGGTTACACTTCTCTAGAGTTGATGCAGACAACGCTCGTTGTCATAAGTGCAACAAAATGTTTGCATGTAAGGGCGGAAACACAAGCAATCTGTCTAAGCACCTTTCAAAAGTGCATTATGTGCAGACAGAGAAATGCAAAGTTTTCGACTTCCTAGCTTGCTTGTCTTTGGTTGTTGCCCCATCTACGTCTGGTATGTATGCTAAAATCATGTTGAATCAACGTTGTTTACGTCATTTAAAATAAATGTAAAATCTCTCTGGTTTGTTAACCGTACGTAGAAATTCTGTTGATTTCTTTGGGAGAAATGGGAGAATGAAATCAACATATTTTCAACTTGTTTTTAAAATTCCAAATAAAGAAAAATCAGTAAGTAAATGTATACATTTTATATATATATATAAATAATACCTCTGGTCCAAGACAAGCCCAAAACCCCTTCACCCTGGCAGCTAGTGGGAGGATGCCTGAGGAGAGGGTGAACGACTGCCACTTAGCCTCGACCAAGTTCATAGTGAAAGGCCTACACCCCTTTGCAACAGTGGAGTCCAACTGTTTTAGGTAACAGTCTGTCAGTATACATTACACAGTATAGTATGCACTTATTTTCATTTTTAGAATATAAATGAATTACAAAAGGGGTTGTATTTCAGCCCCATTATGCCATAATACAATAAACAACAACACAATTTAATAATGATAAAATAACACAATATAAATGTTTTTACTGTAGGGAAAAGTGCAGGGCACTCAAACCCTAAATATACCCCTCCTTCCATAAGTACCGATAAGAATACCGTTAAAGTACCGGACCGTTAAGCGGTATCGGTAAGAGTAGTAATACCGTTAAAACCTTAACGATACCCATCCCTACTTATCTGCCACTTATATACAAGCTTTCCATTTTTTATCCCAGGGGAGCGAGGTGTGACACTATCCGGTGGTCAGAAACAGCGCATCGCAATTGCCAGAGCGCTCATTAAGAATCCTACCATCTTGGTTTTGGATGAAGCCACCAGCGCTTTGGACGCAGAGTCTGAGAGAGTGGTTCAGGAGGCACTGGACCGGGCCACAAGAGGGCGCACCGTGCTTATCATCGCACACAGGCTGAGCACTATTCAAGGAGCTGACCTCATTTGTGTCATGAGCAATGGCCGGATTGTGGAGGTGGGATAATATTTAGAGATGTTCTGCTGAGCAAATGCACTACACTCTATGTTCAGTCATTCAGATAGATCTTTAGATGATTGCATCTAACAGCATCCTCTCTTCTTTTAAGGCTGGAACCCATGTGGAACTGCTAGGGAAAAGAGGGCTATACGCTGATCTGATCCGCAGGCAAAGAGCAGAGGAGCAGAAGTGAAAACTGAAAACCCACTGTAGAGCTACTGTAGGAGGATATATGAAATCTAACACTTAAAATGGATTTGAATTGAGGTGTTGAGATGAAATAAGATGGTGTTTGTGTAGGGGGCTATGAATAATAATAATAATAATAATAATAATAATAATAATAATAATAATAATAATAATAATAACAATAATAGTAATAATAATAATAATACAACCAATTTATTTTAAGCTTTTTTCAGAGACTTAAAGTGCTCACATTATTTATTCACTCCACAGTCACTCACTGGTGGTAGGAAGCTACATGTGGTTACAACTGCCCTGGGGCAGACTGATAATGTTTGTATGATGTGAATTCAGACAAATAAGGAGCCATGGGACCAATGGGACCACAAGACTAGTATACAGTCTTAAAGAAAAAACATTTTGTTCAGTATTTATTGTTTTAAAAACAAATTTAGTAAATAAAAGTTTTGTTTAATTGAAAGTGTGCTGTTTTTTCAGGTTATTTAATTTTCTGTTGCAGGGTTAGAAAGGCATAGGGTTTTTTTTTTATATCTTTCAAAAATGTGGAAATGGGGATAATAATGGGTAATTGCATTAAAAGATAGAATCTTGTGTTGTGCTAGAAATATTTTTATATATTTTTTTATAGATTGAGTAATGGCTAAATGGTGGCTTATGAACAGAATACATTTTATGCTTTGTGCTACATAGTTTACATTTGGCTTTGCAATGTTAATGGTTATCAACTGGCAGTGACTGAAGTTCACATGCACAAAAATAATATTACTATTTTAAAACCAAATAAGAGCATACTCCAAATAAGCCATGTAAACAGATTATCTTGTGAGTATTGCCTTAACCCAAATATGGATTGTAATTGAAATATGATGTGCATAAAAACTTATGGAATATATATAGCAAATAGCAAAATCTTACTTAAATAGCCCCTGTTAAGTTGATAGATATACATTTTAGCCTATTGTTGAATAAACTAAAAACGTATGTCATAAGATACATCTATGCATAAAAAATGTAGTTTCATTATCAGAGAACATTTGTAGGCTATTTCTAAGATACTGCAGTTCCTGGTTTGGCCTGTAAGTGTCCTCTGAGCCAGGCTTGTCTGCTGCAAACCGACAAGGAGCAGCTTAGTGTAGCTGGCTACAAGCTAAAGCTTAAACCTTAAGCTTGTATAGCTTTGTTGTCTTAAGTCGTCAATTAATAAGGCCGGCTATAGTGGCCAAACATGCAGAAATATGAAAAGCTTGAAAAAATCGGCGAGGGTAAGCCTTTTTTTGTTTCTTTTTAAAGATAATATTGTGGTTTGCTAACTAGCATCTCTACAGCTACAGCTAGCTCAGGCTAATTGGCTGCATACATATATTACAAATAGGGCTTTGTATCTTCGCTTTAAAAGTGTAGTGTGTACAGTCGGCCTTTTTTTAAAATGAACTATTTAAGTGTATTAGAAGTGTGTTGCCTGGCCAGCTTTGAATATATGAACAAAATGCTAGCTTTTATGTTATTTAACAGTGGCTAAGCTAAAGGTGTTTATTTTGACAGGTACTTATGGAACAGTGTTTAAGGCTAAAAACAGAGAAACCCACGAAATTGTGGCCTTAAAAAGAGTCCGACTAGACGACGACGATGAGGTGCGTGGAATATTAGGTCAAATTTGAATAAATTTCATATATACCTGCATCAAATCGATGCTAATCAGAATATTTTTCAACAGGGGGTACCTAGTTCAGCTCTCAGAGAAATCTGCCTTTTGAAAGAACTAAAACATAAGAACATTGTCAGGTAAGATATGATTGAAGACTTACAATCATACATATTGTTACATATTCATATTACATGTTACATGTTACATATTCATATAAGACCAATCATTAACTTTGTTTGTTTCTTTAGGCTACATGATGTTTTGCACAGTGACAAGAAGTTAACCCTGGTTTTTGAATATTGTGACCAGGTGAGAAGCTCTTTCTTTTCTTGTGCTATGAATACAGCAACTCCAAAGGCTAACAATCACTTTTATTAAAATTCTAGGATTTGAAGAAGTATTTTGACAGTTGTAATGGGGATCTAGATCCTGAAACTGTGAAGGTAAGAGAGATATTGGAATTATATTTGCGTCATTGTTTCATACATGTACCAATAACAGTTTTATCTTGTGTCTCTGTTTAACAGTCATTCATGTATCAGCTGCTGAAAGGCCTTGCTTTCTGCCACAGCCGGAATGTGCTCCATCGAGACTTGAAGCCACAGAACCTCCTTATCAACAGAGTAAGTATTAATGTTATGAGAATGGTAAATATAAAATTCTATGTCAATGTTCACAGAGTTGTTTCCTTTTTTTCAGAACGGGGAGTTGAAATTGGCTGATTTTGGCTTAGCTCGAGCTTTTGGTATTCCTGTGAGGTGTTACTCCGCAGAGGTACGTTCAGTACTTTTTAAAGTTGGAGTGACAGAATCATTCTAACTAATAACATGAAATGTTATTGAAAATGTAATAATCCTATAAGCCATAAAAACATTTGAAGCATTAAGAATTTATTGTAAGGTCAGGCCATTTTTAGATGTTTGTCATTTAAAAACTTGCTGTTAGTATTTGATACATGTAAAGTATGCCGTATGAACCTGACATCAGTGAGTGCTGGAGAAGTTACAATGATGTTCAAGCTTTCCACAAGTTGCTTTTGAGATATACAGTGGTGGCCAAAATGATTTTGGCATGTTTAAGAGGTGTCAGTCATCATTATGCTCTATTAAAATATATTATAATAGGCCTCTTATATGGAAATCTTGATAATTTTCCTTACAAAAAATTATATTATATATTTCACTGTCGGGGTCACAATCATGTTCCTTTAAGGAACAAGCCATGGGATTACTCAGGAAAAATATACTGACATGATGCCAGAGAGATGTGTGGGTGTAACTGCTGCAAAAGGTGGACATAAAGAATATTAAAGATAAAAAAGGATTAATGTTTAATAGATGTAATATGCACGTGGCAGAGTGGTTAGCACTCCTGCTTTACAGCAAGAAGGTCGTGAGTTCAAAACCCGGCCGACTCAAACATTCTCGGCCGACTCCGGTCCTTCTGTGAGGAGTCTGCATGTCCTCCACGTGTACCTGTGGGTTCTCTCCGGGTACTCCGACTTCCTCCCATCGCCCAAAGACATGCATGTACAGGTTAATTGGCAACTCTAAAGTGTCCCTGAATGTGAGTGAATGGTTGTCAGTCAATGTTTGTCTCTAAATGTCAGCCCTGCGACAAACTGGCCACTGTCCAGGGTGTACCCCGCCTCAGGCCCAAAGCTGCTGGAATAGGCTCCAGTCACCCTCGATCCCTAACGGGACAAAGCGGTAGAAAATGAATGAATGAATGAATGAATGAACAAAAAGGGTCAGTATTTTCAGATTTGACTGATATAAATGCTTGAATTGGTTGTATTAAAAAAAAAAATTGTGAAATGATGTATATTATAACAATTTAAATATATGTAACAATTTGATCAAATGTAAATAGCAGCAATAAAACACATAGCATTAAATGTGAAGATTATTGATTGTCATGTACTGTATGTAGGAGACAAACTGGTCAGCTATACAACTACAAAAGCTTTAACCTTACCTTTTTAAAAGATAATTAAAGCAACATTATGTACATTTTTGTCCCAGAATATGTAACCTGAAAATCATTGAAATAAAAACCTTAAATTAATTTTAATAGAGACTAAAGTGGAACCAATTCAACAGATTCTACACAATGTAACTGAGGTTCAATACAAACCACCATCGGACTAGATCACATATATAAACACAAAATACATAACAATGATTTTTTTTTTTTATGTTTTCACTTTCCCAAACTTACATTTGGAAAGTTAGATTGTCTTGCTTTAAATGTTTCTTGAGTTTGACTTTGAAAAGCTGTAAGAACAAACTAACAAATCTAAAAGGTGGCTGAAACTTTTTGGTGACTCAGTGTTTATTGAAGATGTTGACTTTGAAACAATTCTGAAAGTGTAGTTGTATTTAATACATTTATTCCCAATGATCACAACAGTGGTACATTTTAAAAGAAAATATCGTTTTTACAAGATGAATTAGTTGAGTGTTTTGATTGTTCCATGACTTGTATAGTGTTTACCATTATCATTTATACAGATAAACCAAAAATGGAACGAATGTCAAGGACTTCCAAAAAACACATCAGATTGTCTGTCTGTAAAAGTCCATTTCTACACTCTCCACTGAATATTTTATAGAATTAGCAATGAATTCATAACACAAAAATTTGCATAGAACTTGGTGATTTTTTTTAATGTGACTTTGCTAAATTATTTAAGTTTATTTATTTATTTATTTTTTTTTTCCAAATACCTTGTAAAAAGTTTTCAGGGTCAAAAGGTGGAGAGATTTAACATCAGAATACATTAAGCACTGCCTAGCCTACTGCACACAGCTCACCCACGCACACTCTTGGAAATTTAATTTTTTCTAATTTCTGTCTGTGCACTGCCTCTGGATGTGTATTTGGTTTGAGTTTTCTCATAAGAGCCCTGGACGACTGGCGTTGAGAGACTTTGTTAAACATGTCAAGGAGTTGACAGAGGAGCAGATGGCGTGTAGTGACAGCACTGCCAAGTTGCTGGAGCTGTGTCTGTCCAAGTCTGTCAGTTTTAAAATGTCCACTGTTACCCTCAGAATAACAGCGCTGAAATGTGTTGTTTTTTTTTCTCATCATTACTGGTGTTAATTGGTCTCGTGTTACACTTGTGTTTGTGCAGGTGGTGACATTGTGGTACCGGCCCCCAGACGTGCTCTTCGGTGCTAAACTTTACTCTACCTCAATCGACATGTGGTCTGCTGGATGCATATTTGCAGGTAGATTATTATGCAGCTTGTATTTAGAGATATACACTTAATATCACGACTGAATTGGACTGTTCTTGTGTATCCCATGGAAGGATATTGCCTCATTTCATCATAGCTCAGGTTTTATTCTAAAATAATTGGCTACCTGTAAGACAGAAACATATTGCACTATAAAAAAACAAAACACGCTGTACTTCACGGGTTTGCTGCTACTGGACTGTGTTATCTGGTCAACCTCATAAAATTATTGTCGTAGTCAATCTGAATATCTCTATATTTTAGTGTTTAGGGACAAAACTGTTTGGCAGCTTTCCCCATGAAACACACTAGATGGCGCCACCTGAGAAGAGTGTGAGAGTTATCTAGTCCCATTACTTTAGTGTTTTATTGAGTTAATGGAGATCAAGATAAATATGAAGCAAAGTAGCATAGTATATTTTTGCTCCAAAAAGTATAGGTTCAACATAAGCTCCTTTCCTCTTTTTAACAAAGAACAACGCCTAACAGAGCGTGTATTAATGATGAACACTATGCCTACGGGTGCTGCAAAGAAAAACCTAATAAGCTTATAAAGAACTCCAACTGGCACGGAAAACTCCCTCGGCACATATTCTGCTTTTCAACTCATTTGAAACTTTGATGCCGCCTTAGGTCATTCCAACACATATTTAATAGGCTCCTGGAAAGTAATGATAACAGTCCTAATAATGTATGACTTTTTGGATTTGTTGTCCTTTGCAGAACTGGCGAATGCTGGACGGCCGCTATTCCCCGGTAACGACGTGGACGACCAGCTCAAGAGGATCTTCCGATATCCTTTTTGAATAATTTGTTGATTAATGAGGAGGAACTGGCTGTTTGCTGTGTGAGGCACTAATCCTTGACGTGGCAGTGGTTTTGAATTGATCTTTAATGTGGTCTAATTTAGACTAGAACATGTTTTTCTTTAACCTCGCAGTATGTTGTTGGGAACGCCGACCGAAGAGCAGTGGCCCACGATGACCAAACTCCCGGACTACAAGGTGAGTTATTGATTCTCTAACACCTGCAGAAAACCACATATGTACTCACATTTTAACTCAGTTGTGTCTTTCTTTGTGTCTGCTGCAGCCATATCCAATGTATCCAGCCACCACCTCGCTGGTCAATGTGGTACCAAAACTAAGTAGCACAGGACGGGATCTACTCCAGGTATTTTACAAGACCAGGTTGTCTCAGTTTGTGATGTCACGGAGCAAATTACCTTGCTCTAACTTCACAACAACCTCTTAAAAATTCTGTTGTCCCTTGTCATTGTAAACAGCTGCGAAGTTGGTCAAAGCACAGGCTTCAGAAGAAACAGTTTTCTTACCTTAGCTCTATATAAATCTCCCTTTGAACGTCCACAGAGTTGCTTCTGCGTTGTTTCTGCATCTCATCAGAGACGCGTAGAAAGCCACAACAATAACTCACTCTAGGCTGTTAATTAAAATATTTACAATTAAAAGTTAACATGCTGCGCACAAGCTGCAGAATTACTGTAAGCTAGACTGCTCTACTGCCACAGATGTATGACTCTAGTAACTATGTACAATATTTTACAAGTGTATAGGAATTTTAATTTATCAACCACCATTTTCTATTAGTCGACATGTTTGGCATGTCGACTAATAGAAAGTTAAAGTTTATTTTTGCTATCTGGTAAAAAAATATATATATATATATATATATATATATATATATATACATATACATATACACATTACATTACATGTCGTTCACAAACTTACAAATATCTCTCTTGTACTGCTCCAAACCGAAGTATCTGCATCTATATGATGTGAGAGCAATGACGGGGCTGTGGCAGGTCTGTGTGTATTTTAGGTTTGAAGATGTAGCCACATTGTATCGAGCTTAACAAGTTTTTGAGAAAAGTTTAATGTTTTTTATATAGCAGCTCATCACCTCATCAAGAGGAGGCAGCTGAGCATCTGTCCCGGATACCTACGACACGCTGGAGGGACTATGTCTCTCGGCGGGCCTGTGTGGGAGTCTGCACTGTTCTTGTTGTATTCTTTTTCACATTTTTACACAAAAAAAATGGAGGCCCTAGCTCATTCGGTAGAGCACATGCCAAATATGTGGGAGACCTGGGTTCAAATCTTGGGTCATTTGCTCAGTGTCATTCCTCCCTCTCTATGTTCCTTGTCAATCCATTGTCAACTATCAAAATAAACAGAAAAAAATAAATCTTTAATTTTATTATCCATTTTTATTTATTTTTATATAGTATTTTTCACAAAATGTTGTTCCTACCTTTTAGAAAAAATCCCTTGGGGATGAATAAAAGTGATTCTGATTATATTGTATAATATTGTGCCAGAATGTTGATTCTGGAAGTGTAAAAGTAGATCTTTAATTTTGGACATTCAGAGATACTAAATGTACTGTTTTTTGTCTCAGAACCTGTTGAAATGCAACCCTGTCCAGAGGATCTCTGCGGAAGAGGCCCTGCAGCACCCGTACTTTGCAGACTTCTGTCCACCGTAAAGGCTTCAGCTCAGCTGACCGAGTGTCAGCCGCAGATCAATCACCCTTCACTCTGAGTCTTCATCAATAACTGTAATTTATTCTGTTGTGCCTCGGTGCCAACCCAAATCCTAGTAGCTCTGATGGTTTTTAAATTATTTTAAGTTGGTACATTTCATTTTATTAGCTCAGAGTGGGAGGAGTATTGATGTTTTATTTATACATTTACAAACGTGAGATTTTTTCCCCAAACACTGAAATTCACTTTTAACATAATTTTTATTTTTTTATTTTATTTAATTTTTTTTACAACAGGGACATATACAGGTCCTGTTTCATTGATCATGTTTTAAAGTAAATTAAAATGAACATTTCTGACTCGGTCTTTGCAGACTGATGGAGCCAGCACTTAACACTTTTATTTAGACATCACAGACGCCTGAACAGATTATCCTTGTCACTATTTGGCAAGAAACAAGTGACCTAGGAGTCTCTTTCTGCCCACTCTGAATAAAACCTTTCTCATTATATATCACATCATTTATTAGACCACAATCTATGACAGTTCACGAGAGCAGACTCTTTTATCCCACTACCTTTTGACAAGATTGTAAAATGGCACAGAAACGATTATAGTTACTTTTTCTCAGGCTTTTTTATTTTTTTTTTTTAATTTTATTATTTGATGTTTGTCTTTTTTGCGCTCATATTTGAATTTGTTCTGATGTAAAAATATGTTAAACACTGACATCCAGGACTATATCCGGTTCTCAATAAACGGGCCAATGCTTAAATACATTTGTAATTAGTGGACCATTAGTGACAGATCATACTTTTAGTCTTTTTGGAGAGGCTTTAGTAAAAAATAACACTTTGTTTTCAGCTGTTCTCATTGATGTGGTTCCAGTGTTATTTGTTTTCAGGGGCTCGTTTCACAAAGGTAGTTCAAACTGTTCCCTAATGCTAGACCAGTCTCACATTTTAATAATACGGCTTTTTAGAGAAAATCCATTTTGTGTCACAACTGAGGCTATATGTGGTCATTATAACTTGTGCTTTAGCTTTGTAAAAATGGTTACTCATAAATATTTCGGATCGTGTTTTAGTTCAAGGGCTGTAGGGCTGTGTTGCTGTACGGACACCGAAGCGTTCCTTCTTCTTTTTGTCATTTGGCCTACTTTTTGGTTACACTGGCAACAAAATGTCTTCTGCTGAACTCATGTAGCACTTGTTGAAAAATTGTGTCATCAGAGTAATTCTATTATTTTCTATCACATCAGGTCTTATCCAAAAACAGATTATAACAAAGATTCTGAAAAGTTGTTGATTTTATTTCAGCACAATATTTACATTAAACGGGTTCTGAACACATCGAGGCAACTTAGGCGTTAAAAACAACTCAACAATAAAAGTCTGAGAACCAAATAAATGCAGCATGAATTGACAGTTTTTTTAAGATTTGTCTGACACTAAAGATCAGTCAAAAAAACCTTTGTGAAACAGTCCCAGATCAACACAGTGCTTCTTCATTCATCAAAGGCTGCATTATTAGTTGTTAGTTGCTTTGTTATAGAAAGAAACATTTTGTTTTGATATCGGGTGCATGTATTTATTAAAGAAGGAATGACTGCTCACTTTTATTTTCATTCTTTAAAACGTAGCACCAGCTCATTTAGTGCCGACTTTTTAGATGATTGGTGAAATAAGGTTCATAACTAAAGCATTCAGCCTCATTTTACGATCTCAGTGTGTTGAAGATGTGTGTGGATGACAAAAACCTTTCAGACAAACTCCTGTTGAGTGATTTTATACAGCTTCAGTTGGAATTGTGAATGAAGAGAGGATTTTGCACTTTGCTAGTCTATTTTGCTTTTGTTTGTAGAACTTGGAACAAATACTGTCATTGATATTTTTGTGCATTCAGCCAATAAGACTCAGTATTCAGTAAAGTGAATATAAACACCGCTTTGCAAGTTCATTTGGCGTCACTGCTTGGTCTATTTATCAGATTTTTTTCTTTTTTTCTAGGCACACAGTGTGATAATGTTGTGCATTATACCCCAATCAATAGTAAAGTACCATTAGGTCTTTTTAAAAGGCAGTCAATGCATCCAGAAAATAGAACCAAGTGGAAACCAATTTAATTGTAAATGAATGTTGCACTGAGCAAATGGAATTTAAATGTTATAAGCTAATTATTGTAATGTGTTTAGCTTTAAATTTGGTGAACTATTTTTATAGATTTACTAAACCAATAAAGTACAATGTTCAGTGGTCTCACAGCTCGGGTGGAGGAGGGTGACAGTGCACTTCATGAAGATCAGGTAAAGGCTTTTATTTGCTCAGGTTAACACCAGGAGTTATCAGAACTCCACTAACACAGTTTCTACAGTCTTTATACGTATATTAAATGCACATGTTGTAAGGTCTTTATGTAAAATAAAAAACACATTTTTGAAAACCTACCCTCAGAGAAATCAAAACCAAAGAACTTATAGCTAATTACTTACATGAACTAAATTGTGAGCAGTTTCTGTGAAACTAAAGTCTGTGCAGAGTGCTCCAGAACAAGCAGGAAACTGTTCTTTATAAGACCAACAAATATAAAAGCCCACTTTTGCCACTTAAAATGAAAATACAACCCCCACAGGAAGTCACAATTATGACTTTAAAACTCACATTAATAAAAACTAAATAATGACTAAAAAGTCAAAATGACAAGTCATAATTATGAAATTAAGTCATTTTGTAAGATAAAAAGTTAGAATTAGGAAATAAAAAAATTATTACACGTTTATTATTTTGAGACGAGTCATAATGGGTTTTCCTAAACATGTTGCTGCTTTAGAGACTCTGGAGTGAAGTATCTTCAAGTGCTGGACAGAGATTATAAGCCTCTAAATTACTCTTACTGATTTACAAGATGTACAGTACTCAGGAATCTTAGAAAATTAGGTAACACAAAAATTACATTTCTGTAGAAATAAAATGTTTATGTAGTTAACTGCTAAAGCAACCTAAATTGTTCTGACTTCTTAGAGAGCCCAGCTAGATAATATTGAACAGCATTGTCTGAAGTGTGTTGAGGTGTCAGCTTGATTGGAAATGCTAAGGATTGAAAAGGACGTAACACAGCGCTGAAGAGTTTATTAACTATTTAATTACAGTTCAGAGTTAAAACCACATATCTACAATAAAACTGCACACAGAGCTCGTCGAACCAGATGAAGCAAAGCCCATTTCCCAGACGTTTGTGGATCGAACTCTTGTTACTACCTGTAAGAACCAGTCTTAAAGGCACAAATAGTCTGTGAACCGTGTTAATCTAAATGAACTGTCTGAGATATAGCATTTTTATTTTTTCAGATCTGTAAATGATTGAGTATGGCCCTCTCCTTTGCCGGCTTTTAGAGGATTTGTGAGAAATTGCTCTTGGGAAAACAGGCCACTGTGGAGAGACTAGCTGTTTTGGTTCATCTGGCTCTGAAGTACATTTGGAACAATACAAATTGAATGGCATGGGCTAATATTACATCGTGAGAGCGGAGATAATAGGATTACACAATGGTCATGCAAGGTAGAAGCAGGTGGTGCGCTGTAAATCAACAAATAACTGATTGTAACAGTTCAAATTCATCTACTTGGCTGATAACTCTATGGCAAATCTCACTATAGGGCTTTATAAATAAGCACAAACAGTACAGCTTCTGCCAGTTCACATACACTCTGCTCTTCTGCGACCAGTAGTAAGGCAGGGGCTCCAGAGGTAAACATCAGGACATTGTACTTTTTATTTTATTTAGCTTACACCCAGCAACACAGCATCATCAGAGTAGCATCACTGTGTAATGTGAATTGGCTTTGAGGATTATATTGTTATTATAAAACTACGATGGATTGAACGGCATCTACTTTCTACGTCTACATTCAGCTGTTATGAATTACAGATTTTAAATTCATTTTAAAGCAATGGTGTCAGACCTGGTGCGTTTATTGCTCAGGGCACAATGCCACAGATTCAGAGTACTCTTTCCTGAATTCTGTTTGATCAAGTCTCTTGTCAAAATGGCAGCTCTTTAAACAACAAACATCCTCTACACTGTTCTGTCGTCCGAACCAGAGCCGGGGAAGGTAGTTACAACCATAGACGCCTGGTCTGTGGTTTTTCAAAGTGATGGCTGATCTCCAGGGGTTTGTGCTTCACGTCAACAGTCGGTTACATACAACGGTAATAAAGCTACAGTCTTATGAGCAGCACATATTCAACTGGAAAGTTAAGTATGTGGGAGTTTTTTTTAGAAATGGTGTTGTAGGGAGAATGTGAATAGCCAGTCTATAACTGTATTAAATGACCAGACCAGAATAACCAGCGCTTCAGGAGAACTACCTACGACTATAACACGTCACTCATTTACGTCGCAGTTAAGCCCAAGCTCCTCAATGAGATGCAAGGAGTCTTTTGGAATTGTAAAAGTGTGCAATGTGCACTAAAACCAAATGAAAGAACACGGAACAAAGGCATTCAATGTCTGAAGACAATATAGATCCAACAGTTGCTTTACAAGAAAATGGAAACTTATACAGTTCATAAAATTTAGAGTTAAAGTAGGTAAGAATATTTTTAGGCAGGTTGGTTTGATGTCTAAAATGTGTTTTAAAGTGACTTGTACTGAAACTGAAACTCTGGTGGGGCGTCATTCTTGCTCAACAAAGAAGAAAACTCTCATTTTAAACATGTTTCCACTGAGCAGTACAGTATGAGTTTGATAGAGGTTTACATTTCCACTGTGGTGAGTGCACGCTACATAAACACAGAAGTCATGCGAGCACAAATGTGGTTTAATGTTATTTTGACAAATATTGTAGATCCGAATTGAAGTGAACTTTTAATAATGTCATTAACTAAAAAGTGTAAACTGCTGCAATAAGAATATTGTTTTAGATTTATTTCTAAGTTTCCAAACTTTCAGAGCTGCTGATGTTTTCCTACATGTGTATTTGCATTATGTACTTTCTGTTAGAAGCACACATTGCAATGATTTTTAAATTACAAAGCAAGCGCCCTAAGGTGTAAAAACGGCTGGTGCTATAAATGCTGAATGTCTTTCAATACTACATTTAGCTTTCTTTCTTCTGGAAAAGATTTTTGCACAATCTATCAACCATTTAAAAGACTGCAGACTGTTACTAAAGTGGTACTTTGACAATGGAAACACCTCTAAAAGTGTGTCATACTGGTCCGAGCTGTACTGTACCATTCCAATGAAAACATGTCTTTAGATAGACTTCCTATCCTGCTCAATCCAACCACACTTCAGAAAAAAGGTCATATGACTGACTTCAGAGAAGAGGAGGAAGAAGACACCAAGGTAAGAAGAAAAGTTGTGTACGTGAATAAGATGGGTAAATATAGAGTTTATTATACTTGATCATTTATACATCACAAACTGTTATTTGTGACTCATTACATGATTCTGAGATAATTATAAGAAGAATAGGATACAATGGTATAATTGTACAATGCATTTGTGATAGTATTCAAATGGAGCGAGGAGGACTGAGGTGTGCGGTTTTTCATGATTTGAGGCAATTCTCAAGTAAAGTCTATTTACTGAATCAATGTCATGTCGTCAGATTCATCGGAAACTCAAAGACACTTGTGGCCCACTCCAATAAAAACTCCAACTCTTTCTGCTGCAACAGATGAAGAAACAGTTTATCTATATGTATATACTTCTATATATATATATATATATATTTATGTAAATATTGTATCTCTGACAAATCACATGAGCGGTACTGAATTTCTCAATGGCATTTGATTGTGGATATTTACACATTTCGGTCCAGTTTAGGAACGTCTCCACAAGTCGTTTTCAAAAGAGAATAGATTACTATCACAGGGCTTTGTGCTGATGAAGACCTTGAAGACTTATAACAAAAATGCAAAGTCAAAAATACCCCAGCTGTAGTTGTAAAGGTTTGCTCAGTAGACTATACAATCCCAAAACAGGAAACAATAATGATTTATTAAAATGTAGACTATATATTTATTAAGATACAATCCTCCTTTCTAACCTCAACCTGGATATTTACAGTAAACCAAACCTTCTCCCATAAGCACACTTGTGTAAAAGGAGACTGTTCAAAGCCTCATAGCGGCAAAAGGCAATGAAAAGTTTACAATCCACAGCTCTTTAACTCCACAATCATAGGTTCACAGAAAGGCTTTCTTGTTCAAACTGGTGACAGGAATAAGGTCACTCAATGTAGCATCAGTAAGACTCTCCAGATGTAACATCGATACAAACAGCAGTGTTACACGTCTTATTTATTTAAGGTTGGTGTTGGATTGGATCAGCCGCAGGGACGCTCTGCTGTGATTGGTCTGATCTGAAGGCTCCAGTGCCTACTGTAGACTGTACTCTAGATCTATCATAGTCTGTGGTGGTATTCAGAGCATGACCCTTTCTGAATTCAAAGAAACTTTGTACTTTGCCAAGTAAAAAGGGTGTTGATTTTACCAAAAGATAATCAGACAAAATATTTTGATTGCTTTTGTAGCCTATAATTTCACAAGCTCGTCTAAAATACTTAAGTATAACAAGTCTGGGATTTCGGAGTCCACTCTGTTTTTATAAATTGACAATAGATACTTTGCATTTGTGGTTACAACTGGACACATCTGTGAAACCTTCAGTGCACTATGTTGAATATTATATTGAGCTCATGTTTTATTCATAACAAAACTAGTAGCAACATGGGCTAATGTCAGCTCCGAGCATCACATAACAGCCCAGCTACCATGCTAATCAGTATTTAGAAGTGAAGTCTTTTATCAAAGACATGTTTGTGATTGACTGTTTATTGTGTTAAGTAAGTTTCAAGTAGATAAGGTGTTAAAGTTTACTGATGGCTCCATAGACTGAAGGTGCATTGTGTATAATGTTGTAGAGCTGATCTTAAAAAGACTCACTCATCTTAAAAATAGACATGGGAAATAGCATCAAAACCAAAGTAAAGAATAAATATTCAATTACATTTCTTCCACTTCAAGCCCCTCCCTCTGTAGATATAAGCTGAGCTCTTTTACCAGAAGTAAACGTCTTCACCTTGAAAACTGAGTCCAGAGGCTTTTGCTTTAACCTTTTCTTCTATTATCAGAGTTGTTTCCACTGGGTTTACTCATAGACAGGAGTGTGTCCATGCAAGGTTTCCATAGCTGTTCACATTCTTGACTGTTCCAATCCAGCGTCAACTATCATTCACAGTTCAAACCCCCATTAGCAGATAAATATATTGGATTGTATACTCTGTGACCGGAGAAAGACAAAATCAGACATGGATAAATTAACACTGATGCCTTGACATGGCAGTAAACCTGAGATCTGTTTTGGAAGTGGTCTTTTTTGAATGATAGTATTCTATTTCTATTCAGGCATTGAGAAACTCTACAAGACTTTTTTTTTTCTTAAATTGTATGTACGCTCTTTTCTGGTAATACATAAATGATTTCACAGTATGCTGTCTTAGGCCCCGCCCCCTTGGGTTACTTCGTCAACAAGCAAACTCCTCAAAGTTGCCTAGAGTCGGGTGACGAGGTAACATGTTCGGCGTGAATCCGAGACTGTCCGAGTGACTCCGGAGGGTGTCGCAAGTGCTCTGCAAAACAAACAGGGAAGAAAAAAGAGGGAAGGAGGGAAGACGAGTTCAACCGGATTAAGGGAGGGAAGATGGAAAAGTAGGAGAAATGGTCGAAAGACATAAATGGTGAAAAACGGGAAAAATCAAGAGGTTGTTTCAACACAGGACAAAGTTTACATATATAAAGCAAATGAGTGACAGAAGTATACGTCATGTGTGAGAGAGAAATAAAAGGAAAGGAAAGAAAAGGTGGGGAGAGATGAGTGAGAAGAGAAGAGAGGAGAGAAGACACAGCATATTTTTAGTCCTGATGTTTCTCTAGCATTTCAAACTTCAAGAGCTAATGTGTTTGTTTGACCACAGGTGTCCACAGGTGCAATGTGCCACGTGCCAACCAGAGACAGTAGAAGAACAGTGGACTGTATACAGGCAGGGGCCATGTGTGGAAGTAAGGGTTGGCTCCAGGAATATGGATCACTTTCAAAACACTTTTCTGAAGGCTCTCTTTAGCTAACAAATATCAGGCCAGTCAACTGTCACGTTTTTTCCAACTAGGACATGTCCTGCTCCAGATTTAATGACCGCCTTCAGACCTAGCATTTAAATCAGTGTGAGCAGAGCGTGGCAGTGAAGCAGATGTGTAGCAACATAATATGGGATCATTAGTGAATAGGGATGCAACGATTAACCGGGAGCTGGTTAAAAATTGATTCACGTGACCTTTCCAGTCTGTTGAGATGTTAATTTAATCGCAATTCATGTTTTGAACAACAGGGGCCGCTCTGTTTACTGCAAACTCGCTTTCAACAAGTTGTTGCAAACAGTTTCTAGCATGACATTGAGGAAGTCTCATCCTCGTTCAAATCAGAAGTGTGGCAGCATATATAAATCCAGTTTAGCGAAACACTCTGTGTTTCTCCTGCTGCTGCTGCACAGATCTGTCCCGGGCCGAGTCGGCTCTGTGTGGACTTAATGTCCCGTCACTGGGGGAGAACAGAGAGAATGATAGAAGTAATCTGTGTTAGCAAAGAGGCTAAACTGTAAACAGAGGCTGCTGTCCTGAGTCAGAACCATCTTTGAGCCATAATTATTATTTCATAAGACAGTCAGACCCGTCTTAAATTAAGTGTTCTTCTGTTTGAGGCCCTTGTCAGAGAGATGTAATAATGTACTGGATCACGTACTGCCTTCTGTGTTTCTACTGCAGCCACTAAAAGTAAAGACCATGCGTCTCTAACTTAAGATCCGCGGACCCAAACTCTGGTCCTTTGTGAAGTACTTCTGGTTCGTACATTAATTATTACTTTTAGTAAACACTTGGAATTATTAATAAATAATAGGTGAAATAAATGCATAAAAAAGAAAAAAAAGTTAGTCTGGAGCCCTGCTTTAAAATAATAAAAAGGCACTAGTTCACTTCTAACTTGTTTCAACTCATTTCATAAAAGAAAATTGTGACAAAATTAAATCGTAAGATCAGAATTGTGAAACAAATCGAATCGGGAGTTGAGTGAATCGTTAAATCCCGATTAATGAAGCATTATACATCAAAGGGAGTCAAAAAAAGAGATTTAAAGCTACATAAAACCAAGTGGAAGTATCATAAGTTATGTGATGTTTTCATTAATAAAGCATAGAGAACCTATCCTCCCTAACCTAGACCTTTAAAAAAAAACTGCTCATTTGTTTTTACTAGTCACATATTCGTCTACTGTCTATGATTACATGCAGTGTTTGGCCAAATGGCTATTGCAGGAAAGAAAGAAGCATTTACCTTTAGTCACTGCATGCACATCTGTGATAACGTCACAAAGTAAGGCATCTAGTGATGTTATCTGGCACAGCCTCAGACACATTGTCATAATGGACGTCTGTGCTGTGGATCTAATAATATACTCGTGTGGTTCAGCTTTGTGTGCAACAGTTCAATAAATCTGTGATCAGTTCTCAATTACTCTCATGGGAAAGAATGCTGTCAAATCTAACGGAGAATCCAACCAACTCAAAGCCACTAAATGCAGAAACACACCACACTAAGCTGTCCTGACACAGATAATAAAAAGCGCACTGCCACTGGATAATCACCCCTCTTTTTTGTTTTTGTCTGCTTTGCCAGTGGATTCATTTGTGGCCACATTTGTGGAATGATGTATGAGATGGTTTTAAGTATGCATGACAGAGAGGGACAGCATGGGAGGGAGCATCTATTATCGATGGGGTGTGCTACCTGGGGGCATGATTAGGCGTGACACCAGGGCAGGTTGGGTTCTCTGGAAACTCCTGGAATAGACATGATGAAAAGAAAGATGGGTGAGGGTGACTGGAATGAAAATAAAGCACAATGCAATGCTAGTATCGAACGATCTGTGGGAAAACTGCAAGCACTGTAAAGACAGTGTTTTCCATCCAGACACATTATTATAACACTAAAATAATTTTATTGTTCAGTGTACCATTGGACTAGAAAACAGAAGGCAGGGAAACATTTAAAGTTTGAAAAACCTAAAGAATACATCTCTAATGCCCTGTTTCTACCAAGTGGTAAAGTATCATTTGGTTTGTAAATTGTGACATTTTAGTAAATACTTTTGAAGTTGTGGCAACATTAACTTGTAGACAACTGTAGGCAACTCACTCTTCTGTGTCACTGGTTTAACTTATTGAAACAAGAAATAAAAAAATGAATGCAAAAGGGCATGCAGAAAGCCAAATAGGCAAAACAAATTGGTATAAGACCACTTCTGAAGCCTTAGAAACATTGCAAAAAAGCTTGGCATGTGTGTAGCCCTCACAAGTTGCTGCTTACGCGCCTCAGTTTGAAGACAGTTTAGCAAGTCAGCACATAAGTGTATATCAAACAAGACTGGAGGTTCACTGGAAACAGAGACTATCAAGGCTTCATTGTGCCGCATTCTCCAGCCTGTTCGTAAATATTTGACAAATGCAAGTACACATCTAGGTCTAAATCTTCTTTCTAAGCATCTTGAGTCCTACACTTTGAAGATTACACTTTGCTTGGGCTATAGATGTAGGTGTTTATTTCAGACCTTTATTTTGTTTGATAAAGCACACTGTAAATGTGATGTTTTTTGTAAAAAGAGAAAAGGCTGTTTTTTTGGCCCTTTTGGCTCATATCAAATTAAACTTTACCATACGTCTTGGGAAACAGGGTTAAATGAATTGGGTTACATTTTGTTTGAGTGTGAAGGTATGACAATGAGGAAAAGGAGATGGTGAATATATGACATGAATGGAGCATAAATAGAAAACATCACTCTGCAACTTTTTGAACTACAGACTGAATACTTTTACAACATCTGCCTCTAAAAGAGCTTTAAAGCAGAATCAACACTTTGTCTTAAATCCTCAACTTCAGCTATCCAGGGCCCCTAAGGCAACAGTGCATGCAAAAATACAATTCATGCAGACACAAACCCAAAACCTTTTCTTTCTTGATATGCAAAAAGAAGTTTTTCTGACGCTCAGGGCCTCTATTTCAAAAAGCGTATTACATTTAACAAAAAAGTCTTGGGTTTGTTTGACAAATTCAGCCAGAAGGTAGTGTAGATTTGTTTGACTTGGCAGTAAACGTCTCCACATAATCCACTGAAATGTCTGAATTAAACAGCACCAAAAGAGAAAATAAATGTGCTTTTCTTAAAAACCTTTACCCCTTTGGTGAGCTGCAAACTGGATCAGGAGCTATTGTTGTGTAAATTGAGACGCCGCTTGTATCTCTCTATGGACAAAGGCTGCTATAATGACTGGAGCTAGACCAATACTAGCACGAGTTGAGCTGGACCTAGATGAACATTTTAGCTCAGCATGCTTGGTGCTGTGCAGTAAAGTTAAATCTGAAGTGAAGAGTACATGCTGGACAATTGCCAATTTAATTGCAAGGCTAACACTTAGAGACATACTGTGTATATCTTACTATATACATACTTATATCTTGCAGGATTCACAATTTCACTGATTCAAGTTGAATATCCCTGTTCTAAACCAGGATTCTTTTGTGATATTTCAAGCTATTTTGTTATTAAAAAAAATACAAGCCATTTTTAGGTAATGGTTCTTTAATGAAAGCCAGTAATAACTGAGCTTTGAATCAGTAGAAGGCAGTGAACATTTTGCTGATTGTAGATGTTTTAGGGGCATTTCTGTCATAAATAATTGAATGTGCTCAGTGTGAGTGTTGGAGAACAGACTGCAGGCCCCGCAGATACCTCTGGATTTAAGTAGTTGAACTGTTGGCCTTAGTAAAAGGCTGTGATTTAGTGCAAAACCCTGCCCTGCAAATATTCTAGGTCTGTTGTTGAATTCTACTGGACAGTTAGTAATAGCAAAAGTGTGTAAGTAAGGAATTCAATTTTATTAATTCTCAGTGTTTTGCTCATTATTTTGTTGTTACTTGAATCTCAATCAGATCAAGCAGTTTACCCTTTAATTGAAGCGTATTACTGAGACGCTTCTGTGGACAATAAGGGTCGTCACTTCAAAACATAAAATCAGCATTAGAGCCCCGATTAAAACTAAAAATAATTAGAGGGCTGGCTTATTGTTCCTGCACACAAAGAAAAACAAGACTAGACTAAGTACATTTGAATCTGCATTTTGTTTGTGGAACTATTATTTCACAGGGAATACAGTCTACGGTGCATGCATAATTTACAACGCAAATAAGTATGGTTTGAGTGTAATATAAGCAATGCTGTTTATGTATTCAAACGGAGCAATAAAAACACAGAGATGTATTAATATTTATGTTTTGTTACTGTAATCCATTGTGTGTTTGGAAAGTTTGAAGTAACATGTTGTGATATCACTTTCTCTCTGGGCTGTTTATTAAAAAACATTTCAGCTGAGATTTTCATAAAGTCTTGCAGACACCACAGTTATGTCGTGCAATCAACACAAATTGAGAAGGGGCTATAGTTACCAGATTGTCACTCTGACAACGCTGCGGTCGTTTTTTCCGTAAAAAGGAGCCCAACACTTTATCCTTGAACACCTGCAGACAAAGAAGCAGCAGAGTCGGTGTTTGATCAATAGAGCATTTTGGAACCTTTTCAAAATAATAACCCTGTTTTAATATGTTTCACTCTTAGATTTCACAGCTGTCTGCTCTTGTGGAAAAGTGAAGGCATTTTGCCTTTTAATTGTAACATTGTGTACTTCACATTCACTAAACCCCAGACATTATACTGTGATTTATAATAGACTCTATTCCTCTATGCTTCCGTTTAAACACTGCTACAGTGGTAAACTACGACAAGCCCAGAGAGTCAAAACCCAAACATATAGGGCATACAGATATTTCTATGTATATAAAGCCAGGCAGAAAATTATCTCTTTTGAGAGTTAGGTCAGTATACTAGTGCATTTTAATTTAACAAACAAGAATAAACTCTTATCTGTTCAAAAGCTGTACCTCATATAAGTAGTCAAATATTTCCAGAATTGTTAGGACACTGGCTCCAATGAACAGCCCCATCTGACCTCCAATGTCACCTGGAAACAAAGAGATCCGCAGATAAAGGTACAGTGATTGAACAATGGTGTGAGGAAGCATTCCCGCTCCCAGCTGTCATGTCTCATTCACCATCGCTCAACTTATCTGAGCTGAATTATCAAAAATGTCCATCCTGCTGCTCACTCTTTTATCAAACCTGACCTCCCTGTCTTTGTGAGTCTTTTACAAGTTCAAATAGACAAACCTCCGAGCGCTGGGCGATGTGAAATAGTGTGACAGAGCATTTTCAGGCTCATACTGAGGCCAACTGCCAATTTTCAGCCACAGTGAAATGTGTAATGCTTACCGAGAAGCCCTGCTATTTCATAGGCCTTCTTCTGCTCAATCTTCTCATAATTCAGCGCTTCAAAGAAGATGTCCAAGACCAATAGATTGTCTCTGGAAACATGGAAAATACCAACAAGGTCCTTCATGTTATGCACAAGATTGTTAGACATGGGAGTATTCACTGAAGTGATCTTTTTTCATTATTGTTACATTGAAGGTGAACGATGGAGACCGAGGGCATGCTATATTATAGTACATTTGTCAATACTGCTCAAAAAAACACAGAAAAAACACTGAAATGATCAGATAATCTTCCCTTCAAACCTACAGGATCCTATATGGTATACACCATACTTATGACAGTGGCGAGAGGACCAGTGATTTGACTTCTAATGTTAGAATTGTATTACATTGTTTTGTTGTGGGATAATCCGGTACTTCCTTCTTCATCCTAAAATATTGGGCTGTGATTATGTCTTTGTATTGCAACAGAGGTGTCACAGAAGCAAGGAGAATAGCTTGATCCTAAATGAAACAGCTCAGCATTAGAGAAATGACTAAAACTATATCCCATTAGTCTTTATAAAAGTTGCTGACTGTGACACCAAATTCCTACCAATATCATGAAAAGCAGCATATGCCAATAAAAAAAATCTGTGACCATTAAGTAAAGGGTATACCATGATTTCAAAATGTCACAGTATTAAAACCACCATCTTCAATATGAGCTGAGGAGACAAGACCTTCTATTTGCCATTCAATCAAATTGCAAAACAGTATTTTACAGTAATCACAGAATCTGTGTCAGCCAGAAAAAGATAATGTGTAACAGAGATTAACGTTTGGCACATTGCATAAAACATTTTTTGAAAAAAATTTAGGTTTGAAATTGCAATTCCATTATGTACTGCAATATTTATCCCTAAAGAACCATTGTGGAACATTTCTAGACAGGCACAATCTAAAAGCAGCTAGAACTACTAAAGACGAGCAGGATGTGGACTGACATGGTACAGAAATATTACTTTTTAGTGCAAGTATGGCTCGGCTAGTGTCCAGCCTGCAGGTTGCTTTTTGCAACTTACATTATGCAGTTTCTCAGCACTGACTTTGTGATGGGAGCTATGGCCTCGTATTAATAATCATTTTAAGGCTATATTTTAATGTAAAAAGTTTATAATACAAATATAAAGGCATGGAACAGTATGAGATCCTGACAGTATACATATTATGGTTTCTTCTAGATAATGTGTTGTATCAATAAAAATCTGTGTATTATGAATCATTAAAGCACTTCATCTTCACGTTCTGTAACCTGCCCATACTTTGAAAACAGTTAATGTCCTCATGTATATTAAAAAATATTGCTCTTAAGTTTGTCCAAAAGGGGTCCGATGAGTTCTATAAGGTTTTGTAGTGACAATTTTTTTGAGCAGTACCACTAAAATAGGCTGTCTATAAACTAAGAAGCTGACCGCTGGATACTTACCCAATATACTGCTCAGTTTTGTTGAATTTCTTAGCCAGATATTTAGCAGATGCCTTACTGGGGATCTTTACCATGGACAGCTCCTTGCCATAGCGTGTCATGTTGCAGGGGGTCTGACACACACAGTAATCGTTGTCTTTCTCTACCAAAAAGTCTGTGGATGATCAAAGTCATTCAAAAATAGCGTGATATCACTGCGAAAAGTATCAAGTATCCTGCACACAGCTCGTCTAAAAATATCACAACAGCTACATTCGCTGCCATCGTTCACTTTCCATGAAAGCAAATAATGACTGAAGCTAGAAGAGGAAACTATGGGATGTATTTAATATCAGTGAAGCATAGGAACATCACAAATCTTCCAAATGGGTTTTGTTCATTTGGGTTCATTATTTTTGCTTCAGCACTGTCTCGGATTAAAGTCATATCAAGTTAATGGTTCAGAAGTTTAATCAAAAAGTATAAAACAGTGTCATGATAAAGCGCAGCTCATTTGAATTAAGACATTAATGCAAAGCTGTTATAATACAGGGTTGTGTAGCGTGTGGGCTCACCTAAAGCAGGGTCAGCGCAGTCTTTGTACTGCTCTGGTGTGCACACTGTGGACGTCCCTGTTTCATAAAAGGTCAAAGTCAGTTCACAGGCAGCCATCTGTTTGTATCTGTACTTTAATGTATGTATGTTTCTTCCACATGGGTTGTATGCGTAGATTTTCTAATACCTGCATAAACAAGTCAATTAAAATCTCCCCCTCGCTTCAACTACTGAATTGGTCAATGTCATGTTACATAGAAGCCCACAGTCACTGCAGCTGTCTGCTCTTAATCTGAATTCTAGATTTTTGTCTCTTTCAGTCAATTGTTTTTATTAATACAAGCCACCAACGCGCTACACACTTTTAAAAGATTATCAGGATAAGTTTGAACCTTTTATGCACTGTTGCCTTCGGATTGGTGGGAGTTGTGAGAGTGGATCGTCCTACTTTACACTTTAGGCCACACAAGCAAGTGAGAATAGGGCAGAAACACACAGAAACTCACTGCGTACAGCAAACACCAGCAGACACCAGTGACACACAGCTCTCGTTTAAGATCGATTCACGTGGATTATGACTCAAACGTTTGCATGTCCTTTGTCCCCCGTTTTTAGATAATTTTGTGTTATACAAGAAGAAAATCAGTGCACATTCAGCACGAGGTTCATTTAGTGCTGCATGAGCCTTACATTTAGTTTATTTTGTTCATAAGAGCTGGTTCTTGTCACAGTCTGTAAAGCAGTGTAGTCAATGTGGGTTTTAAACATGAGACTGTTCAAAACAAGGGGCTGTGGTGCATTCACTGACAATACTGACAATGTGTTAAAAGTAACTTGAGATTTTAGATATGACCACATCCACTAATTTGAGAGGCTTATTATAGGAGACCTGAATATTACAGTGACACCAGAGAATATATTGAGTGGTATCCGTTGACTCTAATCCAATCAGGAGTAAGATGGCAAATGATAAATTTTTCACTCTACAGTAACCAATGTTTGATTAAATTGTCTGTACTTTCCAGTACCTCCTTGTTCAACAGCCATATCATAACTTTATTTATTTATTTGACTGTTTTAGGTCTGAAATGGTTTGTAATAAAAAATATTTTTATAGAACTCCCTGCGTCAGCCATATAACTTGTAACTGGCTCTGCAAATGCACTGACCCTCACCTATTAGAGGTTAAAGACCATCTATACTCAAAAGCCCCACGCAACTCCACCTCAGAATAACTATGATCAGGTTTAGTCAGTGTGCGCTCATACCAGGCATGTGGACCATCCTGCAGTTGCAGTTCTCCAGCAGGTAGCGGGTTTCACAGTCGATACGGCAAGCAGTAATGCTGTAGGTGGAGAAGTACTCCGAGTCCATGGAGCTGGACTTGCAGTCTCCCCAAGGCGGCGGGAGGTACTGAAGCTGAAAGAGCCCACAGCATGTGTTTTTCCCTCAGTAAATAGACAAGCAAGAATGACTGTGAATAATAAAAGTTCATACAAAAACTGTGATAATACAAAAAAAGACAGCAAGCCGACAAAAGTAAATGTTTCAAACCAAACAAAAGGAATAGAAAGAAATGAAAAAGTGCACTTGTGGCACAAGGGTCACACTGTTATTATTGCTTATGTGCAGCAGCAGGCAGACATCATGCAGTACATTACTGATGCAGGTGTAGTCCCCGGCAGGAAGCAGAATACCATAGGAATAGAGGCAGGCTAAACAGAATTCAGGAAAATACGCACTTTAAGACAGGACACCACAAGAAATGGACAAATTTTTACAAACTCAGAAAACAAGAAAGAGTTTACGCTATCATACGCTTGACGTAATTTTCACATTTATGAATTAACTACTCTGAGGAAGATTATAGAGCGGTACGACTGTTGAATTCAGATTTATACAATGCCCAGGGGAGTCATTACAAAAGCTTGACTGCAAGGCCTAGTGAATTTCTCAACAGAGTTAAGACACTGAGAAAGTCTCATTAGAGGTACAACTCATTAAAAGGTGAGGAGCAGGTCATTATGTTTGTGAATAACTCTGGGAATATTAAATGGATCCAGTAATGAGGAATATTTAATGGCTGAATTTCAAGGTTTTCACTTATTAGACCCGTGGTGCTCATGTTAGAGCTACTTCAAAATACCCTGTGTGGGGAAAAAAAGTGTTAAAGCAGTAAACAAGTGAGTTTTTAGAGGCTGTTTAAATATTATAGCCCATTACTACTGTTTGAGGGTGTTCAACTTTATTATTATAAGTTGAATATAGACCACTTTCTGGATACATTTAGGATGGGTCGAGTTGGTGCTGCTATGGATCCACTAATGAGGAATTCTTAATGGTTGACTTATAAAAAAACAATGCTTGTTTTGCTCTCCAGGCAGATAGCTTGCCATTTTAAGAATAAAGTACAGAGTAAATCCTAACTTTGTAACGGTGCAAAAGGCTGGAGCTAAAGCTGTATCCTTCTGCAATAAAGAGAGGAAGAAGATGATTGTTTATACAGACTGCAGTGTTTAGCTCCACTTTTTATTTATTGTACCACACAGTTGGAACCATGAAACTGAGGAGTGACTAAATTTTCAAGTTAACACTGGAAAAAGAAACTATAAGCAGTTCTCTGTAGGTGGACTAAAATAGAGAGGGTCAGCTTTGTCTTTTTTCATTCCAAATTCAGTTTTCCTCAATGTACAAGGTCTACTGCTAAAATTCTGAGTAAAACCATGCGTCTCATAAATGTTCATTAAAAGTTAAAATAATGTTCAAGTAGTTCAATAACTCATTACTACCCAGTTTTAATACCCACTTTATGATAGGCACCCCTTTTGGGCATTTGAGCAAATAGCCTTCAAATACATAAGAGAGTAGCCAACAATCAATGCCAAAGGCTTGTTTTCCCTGACAAACTTTCACAGAGAAGCGCTTTGAGGTTCACTACGATTTCCATCACCTCTGCCAGCATTAAGCAGCCTATGTCTGACAATCTAAACCTCATTTAGTCGATGGGAAGTGACAGCGATAGAGAGCAATTCACAGTAAAGTGGACTAAAACTGGCAAACGCGATTAAGTCGTTATTGAACTCCCTTTTCTAGCAAATGTATTCTCCCGGCTAGATCTCCTGAGCTCCTGCTGCAATAAAGAGCAAACTGTTGGCGAGACCTCATGGGTAATAAAGCTTCTATATCTCATTGTCTAGTCCCAGGCTGGTGATTTTAAGAAGCAGTGCAGGATACAATAAAAGCAAGACAAACAGAAAATTAGGGGTGTCCTGATACAACATTTTCCAGAAGAAGTTTGTAGAGGAATATTCTGAATTTTTTGGGGTAGTTTTGTCTTGGTTAATTGTGGATGGATAGACTCTTACCTGTGTTAGATTCTGGTCAGCATAGTCACAAGCTGAAAAACATGAAGTAAGCCTGACTGGTGCATGAGGCGGCCTATTTCAAAGACATAAACAACTGATTATGCACTTGGTGTACTCCAAGTGTCTTTGATGTATTATTATTACTATTATTATTATTTTGGATAACTTTTAATCATATTGCTCATAATAAGGAACTGGGCTTCAGAATATATTTCAAATACACAACATATAACCAAACATTTTTGTCACAGTGTTCTTGTCACTACAAATATTTATAGTGCATGCTGCCCTCGGCCACCAGTAAATTCAGTTTAAAGTTGTACAAGACTCAGATTTGTTGTTTTTTTCTGCTCTTTCATGTTTTATGTGTGCTGTTTTTGTTTAATTTTTTTTTAAAATAACAAAATTATATACAGTTGCATTACCCTAGCAGAATCTGTAATTTGTTTGGGCCATTTTTTAAATATGAATAATAACATAAAAAGTTTTTACATTTTTTTTAGTGGTTGGGTGAAACCATTTATTGTCAAACACTCTTTTTATATCTAAATGACAACAGAAACAACCCAAATGACCCTGAAAAAGCTTACATACTCCAGTTCTTAATATCACGTATTGCCACCTTTAACATCAATGACAGCTTGAAGTCTTTTGTGGTTGTTGTGGATGAGGCTCTTTATTTTCTCAGATGCTAAAGCTGCCCATTCTTTTTGGCAAAAAGCCTTCAGTCCCTGTAACTTCTTGGGCTGTCTTGCATGAACTGCACATTTAGGATCTCACCAAAGTGGCTCAATGATATTAAGGTCAGGAGACTGAGGCCAGTCCAGAACCTTCACTTTATGCTGCTGTAGCCAATGACAGGTCGACTTGGCCTTGTGCTTTGGATTGTTGTCAAGTTTGAATGTCTCATACGCAGCTTCCGGGCTGATGAAAGCAACTTTTCTTCCAGTATTTTTTGATAACATGCTGCATTTATCTTTTTCTGTGCTTTTCTAGCTCACACATCCCCAAAACATCAGATCCACCTCCATGTTTCACAGTAGGAACGGTGTACCTTTCATCACAGGCCTTGTTGACTTCTCTCCAAATGTAACGTTTATGAATGTGGCCAAAAAGTTAAATTTTGGTCTCATCACTCCAAATGACTTTGTTCCAGAAGTTTTGAGACTTGTCTCTGTGCTGTTCAGTGTATTGTAAGTGGGACGCTTTGTGGAATTTGAAAAGTCTTTCTCAACCATGCAGCCAATTTTTCTTCAAGTGCCTCCTTATTGTGCATCTTGAAACAGCCACACCACCTTTTATTAGAGTCCTGTATTTCAGCTAAAGTTATTTGTGGGTTTTTCTTTGCATCCCAAATAATCTTCCTGGCAGTTGTGGCTGAATTTTTTTTTGTTCTACCTGGCCTTGGTTTGGTTTTACCAGAATCCCTCATTTTTCACATTTTTATTAGAGTTTGAACACTGTTGATTGGCATTCTCAAATTCTTGGATATCTTTTATAGTCCTTTTTTTATATACAATTCAATTACCTTTTCCTGCAGATCCTTTGACATCCTTTGCTTTTCCCATGACTCAGAATGCAGAAACATCAGTGCAACAAACACACAGTTTTTTGATAATTAATGTCTTCACCCAACCATTAACTATGAGTTTTTCTTTTCAGGTGTAATCATTCATATAAAAAAACACAAATTGTGTCAGGGTAAACTTAAGAGCACAACTGTATATAATAAAAAATGAAATAAACAATAACAGAATGTTGTTCTTTGGCACTAGCATTTGGTTTATTCCCAGTTAGTAGCTTGGCTTGTGAGAGCATTTATAGTGATGTGGGAAGATCACTATAAATACAGAAGATTTAGGGGAAAATATATATATATTTTTTACAGATACCTCTGTACTTGTGGACACAGCATAAACCATTAAAATATGTTGCCAGTTAAAGTTTCACTCCAGGCTCATTTTCTGTTCTCTTGACTGTAGCCGAACAATTTAACACAAGTGATAACTGATCCACAAGTAACCCTTTAAAGTAACAAAAAATCTTGTTACTTGAATATAGAATTATTTGACTACAAATACTACTGAGTAACAAATTCTAGTATCGGTATCTGGACAACCCTATTGAAAATGTTAGCACACATTTACATGGCAGCTCCAATGACAATACACACAGACAATCAAGCAGAAACAAAACACTGCTGCTCATCAATAATCCTCACAAAGACAACACTGCAGATGTTGCCACACAAAGGGAACACACAGATCCATTCCTCACAGGGGAGGGGGCTCCAGCCGATGAGACTGGGACGGCACTCTGTGGCATGCAGCAAGCCCAGACAGTCATACGCTACCCTCTGCTCTTGAGTGGAAACGAAAGTTTGGAAGCCGGGGGCCACCCCAAAGCCCAGCTCGTGGAGGAACGGAGGCTCTATCTGAGTGTGCAGCTGTACCTTAATCCCGGCCTCATAGGACGTCTCATCTAAAAGCGAGAAGCGAGGGAACACAGCCCGCAATATTAGTGAGAGAGCTGACAGTAAGTAACAACAAGTAATGGTAAAGGCCTTCTAACAGACAACACAACTCCGAGCAGCATTTTAAAAACACTCTGCAGCAAAATATAGGGCCAAAAACAAATTGCAAATGTGTAAAGAGTTTTACCAGAATTTTTCCAAACTCTAAAACAACAAACATTAACCAATCTATTCATCAGGAACAAAATTAATAAGATTTAAAAAAATTATATATAACATTTCCTCCTGTGGCCTTACTGTAGAGAGAGAGGAACCACAAATGTCTGGCATTTTATGGAACATTATGTAAACATATTAAGTGAAACCCATTCTGATTTCAGCACTGTATGTTTGACCAAACATTTTGTAGCATCTGTGTCTTATAAAAAAATATTGATTTACAGCTCCATTTGTTTCTTTTGTTCATAATTACAGGAGGAGACAAACAGAAATTACCCCATGTCCCTGCACTATAGGTTCCCACAGGCTGAAAAAACCTATGAATTCCACCTTTAACGATCAGTTTACTTGATACATAGAATAAATGAAGGGAGTAAAATCTATTGGCTAGCCTGGTATTGCTGCAGAAGTACAACTCAGTGAAGTACTTTATTTTCTAAGGTTACACCCAATGTGTTTCCTCTGACAATGTTATTTATTGTCTTCAAATAAATATAAATCAGATTAATGTGCTAGTGCTTTGTGTATGATACAAGAGATTGTAACCCTCTTGTGACGACTCTACGTACCTATTTATAGACCTGACATTACATTAGACCACAGGGCTATCTTGACTGCCCAAAACCTTGATTCGGTTTGTTTTAAATTCTTAAGCCATAATGAATCATTTATATTTCAGAATAAAGATATATATGTCCAAATATGGCAACATCTGTCAGTTTACTGCTACATGGTGTCTAAACTGTAATGGTCAGTTAAAGCATACGGCAGTCAATTATACTCTATGTTCTGCTACATGCTGTATCTTCATCATATTTTCTCATCTATGCACAAGAGGTCAATCAACAACGTCCCATGTGGTTTTCAATGATAAAAGAGGTTGTGTTTTTTTGACGTCTTGATGATTTACCTGTAACATCTGAGCATGATTTTAATAACTCTTTCAACACAAATGCAAATGTTCTGCTACAGCCTTAGCCCCAAACATTAGTGCCTTTTCATTCAGCCATTCTGTTCTCCTCTCAAGCATATATCCAGATCTAGGTTACAATTTGGCTCTTTACAAATGAGACACCTTGACATCACAAGTGCTTAACTCTGCTGTCAATTGAAGAACTCAAACAATTACTCACTGGATCCTGGCTGAAACAAATAACGTCGAGATGTTAATGGCAGTCTGATTAATTATATTAGCCATCACTGGAATGGCCGCTCAAAACCAGATTATGAGTGATGAAGGATGCCGTCTATTGCTGACTGCAAAAACCTTTACGACAGTGATCAATTTGCCAAATTCACTCTCTGAAAATGGCTGAATGACTGTGCATTTGGAACATTTGTTTAGATAAAGAGACATTACATTGCTTCCACCAAAACAGGAAACTTTTCCATCTTTGTGGTGTCCAAGTGTCTGTTGTGCAAACTCTGCTTCCGTCTTTCCCATGTTATTTTGCTGAAATGAGTGTAGATGATTCATCACAATCAAAAAAAGATCATCATTCATCTCGTCCTGATGAAGCGACCAAGACCATTAGCTTCAGGAGCAAAATCATTAAAACTATGCTTGATTAATTGTTAAAGTAATGACTTTGATTTACTGCGGAGTGTCCGTTGCTTCACAACGTAACAAAGGCTGATTATGCTGTAGAAATTTTAATGAGCCTGCAGGCAATGTGACGCAGAACCCTGAGCCTTCAAAGGTAATCCATGTTGAAAACTTGAATCCTTTGTTCCACAGCCACCATTTTCTTTTGCCTCATAATGAGCGCTGTGGTGTTCGATCATATCTCACCCTAAGACAAAAAAAGCCTTTTGAGAAGATTTGAATTTCATGTTCACATCAGATTTGAATCTCAGTTCAATCTATGTTATGGCCTTGCCAATCAATTCAGCCTCAACCGCAGATATCACTTTTCATCCTTCAGCAAACGCAGTAAAGAGAAATAATAACCGTATCCTCGACAAGCAAGCCGTGGGAGTCTTGACTTCCCATCTATATTATGCGCTGAAAAACTTTTGACTCTTGTCTACGGAATCATTGTGAATTTCTAAAATACGTCTTAGCTGCGGGTGCCACTCATGCTGTCACGAGGTATTCGGTGTGTGTTGTTAAAAGCGAAGGAATAATATGACAAGTGCAGCAGGCAGCTTTTAAATGTGCTTTTGTCATCTGAAGCAGAGTGAGGAAGGATATTCTTCAAAGTATAACACGCCTCGAGAAGGTCAGTTACCTGCGGCTGAGTACATTTTTAAAAACAGCTACATTTCTTATTACTTCCTCGGACTGTGCTTATGTTCCACTGTGCTAACTTACAATATATTAGGTGAATATATTTTAATTTTAAGATGTCAAACTCCATCAGAATTTGTTATTTATTTTCTGATTTGCTATTACATTTGGGTTGCTTCAATCTGGACAGTCATTTTCCAAACCCATAAACGAATAGTTCAGTATTTTTTTTATGTGATTCAAATAGATACTTTTGGATAGCTATTTAAGTCCGAACTGTGCACTACCTAGTTTAGAAAAGCTGACAAGTGCAAAGCCAAAGAAACTAAACAATTTACTAGGGCTGCACAATATCAGAAAAACATGCAATAACTGAATGAATGGTGGGATAACAATACAACCTTGGATATTTAAACAACCCTTTTGGCAGAGAAGGCAAAGAGCAAAAATGTCTCGATAGTAGTACAGGTATTAATTTGAAAAATGGATAATGCGACTGATAAATTTACCATATATTATGTAGCCCTACAATTTTTTGCTGTTATTGTGAATAATAGATTTTAAACTCTTAATCTGGCTTCTGCGCACTCTTCAATTTCTATATTCTCAATGATTTTCCCAATGATTGACTACAGATGTGGGTACTAGACATTCACAAAATTTGTTTGAGTCTGAACAAAAATCTGACTTTTGCAGTGCACAACTCTCTGATGTTTTGATGTGTCTTGGGCTGCTTCCTGTCCCAGAAAACATACGTATGTGCAAAATTTAAATTCTTATGAATACATTAAAACACTAAAATACAAAATTTAAGGCCTATAAAGAATATTTCTGTCCTGTCTGCTTTTCCAAAGACAGAAGAACATGGTCAATAAGTTACCCATCTATCTGCCTAAGTAATTTAGAGGTGCCCATTATAACATACTGGACTATTCCTTAAAAACTAGATAAACCTTTAGAGCGTTGAATATACTTGTCTTGTTATGAAGTGCTACTTCCTGCTGATTATGCCCACATTTGCTTAATTGTAGGAGATGCACAATGTGACTTCAAATCAACTTAATTGAATTTTTTACACTGATTATGATTAATGGTTGGTTATTTTTTGTAAGTATTCAGAAAAATTGGACTATAGAGCAATCAATATGAGTTGGACACCACTGTTTAGAATATTATTCATGATTATAGAAGCTTGTCAGGTCAAATCTTTGATGATTTAAGTTTATTTTATTCAAATTTCCTCGAGATAGTTTTTACAGCTTTCAAATTACTCTAATTTTGTGTGAGTCAAAAAGCAATGAAGGCTGAAAATGAAGTAAAACAAACACTGCGGGTTGCCAGATACTATTGGCATGCTGAGAAGTCTGGCTCCCTTTTGGCTCCTATAAACACAGTATGCTCACAGCCTTTACTTGGGCCAGCTCTATCAAAAATTCCTTGGCTGCTGCAACTTCTCACTTTCCACTGGCCTTTTTTTAAATCACACCTTTTCTGAACATTTCAAACATTAGATTTTGCTCTAGGCGTGGTGACAAAAGGAAAATGTGAGAACCAGGGGACCAACACAAAATGAAGAAGCAAAAGTATGTTGGCGGCTGGAGGGGAGGTACCAGTTGCTGCTGACAAGAGACAAAAGTTTGAAAACCCGGGGCTACACCGAACCCCAGTTGGTCAATGAAGGGTGGCTCGTCCTGGCTGTGGATTTGAACCTTGATGCCTGCTTCATAGGACGTCTCATCTGTGGATACAGCATGTAAGACAATGTAATGACAGACCTTTGGGCTTTTATTTGTCAAGTCTCTCTGAGATTTATAGTTGCTGGTTTAAGTCACTGTGATGGAGAAAAGATCTGATGAGTTGAAATTTAGAAGCAACATATAGCAGCTACACTCTTTCATTATTGTAATGACAGTATGTACCTTTTTTGGATCTCCACTTTTACTGCAAAGTCTCAAGGGCATGTTATATGACAATTATAGAAATGTGTTCTTGTTGGGGTAAAAGGTTTTATAGTGTTTACATAGACTTTCAGTTTCTATTGTAATTCATATTTGGCATAATTTGTAAAACTATGGTTATATATTACAAAACAAAGCAACACTATGTACCTGTTTGGCCCAAAATATGGAGCCTTAAAAATTATTGCTCTCCTTTCAGCTATTTCCTTCAGGGGCCCCCCGCACTGAATCATTACAAAGGAATTGCATATTTAATTGTACCAATGTAAAATATTTTGGGCTTGGGACAGTGAAAAAGTACTAACAAAAATCCTTACAATAAAAGCTATAAATCCAATTTATGAGGTTCTTGACATGTAACAAAGACAGAGTGCACCTGGTTTGACAGATATTCTTCTGTGTAAGTTTTGGGCACGCTACAAGTTAATGAGAACGTGTGTTTTTATGGTGAAATATGTTCACACTCTAACCAAATATTTAGCCATTCCACCACAGTGACAAAATACAGCTTCCAAAGAAATGTATTGTATGATGAGTAGAAATATACTGTGCAATATCATTGAGTCCTTTATTATAAGTGTTGTGATCCATGCAACTAAAGAGTTCAACCCCAGTGACTTTATGAATCGAAAGTAATATGGTGATGTTGTTGACCATAAATTGAAGTCAATAATTCATTGAATGTAATTTAGCAAAACTGCTGTAACCCATAAACCCAGAGAATATATGGTGTATACTCTGGTTATAAATCACTGTGTGCAGAGAAAAGATGAGGCGCTAAAGTAAATGATAAGATTTAAACAGACACTGAGGTGCTGCTATTGTTATCTTCAAAGTCACTTATCATGTGATACAAAGATGATTATAAAGGAATACTTTGAAGAGCCTTTGCCAAATGGTTATATGAGTTAAAATGGTAGACTATTAACAGTAAAATATCAGCATGGCAATTTTTAAGGTTTAGAAATGTAATATTACCATACCTTTTATATACTTTATAGAACATGCTGCAGTGTCATTGTTATGACACTTTTAACTATTATCACATTTACTTCATTTTAGCAGCTGTGCAATGTGTTCTCTAATCAAGCTAATTTAACGCACTAAAATTATTATTTTTTTCCCATTTTTAATTTTCTTACGCTTAATCCCGTTAGGGGTCATGGGTGACTGGAGCCTATCCCAGCAGCTTTGGGCCTGAGGCGGGGTACACCCTGGACAGTGGGCAGTTAGTCACAGGGCTAACATTTAGAGACAGACAGTGACAGACAACCATTCACTCTCACATTCATTCACTAGGGACACTTACCTATACAATGCCTATACATATACGGTACAAGTATAGGCATTGAAAAAATATTTTACTTAATTTGTTTGATTAATTATTGTGTTTAGATCACTGACAGAGTTAGTGGCATTGTTAATGTGTCTTTCAATTATAGCTGCCATATTTTAATGCACTGGTTCCCAAACAATTTCTATCAGTTCAAAAAGTAAAATAAAAGAATATGTTAGTCCATTATCATTATCAAAAGGACACTAAAAAGGATCATAAACATAAAATAAATGACCAGACGAACATTCAATGGTAATTAAAGGAAGACGTTTAGAAGACAAAAAATATTAAAAACAATAAAAAAGAGACCAAACTTATTAATAAAATTACCTTGACAGCATTTTCAGGCTGTGTTTATTATATTCATTCGTTTTGGCATTGTGGAATTTTGGTGTTGTTATAACATAAACTAGAAGTAATTTAGATAAATATTACATTTGTTTAGTTGTGACATTTCAACATTAAAGAACAGAACTCTACAGCTGTTCACTGACAAGATGTTTTGGCAGACATAAAAACACTACAGACTGCAGGGGACTTCTTGAACCAGACCAGGAAATTTGAATTATTTTGGCCTGACAAAAAATATCCAAAACAAAAAAGGAGAAATTTGAGCAATAATAGTGGCAGGTTTGATATTTCCTATTATTTCTATATGTATTTTTTTGTAACTCTTGTCTATTTTGTGCAGACTCTTTTTTAACCTTTTCCTTTTAAGCCACACTGACCTGTCTCGCCCCACACAGGCAGGTACTCGTCCTGCTGGATGTCCAGCATGATCTCCAGTCCATTCCCCGTCCCTCCTTTTAATGTGGTCAGCAGCGGGTTGCCATCCTGCCCAGAGTTGAAGGTGTAGCATTTTCCGTATCTTGTGTAAATCTGTAAAAACAAAAAAGGGAAACAGGGCTATAAATAAAAAAGCCATTCTGTTGCTAGCAGGTGGGACATGTAATAGATGTCAATGTGTAATTGTACAGGACAGGTAATCATTGTAGGGGCACTGAGACGATCTGAACAGGTTTTAAACAGCACCTGGCACCTGCTTTGGGAAATTAATAAGTACTTCTAACCAGGTACAACTATTAGTCTTTACTTCATTTCACCTAAATTTCCCCAGAGTAAACCAGAGCGACTGCTGCCCAACATTAAGAAACATCTGACGTGCAGCCACTCCAGACTGCAAACAAATGCTAAATTGGATTTGTGGCATGACTTAAACTTGTTTAGAGATGGGACTTGCATCTGTGAAGCTCAGTGGTGCTTGAAATTCTGATGTGTAATTACCAAAGGAACAGATACTGTAGGATTTAATTAATCCAAGTGTGGGTTCACTTCTTAATAGTTTTGCTGAGCTGGCAGCCAAACAGGGATGCAACACAACTCCGAAACATCATTAGAGATATTGACAAATTCAATAAGGTTTATTCAACTGGAAAAGAATACTGAAAGATAGTAGGATGTTTATTGCCTGTGTTTCTTCAGTGTTCTTCCACCATATTTTCAGATATCAACAGCTTAGATTTCTAACAGTGGGAGTAAAGCACTTTAATTTTGAAATAATTGAGTAATATGTCAACAAAACAGGCCCAAACTGTAGCAACAGCACTTTATGCAACCAACATACAGTTGTTGCATAAACTGCACTATACATACAGCAGACAGCTAAGCTGTAAATGGGTATTGAAGTAGGAAGACCTATAAACAAAAACATTTTTGGGGCTTTTGACATTAATCTACTACAACAACACAATAAAGGGCAGATAAATGGTGACAGCAAAATAATATTATAAAACAACTCAAAGAAGAGTCCAGAAACAAAGAAAATGTAAATCTTTCTTAGATACAACACTTTATTTAATAGTTTACACTAACTGGGTAGAGTTGTAATTAACTTGTGATGATAGCATGCAGAATATGATTCATTAGAAAGAATATGAGTCTAGTATGTGGAAAATACAGTATATGCCACAATGCCCCTTTTACCTGAAGCATTTCATTTAGGAGAGCTGACATGGTCATTCTGTAACACCTACAATTTTAATTACTACAACATTATTTTACATATGAAAAGCCCTGCCTACCCCTTTCATGCCTACTCCTATTTTAATGCACATTTTCACACTTACAATTTCCAAACGATTACCTCATCAAACATGTCACATTGCAAAGAAAAAGGATTTGATCTCACAGTAAATTCTCACTATTCCCTGTGAAGCTGAGGTTAGGGTCGAAGACATATGGAAAAAACTGAGCCGGCATGGGAAATCTCAGGGGATCAGAGTCAGTCGACCATGTCCAGCATTCGACAGACCAATGTTGAGCTCTGACAGATAAGACACAGCTTAGCTCTCTTTCTAGGATAGATATAATGAGCCACCCTGAATGACAAGAAACAATCAAACCCCTATTATCCTACAATTTGAATATTATTATACTCTAATATTATTAGTCTGGTGGAAACTGCACAATGTGTTGCATGTATAAGACTACAAAAGAGAGAACTACAATTATAACACCAAATTCAACAAAAATTGCAGTTTAAAATGTAAGAAATCTAAAAGATCAATAACAAGAAGAGCTATGTTTCCATAAAATTTAAATTAAGCTTTTTTAATGCTACTCGACAACAACAGGATGTTCAGATTTTTATGAAGACAATGGCATTAGCACATCCACATTCAGGACCACATACGATCTTTAGTGAACACTCAGAAACACTGTCAAAAGATTAAAAGTACGATTGACATCTATTTTGGCCAATGGTTTACGAGTTATGTGAAGTAGGGTTGAAAACCAATGATAGGCCAGTGGTATCATCAGTGATAGACAGTTTAGTTGCTCTACTTTGTCTCAATCATCAGTAATTATTCTGTTTACAGTGAAGTCATAACAAGGATGCACATATTTCCCTTTTATTAATATTAGCAAGCAGTTCTATCGAAGTATGTTGTTAACCATTAGTAGATGGAGGACAAATGCTAAAAAAGTTATAGCCTCAATATTTTAAAGCCCTCAAGCAATGCACAAATGCTATTCTCTTTGACAACAGTGCCATTGTACACTTTGCCTTCTTGGAGGTTTTGCAGTTTTAGCAATGCGTATGCTAATTTGTTTAAGCAGATCTCAGTTTTAAATGTATAACTCGTGGTCTTTCATGTTGCCTAATTTGTTGTTCGGTCCATGTCCACATTAGTGTAGTCCTAAGCATTCAGTGATGCTTTAGCTGGTGTAGCCTAAATGCTAGACTACAGTATATAGAACCAACGTTCAGTCAGTGGTTGCAGCAGTTTAATGTCTCCCATGCTTACAGTTTTCAAAGTGAAATGAAACCAACTAATACAAGCATATAAAAGGTCGAATGTGACTGCAGCAACTAGTCAATATTTGCATTCCCTTCTGAGTTTCTGGTTTAGAAATATATCAGTCTTTCCGCGTTAATGCTAAAATGTGCCCATTGAGTTTTGCGGCTAGAAGCTTCTGCAATGTAATTTCTCAGAATATACTACCTTTCAAACCTCATCTATTTCTTTGGAGTGGCACTTGGTGATTCTTGAAAAAAAATGAATGGCATTAATAACTTAGGTCCCGTTTCCCTTAAATTAGAACGCGAGCCAGGATTTTGAAGCAAGACCATAAACTCTGCATGCCCTGCAGATGTTTAATTAGAAAACTAAATTCGACTGATATATGTGGCCTGAATTATTAATGCTTTAATTTTCACTATATCAAAAGGGCGACTAAAACTTCTACAAGGTTAACAAAGCCAAACAAGAAAAGTGAAAAAGTGACAAAATAAGCATTTTTAGCACAACATCCAAGTAATAAAGTGAGTGCTTTTGAAAGGCACGTTACGGAGAAGTTTTTGAGTAGACGAAAATAGGACAGTGCAGTTTTGACAACTTATAAAAGCCTGCGAGGACTTGTGCTAGAGGGTTTCTATAAATTATTAATAGACTTACAACAACACTGATTTTCACACCTGGTACAAACATAATTTTTAACACTGTCCTCAAAATTTTTTGGCACAATTGTGTATTTACAGTTTTCCCGAGATACACAAAGGTAACATTTTAAACCAAAAATGACATACAGTATATACATTTCTAAAATTATGGAAATACATTTTTCCCTTTTTTTTTATCAGACATGGTGAATCATTAACAACAAGACAGATTTAGGGGACCAAACTTTAAGTACAGACACAAAGTTGACTTAAACATGGAAATTAAAAGCCTCATGTAACAGGGTGTATTTTGAATTCAAAAATTTAATAATTGCACCCAATTCAGTACAGAAATGTGTATAAAAAGATTAAAGTTACAATGTCAAAACAGGGATTACGGCAAGTTTTGAGAAAAACTGTCATGCAGTAGGATACGTTACATTACTTGACCAAAACATGTAATCAACTGCTTCTGTGTGTAAAATAAGTTTCACCTTATTATTTTATATTATTTTATTTTGGTCTAAAAATGTGAAACTTACAGAACTGTAAGTTGTACTGTCTATATTTAGAGCACTTCCAACCTATTTATTGTGTTTATTAAATAATGGTGATTTTGTTTGGCTATTCGTTATATCGTGGCAACATTATCCATATGTCACAAAGCCTTGTAGTTTTGTAGATTTTGTATTACAATTTTTTAATCCAGATCTATGTTTATGAAGAGATTAGCTAAATATCAAGCTACCCACTCACCAACAGCACAAAGACATAGTCAGGCCACCAATAATTTGAGATTACTGGTGGCCATTTCCCTTTTGTCTATTAAAACATATTATGGTCTACTTAACATCTGTTAAGACACACAGCTTAAATAGTAAAATGGTCTTTTTGTTTTGACCTTTTTCACACAAATTTAAGTCCCTATTTTAACTTGCAGACGATACATAGAGGTCTTTATTATGAGGGTAGGTTTTCTGGTACATACACTAGTGAAGTTCTTGTGGGTGCAAGTTTCCCCTCTGAACTTGCACTCGAGCAGCATATCCTCCAGCTGGTGACCAAGACGTTCCATCATCTCGGTGGTGTTGAAGCTATAATTTGTGGGAGGGGAGTAATTATTAAAATCCAATAGGCTCAGGAGACCCTTTTTGTGGCTGTCCTTTAATATGGCCAGACTTCTTTCCATGACAGTGTGGTTGGGATACATCAGGTCCATCCAGTAGCCACTGTAATACAGGTCCTTTTTGGTTAAAGAAGACACTCTGAAGACATTTTTATTGCAGAAAGTTACCGCAGGGAAGGACATATTGTGAGCCCAGACCATATATATCTTTGTGATGGCGGGGTAGGACATCAAGTAGAGGATTCGGTTCCAAGACCAAGTGAAAAGTAGTCCAAGACAAACTAAAAAGGCCATGATCCAAATAACTCGCTGCAGTCTGGACTTGTCCGGAGAAAACACAAACTTCAAGCCATGGATTTTTGTCCTCATGATAAAACTTGCAGTGATTTCTTTAAGTGACAGTTTGAGCACAGCAGGCTCTCGCCTCTCTTGAGTCTTGAGGGCATCAGGTTGTTTCTCTTGTCCCATGGCGATCGATTCGGATCTAGGTGTTTTTTTTACCATCGCTGCATCAAAACAAATACAAAATGATGCTACTTACATTCACTTCTGAAAGGTCTAGTAAATCCAGCTAACATCGGAAACAGTCAGGTAGAAATTTCTTCACCGTGAAGAGAGACAAAGAAACTGTGCTCCATGGAAGACACAAAATTGATTTACATAATGATCTCTTTATGAGAAAAACAGCAGAGTCTCTCATTAGCAAAAAGCATCAAGCGTAACATCAGCGCTCCTTCATCAACAGATAAATGGATGTGATAACTGCAGATGGAGGCGACACTTTCACTCCCAGAGGCATTCACTTAAAAAAAATCCAGAGTGGCTTACCCCTGTTGCTCAGATCTTTCACTGCGCTCCACTGGCAGACAATACTTGCAGATTTCATTGGTTTGCAGTTGCTGCCCAGCTCCACAACTCCTCCCTTTTTTTTCCTTTTTTTTTTTTTTTACAGATTTAAGACAGAGATGTGTTTTAGTGTGCATTGACTTTCAGCCTGCAGAAAAGAAATACGGATAAATAAGGATTGTTGCTCTCCAACCCTCTCTCTACAGTCGACGGGAGAATGAGGTGGAGCTAGTGGTTGAAATTGTTTCCTCCATTGAAGAAGTCCAATGTTACAGAGAGGCGGGCAGGAGGTATCAATCATAGAAGGAATAACAGCAACTCTTTCACAAATCAGCGCAAAAGATTCTATGTTGTCAAAAATCTGCAGTGGTAAAATATATATTAGCCTCCATAGAGAGCAACTTAGAAACACATCTTTTCTAGCCAATTTCTCTTCTTCTTTTCCAGTTTAAAAAGCAGGGCTGATATTTTTCTGCATCCAGGAGTTCTACGGATATTAAAACATATACTCATTTTAAATTTAATTTTTTTAATTACTCTGATTATTTCAGGTAGTAAATGTTTGTATTACCTGGGGAACCCAATCACAGTGGTGGTAATGTGATATATGGTTTCACAAAATCAGAAATAGCAAAAATATTGGGTTCTTGGTGTGAATAGATTTTACATGAAAGGTTGGGCACAAATTGGTCGAAAATAATTGGATTCCACTGAGAGAATATTGTGAAAGAGGTGGTAATATCTCATGGGTTTTTCTATTCAGATCACATTGACTAAAGCAGGCATAAAACATAAAGACAAGCCCATGCTGTCAATATGTCTGCCACAAATCCACATTTTACTATTATTTATTTCTTAATCAAAACCTACAGAGACTATATTTTAACTTGAAGACATTTTAATAGATCTTTAAAACCTTTAAAGCAATTGGAAATGGCATAAATTAAAGATTTGTACAAAGTTGTGTTGAATTAAAGAAATACAAATAGTAACTTCAGGAAGTGCAGTCCCGGTAACAACAATGACCGTTGATGTTTTGGCCCCTGTCACATGCAAAGTCTTCTAGTACAAATAGTACCTCTAGCACCAGGACTAGAAAATTGGAAATCACTGATGAAATGTTATTTAAACATTGAGAAAACTATATCAGAAGACAGTAACAAACAAAAACAGTTTAATCTTCAATGGAAGCAAATATAGTACGCCTTATAACCAACCCAAAACTATCTGCTATGACCCACAATAAATTCTTTATAATCCTTGTAACAATGCAATAGTTAAAAATGATGGGTATTTGTATGTGTCTTGATGCAGACATTAGGTACTAATATTATGTTGTGCTTTATTGCCAGGCTTAAACACAAATGTTATTAAAGGCATTTAAAATCAGCCACTTTAATTACAGATAGAAGTACTCATCAATACAAATATCAAAGAGTTTTATTGCACTGAAATTATTTTGTTACTCAGCTTTGCTTTATTTTGATCAAAATAAAGAAAAGCCACCGAAAACCACTGTCTGTTTGCAAAACCACTAAATAAAATCCAAGTATTCATTTCACAACATCGACTGCGGTTCAAGTAAATTTCTCCTCACACTGAGCCAAGATCAATACTGACTTAGGCTTAATTTGGCATAATGCTCAATTCTATAATCTCTAGCTACCAAAACAGCCAAATATTCAATGATGAAGTCAACATAGATATTTAACAATGAATGAGTACAGCCTGAAGAACACAAACCTTCAACGATACTAGTGCAGTATCAGAGTTACAGTCACTGCCTGGTTCACCCACCTATCGAGCAGCCGCATTGATATTCTCTATACTTGGTTTCTACGGAAACACGTGAGGCGCATTAAGCTGCAGAGTTAATTGCATGGGCTTGTTTGACCGACACAAGACCAGGGCGACACGGGACGGGAGGCTCTGCTGGTCTCCCAATTGGCTCAAGTCAGCACTTTAAACCGAAGTGCAATTTCATTAGTCCAAGTAGTTTATGAATGCATGACAATTATTGTTAGTCTCTGTAGCATGTGCTTTCTCCCTTTAACAGTGGCTCTCCATTTAGCTACAGCCATTTGATGAAGTCTGTTTAAGAAAAGGTGTGTTTAAAAGCATATACTAAGCATATTGAGTTGGTCCATTACTGATTAGCATGTCTATGCTTTGTGAATAAAAGGTCTTCTTATTTATCTATTTTCTTTATTATTTTAATAACATGGCTCGTGAAAACCAAGTCCAGATGCCTTTGCTGTAACCTTTTCTTCTTCATAATGTTTTGGCAGACTTTATACTTTATTCAATTATTAATCTTGATGTAAGATGCTAATTTGAAATAGTAAAAGCTAACACCATATACAAAAGGCATGTTGATTCTTTCATTGTGGTACCTAAAAGCCAATGAGAATCTGTAGTAGGAGTTGTGTTCATTTTAACAAGCAGCAAACAAAACACAGAAGCTGTGCCAAGACACGAAGAGCAACATCAGTATTCATTTGGATCTGAGTCCAATCCAATATTAGTGTTCTATGGGAACAAGGAAACATTGCAATATGTTCACCAACAACTTAATGTGTCTATTTGGCCAATGGTCTGGGCCAGAGCTGTTTATAAGGACAGTTATGAGCATCTTTGAACACGCCACCCTCTGGTCACTCGGTTCATGTAGCCACCTGAACCATGTCCACTATCTGTTTGAGTGGATTTCAGACAAAGATACACCACAGCATCTGAATATTTGCTGCAGCAGCTCGATTCTTATTGCCACAGGTGATGAATGTTGCCGCAGTACCTTTAATGTTTAATGGGTTATGTCATGAAAGTTTTTACATTGTTATAATTTACTATTAACTTAAATCAAGTTAGATCACTTTAAAATGTCACAGAACAAAGAAAGAGCAAAATAAATAAGAACTTGAGCTGAAGAAAGCATTAAGGAAAGTGTACTAAGGACCCTATTACAGTAATTCTCACAGGGAGGGATGGAAAGAACTTTATACAACCAGACTAAATGCTATTAATAAGACTAGCACAACTTTACCAAAGCCTCTTTTTAATCTTGACCATTTAACATGTGTCAATTTTAACAAAGGTTGATTGGTGTTAATTTGTACATATTTGTATATTTTTGGTGAACCAAGGGAACCTTCTTGCTTTCTAAAACCTTTTAACGAGGCTGAGAAGCAGGCTGCCTGTGTCTAGTCTTGCTCTTTCCATTTGTCTCAACTTAGTTGCACATCACCTCATTATCCAGGCCACTGAAGCAACCTGTGTCAATGTAGGCTGTCTACTTTAGAGTGCCAACTAACATTAAAGCTCCACTACCCAATTTTCTTTCTGTTGTCCCGGTCTCAGATGCCACTCACCCCCAAAAGCATCGTAGGGACCTCTCCTAATTTTCTATTAGTAAAAAAGTGTAACTATTTCACAAAATACTAATATTACACCAAACTCAAGTTTAGAGCTAACATTGGGTCTGACTTTAGCATCAGAAAGTAATTATCTCCTTATTGTTATACCTTATGTGACTGAATTGTCCATATTTATGCTTGTTTCACGGTGCTTCCCTTTTCTCTGTTGATGTTTTTCTTTTTTGAGCTGTTCAACTGTGTTAAAAACTTTAACGCTGAATTAACACTTTTCTTTTTTATCAGTGTCTATTAAACCTTCTATTGACAGCTGTGTGGACCAATAGGAGCAACCTTTCTAAAAGCAAGCTATGATTGGCCAAAGCCCCAACCCGGGCAGAAAATGATCATCTAAAAATCATCTATAATAAACAGTAGATGGCTTCATAAAGCCTATTCTTTATTTACCAATATACTATTTGGGGTTTAAACCCTTTTCCCCAACTGGAAGCAAAAATATCAGGTACAGTCTGTTTAGGGGTAACAGGTTTCCCTTGATTTCACAACAGCAAACAATATATGCAGTGCTTTAAAACCATTGCAGTTTTGTAGGCTGTCCTGATGTAGATACAATACTGCACAGCCTTTTGATAAATTGGTTAATAAAATCATTATAAAAGGAACACCCAATAGCTAATATCAATATCAATCAAAATGTCAGGTTAATGCTATGTTGCCAACATTCATGCAGTTGTCTTCTGATAAATTAGTTACTATGATTCTTTCTACATGCATTAAAGGTCAATAAACCAAATGACCAAACAATGTAATTTTGTTGGTTTTGGAGTTGGCTTTGCTCCTGCACCGGCTGATGTAAATGTTCTCCAGGAAAAGAGACTGCTGTTGGTTATTTTTTGAGCTGATTTACCCACTCTTTGCAGAGCCAGCAGAGCAGTGATGGAGGAGGAAAGTATGCTCTCCACCACACACCGATAAAAGGCTATTAGGATGTGAGAGCTGAGTCTAGCCTGCTTCAGCCTCCTCATAAAGTTCAGACATTGGTGGACTTTTTTAATCATGCTGGCTGTTTTGGCAGTATATGTGAAGTCATTTGAGATGTGCACACCCAGATATTTAAAGCTGATCGCCATCTCTACAGCTGTTCCTCTGATGAAGAGGCAGTAGTCTGAGCTATTTCAGGGGAAACAGCTGATACTAGCAGAAGTGGAGCACTCATGTACGTACTCTGTTTATGCAGAAATTATTGCACTAAATCATTAATTTAATTAGCATATCCGCAACAAGAGAGATCTGCAGTTAATCGAGAATTTAAACTGCTCACAGCCAAAGTTAATGATTCTTTTTGTCTCATCTTCCGCAGCTCATATCCCCATTATTAGCTTCAAACACTTCTCATCTGGCCTCAGAATTTGAAGCACATAATTAAAGATCATGGCGAAATAACAATAATGAAGGCAGAATGAGCAGCTGATGGTGTTTGATGTAAAAAGCACTATTTAAATTCTTGTTTTTAAGATTTCAGTGTGTTTATGTGGTGAGTGGAGGGCATCTGGGTGATCCACGCAGCTGGCAGCACCTCAAACTACCCCTCGGTTTTCTGTCAGAGCCGAGCTGAACTCCAGGGGTCTCATTAGACGAGGAGCACACCGTTGACTGGGTTAAGGAGAACTGCTTCCTTTAAGGGCCAGTAGCAATGTCCGGCACCAAAACACGATCCTGGCAGCAATTAGCTCCACATCACATCACGAGAAGATGAAAGAACACCTTCTATAGCTGCGTTAATATGCAGCGGCACTAGAAACTTAACCAATAGGTTCAACAGACTCACCATAATAAGCATGTGTGTAGACGTTTAACTAAATGACAATATTGTTGGTCAAAATACAGAGAGAAAGGGAAATTTTGTCATATTTTCTAATATTTTGTGTAGTGTAAAACAGATCAGCAATCCTACAACATAAATATAAAATGTTTGCAGATTGTATCAATTATTGGTGAAGCTAAAAACACTAAGCTTTCAGAATGTGGTAGGAAAAAATACATTCACTGGATCGGTGCAGTATGGGATGGGTCAGTGTAGCCCACTTTTAGAAGGTTTTCCATTGCGTGAAATGGGTACAAAGCATAAAGTTGTTAGATAAAGCTGGTGTGTTACAGATTTCACTTCATTAATGTAAAATGTGCGTTTGTTGTCTATAGCGCATTAAACTGAACATAACGGCTGTCATTAAATAGTCTAGCAGATCTAAGGTTTAGGAAACTGGAAGTAAACAGGACCCAAGCTTCTTCCGTGATTGTTTATTGCAGCATTTACAGCTACAGCTCCAGCCCTTCACACCGCACTACAAAGTAGATTTACTCTCTTCTCTACAACAGTTAATGGCACTGTAGCCAAGTTCTGAAAGCTTGCTTCAAATAAATACAATTTATATCTCGCAGACAAATACAAGTTGGGTGGCACTGTTTGCATACCAGATGCCACTCTTTCTTCTTCACACTGCAATACAACAGTAACAATTAAGTCCTTATCTGCTGTAAAATATATAACGCATTCACATAATAATAATGAGTGTAAGAAAAAAGTGCTAAGGTCATCAGGTTAAAAAGTTAATCAGTATTAATCTATTAAATATGGTTTAAGGGTTATCAAATCCAAATACCTCTTCAGTGAGTGTTTGTGTAGCTACTTTGAGCACAGAATAATATTTGCACCCAAGCTTACTTCTTACCATGTACAAGTACAACAGTCACAAGTACTTCAGAAATTAAGTCCAGTAAGTCTGTAAACAGATTCCACAAATAGACTTAAATAAAACCAAACTTAAAGTTAGACAAACACATACATTAATATGCCCGATGCAACACACATAAAATCTTTCAACCTTGAGAAGAAACCTATAATGAGGACCAGAAAGCTCTCTTTCAGCATCAATGTTCCCACTCTTTCTTGGATAGCTGTAGCCTTTTCTACAAAGCTGGATGAGGGGTTTGTGTGGTAAATGTAATGATCTTTGACTAGCAGCAGACCACAATTCCTGGGTTTTGTCAAAGGCAAGTCGAAGGCAAGATGTATGTATATAACATTTTCCACAAAGTTTTACCTATTCTCCCAAAATATATATATTGCAATGAGAAGACAATTATTTTGACAATGACAGTCTGAATATCTGTAATGTTGAATACTACATTATTGTCAGCAAAAGACTTCTTTGCGTTATGGATTGTGCATGTTGATATTACAATACTGAACATTTTCCATTACACTGTGCATGTTGAACCTTGATAAATAGAAAATCATAAAAAAGATGCAGACAGAGGATCTGGGTGCAGTCAGGCTGTCACAGAGAGAGCGGGCAGCTTCTTTAAACAAGGGAGACATCTTGTGGCCTGCTTCTAAATGAAAACACCTCACTGCCTCAGCCCACTCTGTATGCAGAGGGAGTAATGCCAGAGAAGCAAGAATGGATTTTTTTGCCTAAGCCTAAGTGTTGTGAAATGTCTCATATAAAATACATCAAAGAGGAGAAATATTGGCATGTACGAGAAGTAAATGAACAAAATGAAGCCAGCGCTGTTTTGGAAGAGACTATGAAATGTCTTTATACTTTTGATGTTGCATTTTGTTGTACATGTAACAGGGCTGGAATCAAACGTCAAATTTTGATGATGTTTTCATTTTTTCAAATAAGGAAAGGAAAGATATGATGTGCAGCAATTCTTAGAAAAATATCTCAAGTTTAGTACTTTGTAGTTTGTCATGTTTCCAATACAAACGTCAGGCAAAAGCTCAGTTTATACACTCTGGGCAGCGGTATAAGATATATATATAGAACGCAATGCAACTTCCACTGGGTTCTATGGAACGTTATGCTCTGTCTGAAACTGCTTCCTTAGTGGACCAAGGGTTTATTACAGTCCTCTAGTGCAACCCTTTTCAGTGATAAATAGCAACTACGTCATAGTTTCCGAGGCTTAAAGGTATATTTTCCAAGACAGAAAAATGCTAAGTGTTATTTTGATGTGATTAAACACTAGTTTTGACTGATGGGTTTGTTTTTGTTTAACTACTATATACAACAACATACAACACAATGCAGCTTTAATGTAATCTACTGTCATTGTAAAGTTCTTCGAGCACATGCTCATAATAATGTACCATCTGGCCGTGAGCTTTCAGTTTAGAAGCCTTTCGTATCAATAAAATACAGGAGCTTCTGGCTACACTGCTGTCTTCCTCCCTTGTTCCGTTCCAGGCGATATCCAGCAAAAAAAAAAAAAAAAAAAACATACTGTCACTCAAGCTTTCAGCCTGCCAGCCAGCAGTCACACTTTGATAAACTCACTCCTCGAATTTCCTCGCCGTCACTTTCATTTGCAGGGATAATCTTGTCGTTTTAAGCATGTTCTCATCTTGTTTGCTCAGCTGGAGGCATTCAGTATCTGTTCTTCAAGCCAGTTTTGCTGGTCTGCCATAAAAAATTAAGCAAAGTAAGCACTTGCCAGAGGTAAAAGTGTCATAGAGGACGGGCACTCCATCAAAAAGTCCTGGTCGACATATTCAGCAACAAATTCAAATTACATCCTAAAACATTCTCCACAGATTCTCCATTCTCTTTTTCTAGTTTAAAGAGCCAGCGTTTTTGAATCTAAAACCTCACACTTGAAACGTCATTATATTACCTCTCAAAACTACATCCTGAAAAATGATTTACCATTTCCTGTGTGTCATGTCGGCTTCCCCTCAGTACAGTGAAGTGTGAAGTGTCTTGGGAAACCTCAGCTTGTAAGAAGATACAATATAATACAAGATACAAATATTGCATGGCAATATTTGATTGGTTGAGAAAACAGGATGCAGAGATTCCAGGGCCCATTAGTAGTAATTGAATCTAAATATAGTCATTAGAGGTAATTTGAGATTAAAAGGATATAGGACACAAAAGCATGAGTCATTTATGCCTCATTGCAATATGGGAAGACCATTTTACCCATATTTCAATTAAAGATTAAGATGCTGATTTTAAAAGCAGACTAAACACTGCATTTGCACCATACTTTACTGTTGTCACTTCCTTTTTTGTACTTGCAGTAGTATACTTACAACTTATTTCAGAAAATGTTTACCTGTTAACAGCAGTTGAGCCCATTTTTTGTGTTTGTAAGTATCTCTTTATGCATGTAAATCAAGCTGCTCTTATCAAACCCCTTATATGGGCCTCACGTGAGGACGCCACTATAGCGATATAGCGATATACCTCCGTCTACCAGAGGGCAGGCTCCAAAAGCAGAAATAAAAGCAAAAATCCAATGCCAACTTTATAAGTGTAAAAATCAGGGTACAGCCTGGTACAAAAGATGGCTCTAGCACTATCTGTGGGGGGGTGAATTTTTGATTAATACGTCTGTTTAAGCTGTTGGAAAACTATAGTTTTACTATGAAGTCTCTGCAGTAGTGGTCCAGATGTAATCAGCATTTTATTGCCAAAAAGTAAGGCCAATATCAAAGAATGAGGGAGCAATGGGCATGCAACATCCATTTATATACAGTACAATCTATGGTGTAAACGCCATATTCTGGTTTCAAAAACCAAGATGAGCTAGTATGACATTTTACCTGAAGAAGCCCGAAAGAAACCAGAATGGTGTTGCATGTATACGACAAACTCACATGTGCAAACTTACAACAACAACAACAACAAACTTTATTTATAAAGCACTTTAAACCTATCGAAGTAGACCAAAGTGCTGTACAGAAAGAAGAAAATTTAAATAAATTAAAATAATAATACACAAAATGTCAAATTCAAGTGATAAAAGCCAAAGAAAAAAGGTGTTTTTTTAGAAGAGTTACTTAGTTGAGTGAGGCACAGCAAAACAAACATGGTGTGAGGTGCGAGCCACCTGTGCAGCCAGTTATTGCGCCAATGCCATTGCTGGTTTCATATACTTTTTAACAATCGCTACAGTAAACAGCTACTGAAGGATGTTGTATTCTTCCCAAAGTTTTTCTCCACCCCTTGCTCCTGTCCTGACTCCATTCAAAGCCTAGAACATCTTTTTCTTTAGGTATTTATTGTTACTCTGTTACTGGAAATGTGATAAATATGCCATGTCTGTACTTTGCCATTTAACAGCCATTAATTTTGTTGTGGTTTTCATCCCATTCCCATACAGGGCTGAAATTGTTAGGCTACTGCTAAACAATTGGGGTTATCCAATGCATTAAAATCCGTTGAAGAGAGAAAAAAGCATCAGGTGATGTCGATGTGAACAACAAAGCAATCTCATATTAAACTGTTTTCTACTTCCTCGTATGAATGAAGAGCTCAGTCTGGATCAGGTCTTTATCAATGGCTTTTATCCCATTTTATTGAGCGTGCGCTCCGGAGAGGAGCAGACGCAAGAAGCGCAGTTCATCCGAATAGTTATGGTGTTAATTATTGGGTTACTGGTTTAACTGTTGCTTTTACACAAAATGGAGCCCATCAGTCATAACTTGTGTGTAATCACATTAAAATAACACAAATAACACTCTGTTGCTCTTTGCTGTGTCGCTCCAACTAACTCGGGATAAAAACTGGGACTCAACACAAATCTGGCAACAGCGGCGGAGCAAGTGGCACCCGCTGCAGGTCTCTAATCTAAACCCATTCACCAATCCGATAGCATACAAAATATTCTTATAAGTAACCCATTTAGTCCGCTAGCTAATTAAGTGTCATCCCCTGCTCAGTAAAGCCACCAAACTATTTGTGAGATATATATAAACATTAACGCTGCTGTTTCGCATATTATTGTTTTATTGAGGGATACATCTGAAATAAAATAATGCTATCAATTCATTCTGGATTAGTAATTAGTAATATACAGCTTATTATACAAACCCAGGTATTGGACGCTACCCGGTATCAGCAGCTACCTTGAGGTAGCTGTCGATACCAGGTAGCGTCGAATTGACGTTGGTGTCATATCCCCAATGTTGTCATAACGGAAATAAGGCATAACTGGGATACTCAAGTGCATGTAAACACACTCATTGAGATACAGGGACAGAAAGGTTAAATGGTCAGCAGTAAATAGTAACAGACACTGACACATAGAAAATGTCAAACTAAGACTACTAACACATATGAAACATTATTGTTTATATATGGGGCGTTGCCAAGAGCCAAAGATAATAATTTATGACATTACATTACATCGTGATCGTTTTTGGACTCCAACCAGCCTGTGTTGGGTGTCTCAACCTAACAAGCTCATTATCTTAAGAGGTTCTGTCAACTGGCACCTTCAATATGTGCTTGTGCTACTATCAGCTGCCCGATGTGCAAGTCAGCAAAAACGCTCTGAATGCCTTCACTATTCCTCCAGCAGGGCCATTGATTGCGATGCCAATACTGCACTTACAGTAACACCCACTTTACTGACAATGAGTAATGGGCCAAACACATAAGATAGTATGTGCTATCTGGCCTGTCACCTTCGCTCAGATTGCTTTATTTCATTGTTTACACCGAAGCTGAATTTTACCCTCCTATTTTTATACCCCCCCCATTTCATGCTTGAGCCAGTACTGTCATTTTGCCGCTCCTTCACACACCTTGTGCTCTCATCTCTCCTAATGCTTCCAGTTGCGTGTCGAGGCTCTGGCACGGCTCCAGAGCAGGGCTGAATAACAATGACAGTGCCGCTCCTCAGCCGTGTCCCAGTCCCACCTCAATCTAAGCCCAGCACAGCCTCTTTTACTGCTATCTCCCTCTTCCTCACGAGTTTCCCTTTGTTTCTGCTTTGCCTTTGGTTGACTTGTCCTTCAACTTCCTCTCTTTTAAACAATTGCTGTCCTCAGTTTACCCGTTTCTCTCAAATCTAATACATCCAAATGACATTTCTTGAAGGTTTATTCATTTCATTCTGCTTTTCTTTTACATCTTATTTTGGAGAGAAAAATGTATTGTGTTTGATTTGTATTGTCTGATATGCCCTTGTTTTATATTTTTGTGGCATTTTACAAGAAAAAAGACAGTAAAAATGAAAAGAGTTTTTTTTTACAACATTGTAAAAATCTCCACATTTTGTTGATGCAATAAAACTATTAAGATTATACAAAAGACATTTAGATGGCACATATTTTCTCAGTGTGTGGTGCAAAGAGACACTGATATCTGGAAGTTTATGATAAAAAAAAACAGGTAATAAACATTATTTTAAGCATTATTAGTTTTATTAAAGCTATAAAAGTAAAAAAAATGCATATTTTCTCATATTACTTAACTAAAAAGCTAATCAAGAAAATATTCTAAAATAAATAATTTCAGTATTATTTTCACAAGCTGAATTTTAGTTATTGGATGTTTCATTTATGGTTATATTCAGGCAATAACCACACTTGCTAATGGTTAGAGCAGTTGTTACAAAATGTCAGCAAAATATGACATCAATAGTACATTTACTCACTTTTTATTGATTGTATTAAAAACATGCAATACTTGCTAGTTTAAGTAGCATTACAACAAAGTTAAAAAGCAACATAATTTTGGGCGAGTTAATGTAGTGCATTGTGGGCAATACTAGATACACAAAACATTAACAAAACTGTCTGAGACTGATCTCTTCCAAACTGTCCATTTTCGGCTCTGTTTGCAGCCATTGTTTCTGACACACAATCCTGACTTCCCATAGTCAATTTTCTTCTGTTCTTGACCTCCACATTCACTTTCAACCCCCAGACTACACCGCAGTAACATCCTGCTTCAGAAGGTTTTCCACACACAGAGGCGCCAAAATGTTTTATTAAAATCAACCCGTCTTTGATTTCAACATATCCAAAGAGACCACAACACACGAGATAAGGATAAATATGTTGGAATCTGTGGGGGCTCTCTGATGCGCTGAGCCAGTGATCGATTGACACTGTATTACTTCAGCATTCAGCTCGCACATACACACTGACACTGATGATTTATTTGGTCCTGGACAATCTCACAGGTCTAATACTGAGCGGACAAGAGCTGTTAGGTGGCTTAGTCTTTTTTAGCATTAATGAGATGATCAATCACACACAAAGACAAATGTATCAGATAAAAGGACTAGAGATTGGATTTATTTTTTTAAAATGTTGTACTGTTTCTATGGTTAATGTTGGTTGGCAACATAGACTGTATTAAATTCACGTGATAATATCATTTTTACACGTTATTTATCAACTTGGTCCCAACCCCACCCCTAACATCCAACAACAGCACAGCTACCTCTGCTGCTTTTCTTGTGTTAAGAAAAGTCAAAAATTAATATCACCACTAAATACGACAAAATACAATTATGTCAAACTAAAATTTAGAGCATATACCATAAACTTCTAGTTCTGCGTTCGACTGCCTAATGTGGTCTTGCAATTATCTCTGCCTTGTTAAACATCCCATCAATGCTTTGCCACTATTTATCCTCATTTCACTTCCACGCTTCCATTTTTTGCTATTGGTGTTTTTTTCCTTTTTTGCACTGTTTCTCTGAGTAAGCAGACAAATCGATTATAGACACTTTCTCTGTATTATGGGTAGTTATTACCATTACTTCCTTGATGACATCAGTGTACACCAATAAGATGATGATGATACCCTAATGTGAGTAGTCAAAGCATCTGTATGTGCTGAACATTCTCATCAAAAACATCCTTGATAATGAAGCTTATGTGTTGTATTTTACAGATCATTCATATTAACAAATGCTATTTAAGTCAAAATAATATTTTTTGAGAGTTTGGTTAGTTTAGTATATTTTACCTATTTCTTGTAAGTTATATGTATTTGTATGTCTACTGTGTGAGGGAAGTTACTTCAGCTCTTTATATACATGCATGTGCCAGCCATGGTTATTAAGACACATTTTATTATGACACCCCTTTTCTCAATGTTGACTTTCATTTGTTCAATATTTCATTATTCTTCGTGCATGTGCAGTTCTTGCATTGTGGGACACTAGTGATCTGATCACAACTGAAAAGCAGTCAGCTTTGAGTTTGGTGTAATACTACATTAGAAAAAGAATAATAGAAAATGATGCACCCCTCTGGATCAGGGGCTTACTGTGGACACCAGGGATCAGCTGGGAGCCACTGATAGCACACAATATTTCCAGAAACTAAGGTAGAAGAGTAAAGAATGAATTTACTAATGACATAAAATTTAATTATATCAGATTCAAAATGTCATAAAATTATTTGCAAAGGCACCAGATCCTTTAATGCTAAAAACACTCAAAAGTTAGTATAGGGACAATCAAGGCTATACATATATTTATAACATTAGATACAAACTTTTTGCATTTACCATCTGCTAGGTCTTTAATATCAGCATTCTGCCCCAAAAATAATTTCATTACTTTCAGCAGAGGGAATAATTACACTCGGGAGCCTTATTCTTCTGCAAGATTTCTCAATATTAGTGCACTCATATTCAGCTCATTAGCCGAGACATCTGCTGTTTTCCTGTGCTGTAGTCACATCGAGCTTCTTCAAGCATCGATTCTTTGTCTAACATGAACACAAATGTATCAAACAAACAAGCAGTCAAGTAATTAATTCAACTATTTATAATTCAGGGTGTTTCTGCATAGATGACATATATTTGTCAAGTATTTGTTTAGTATCGTCTAGCATGACTCATCAGATGGCGATGTTGCTCAAGTGTATAACAACTGTGTTCCTCATTCCATCACATCTCCAGTTAAAAGACCTGCCTCTGAGCCTCCCACAGTCAGATCGGCAGGCCGACAAGGGGGGGATCCAGGCAGTCCCATGAATCTTTAATGAGTCCCCTCTATACTTAGGCCCGCAGAGCATCTCCAGTTTCTGACATTTAGCTGAAATTTGCCCTTTGAGTGTGGGGATGTAGAAAACCAAGGTCACCTGAAGGATTACAGCGATATCGAATCTGCTTCTTTTCTTTTCATTTGAATTTGAGAGCCAGCACTTGTCGGATGTCAACTTTGGGGGGTTGACAAGAAAACACTCAATCAAACTCAAAGTCTCACACACAAAATAATAGCAACGCCACAATACAGTATAATTAGATAAATCATTGCTTCACGTTCACTGCAGCTTGTTCTCAAAGAAACCGTGCAGCATGACAAGCCCATCATGGTACTAGGCTTTCATCACTCAAATCAATAGCCCATTTCATCGAAATACAATCCTTCCCCTGTCTCTGCAGCAGCATGATTAGGTTCCATTCAAATTTTGCTGATGTGATTTTATCGCCTCGTCAAGAGGCTAAAATTGGGGCAAAAAAAGTTTAAAGAAATAACAACAAATGAACTATACCATATTGGCTTGTTTTGTTAATATGCACTTCAGATTGTGTAAAGGCTGACAAATGACTAGAAGATTAGGTATTATTGCCACTAAAAAAAAACAATCACTTTTCTCAAGTACTAACAAAAAACTGTGATATCGTAAAAACACTGCTGCTCTTGAAAACAGCATATGTCTGCTTCATAATGTATGATGCATGATGTCAGAGGAGAGTTGTGGCGCCATATGGCACATTTCTGGGGATCGTTTTAATGAACTAACTCATATTTGAAAGAAGGATTACAATACTTTCTAGATAAATTGCAGCCAAATAGATGATGAATTCAACACAGTATAAACAGTGGCATCATCACAAAAGGGAAAGGTCTTATTGTATTTGGCTCCAGCTTTTGTAAACAGAGATAAAGCACATTAGTATTCCTCGGCAATGTTTCCTGTCTTACACCACCAACCCTGTTATCCTCCTCGTTCAAGTTGTTGTTGAGCATTTATTTGAGCAAGAGACATAACACCATTTGAATACATCTCTTTCCTTTAAGATTTACTCTAGCTCTAACAATAACATTGCTCTTTTCTCTCTTTCAGCTATAAAGACATAGTGCTGATTTTACAGAATACAGTCAAGCACTTGTGTATAGTTAATGTTTGAAACCTCTATAGAGGTACTTACAGTAGTGAAGTTCTCCGGGCCACAGTCTTTCCCTCTGTATTTGCAGTCCAGTAACATTTCCTCTATGTTGTGACTAGTCCTCTGCACAAATTCCAGCATGTTGAAAGTCTTGCTGGGAAAAAACTTACTGTTGTCTGTCGGTTGCCCCACTGCGGCCATGAAGTCATCAAAGTCCCCTTGCTCAACACCCAAGAGCCCCGCCATCCAAAACAGGTCGTTCCTACGGATTTGGGATTTGCGAAAGCTGTTGTAGTTGCAAAGTGTGATGGCTGGGAAGTACATTACGGGACTGTCCATTTCGTCTAAGATGGTGACATGAGGGTACTGGTAGTATTCGATAACGCGGTCGGCCACTTGTAACAAGAAGATGGACAAAGAGGAGCTGAAGGCGGCGGCCCATAGCAGCCTGCGGAAGGTTACTCCACCCGGCAAAAAGATGTGGCTAAGGCCGTGGAGGTACAGTTCGCCCCAAAAACTGTGATATCTGATGGAGGACGAGGGCTTCTTCTTCAGGGACGCCCATTTTGTTTAGCCGTAGTTTGACAAAAACAGCGGGGTGAGGTCTTGCAGTGGCGGTGGCCTTCTGAATAATGGTGCTAGCCTGCAAAGAGCCTTCCCTAAGTAAAATGTACAAGGGAGGGCGCATCAGACAGGGTCCAGTTTCAACTTCACACCCAAGGGAAAGGAAGGGGCTGGGTATCTGCAGCTGAGAGGTTGCAAAAGATTTTTTCAACAACCAATTCAAATAGATTTGTTAGCGGGCACATTGGATTCTAAATATCAGGTTCCATGTGGGAAGTACCAAGTGCAACTTCATCCAAAGGATGGGTTAATGAAAATAAGAGTGATGGAATTATAATGTCAAGTGAACAAGCCCTACTAAAACAAAACATCTGGTTATATCATAGCAGTGACATAAAAATATATGTGCTAAACAATATTGCCAACACTCCAATGAACACTGCAAATGGTGTCTGTGGAGGTGCACAGTCATCTAGGACATACTCAAGAAAAGGTTTCTGGATGTGGTTTGAAGGTGAAGATGTTTTGTTCCCTTCAAATGGTCCAACAAACAGAAAAATCTATTCTCCACTCACTGTACTTCAGTCCTCAGCCAGAATGCACTTTTTATGTATTGAAGATAACTGTAATTTAGAGTATACTTTCAACCATGAAATTGTTTGACTGAGCCTAATCTGTTCAAGAAAGTTAACAGTGATATTACAGTGCAGGGTTCTATCAAGTACTTGTGGGCTGCATAGTTAGTCTTTCAATTTCATGTCCACATACTGTACATAAAAAGTCTGGAGAAATGCAAAAGCATAAATGTTAGAAATAACAATTATGTATTAATAATTTATATGTGTATAACCTATTATATTCTATTGCTGGGTCAAGCCATTAGTGGCAGTGAGCAGCAAATGAGAATGACTGCAGAACCAGGATATTGGTAATAGGCTACGCTTTTTTAGATGGTTTTCAGTTTTAATAGTGTGAAAGTGCCCCAAAAAAAGTTACAAAAAGAAATTAAAAGGAAGTGAGTAAATATCAAAAGGGGCAGCTGCTGTAAAGGCAGCCAACCAGCAAGCACCATGGTAACATTTATTTGCCTGGGGAAAGTTTCTGAAAACAAATCAGGGCTATGTTTGGATAAGCTCGGGTTAAGGCGCTGTTTACTTGGAAGGGTTTTCATACTATATATCGGGTGAAAAAACACTGAATTGGAAACAATGCTCCTGATCTCAGGTCTTTGGAAAGATGACATTTTCGAAAAACAAAATGTCACCAATTCCCAATTAGCATCACATTTAATTACAAATGTCCACACCAGGCCTGTGCTGCCGTGTTTGACCATGCCCATCTATTATTAGCCTATGAGAAGATTCACTGGGGAATAGTGCAAGGAAGGCTTAACAGATGATGTTGGAAATGGCAGGGGTATTAATTACAGATGCCATTACGCTTATTGCTAATTTTATACAGACACACCCATAATTAATGCTCAATATGTTATTTAGATCTCTTACAAGGTCAAATAAACAGTATAATCTATAAACTTTGCAGCACACATCGTTTTCTATCCTGCTGCAGCCGCCCTCTCATGTGTTTTGTAACAGCATCAAATATTAATGGGATCCCCTGCATACCTCTCAGCTCACTGACGGAGGTATATATTCGCAGAACCATTGCCTGAGGTTATCTGAGGCCGACATGATGAGCATCTGTCTCCAATCAAATTGATTTGCACAGAGGGCCATTTGTTTCAAATCAAAGTTAATGGGTTAACCGAGGTTAAATGCGACAACAAGACTTCTGTAGCACTTTCTGTCCCCTTGCGCTGGTTTTCATCTTATCTGTTTTTCAAAAAGTATTTTTATGGGGCAGTATCAACAGCCATGGAATAAAAATGTCTCTGGAAGCAAATAGGATAAACATACATCCAATCAGACAAATTAAGCACTAATTTATATAAATGGTCACATTTGGCTCAATCGGGTGAAAATTGCTGTAAAAGAAAGATATTCTATCTCAGAGGAAGAGAGGATTTTTGCAAAGTGAATGGGTAGGTCTCGCCATGCAAGCATTTCCATTGTGTAAGCCTCCTGTTGATCAAATATGGGCCTATTTTTTAGTCTGTACTAGAAAAATATTTTACAATATCTAAAACATTTGTCCTAAACAATAGCAAATAACTCTAATTAGACTAACCAGATTACTAACTCATTTTAGTCACTCCTACCATCATTAACAAGTTTAAGGGTCGATTTCTTTTGAATATTCAACATATTAGGCTGCCTGGTCAATGGATAGTGTTCTCAAAATAAAAGTGCATCATTCCCAATACTTGATGCTGTAGTGCTCTGTCTGTGGAACTCTTGACTTGCAAATATAGCCTACTCTACGTGCATTAGGATTTAACTTAACCCCAAATTAAGATTGTAAACTTAGATTAAGCTGAGATTTAGACTTTACTTATGTGTGTTTCTAAATCCGACCTGTTCTGTCTACTTTGCCCTCCCATCACTCCTTATCATTAATGCTTTTTTTCCCTCAAATCCATGCACTTGCCAAAACCACTGCAAGGCAGTTCCACATCCTGTCCTGCTCTATCTCGCCTGCTCCCTGCTTCCCCTCAGGCTAGAGGCTAAACTCAGTATCTGTAATCCCAAATATGTGCAGCAAACTGAATATTTTATTGATAGAGCCATGTGTGCTGCGTTGCTGATATTAGATCTTGTGTGTTCTGTTTAACTAAAAAATAAAAAATAAAAAATTTAATTGAAGCAAGTCAGCTTTTTGGCACTGCAATTATTCAACTGGCCTTTAGCAATAGGAGTGTTAATTATGTATTTGCATTAACACTGAAGTAGCCACTTTATCGGAATACAACAATGTAGAGGAAAACAAGTACAATGTCGCTGCTATTAGACTGATTTGGTCCACAATAGCATATTATCAGTTATACAACAAGCACAACAACCAGTCATTATTTTTGCAGCTGCCTCAAAGATGATACAAACAAACACATGATTAAGAAATTACTGGCATTAATAAGAATGTTTTTATATGTCTGTATCTATTCTGTTTACATTGTTTAGTTTTGTGTTTGTCTTTTTTAAGTAATGATAATTTAGCTAATAGCCTAATTTACTTTAGATAAATGTCCTACTTTTGTAGGCTCATATTTTACAGGGACTAATAATACTACTTCTAAAAATAATAGCAATGATAATCTTTATTTACACAGCCCCTTTAAAAAACAGTTTTATAGCTCTGTACATCAAAGGTTACTTATTCCATCAGATACATTTTTAGCCCCATTGCTAACTTTTAACCTCCTAACTTCTCTCACTGTCACCAGTTTTATGTACTACACTAAGGGGATATTTACAAGGTTAGATTTTGTTTCAGATTACAGCTTACTTCATAGCATGCTGGAGTTATTCTGCTGCAGATGCCCATCAGAGCCGTACACTGAGAGTCGGCAATGTGTGAAGGTTAAAGTTAATATGGAGACAAGCTAATTCTATTGTATGATCGCTATGTACAAGCAACATTGCATTCCATTCCATGCATTCTTGACACGGGGCAGTAAAATCACTTTGTGGTGCAGATGTGTCTTGGTTAGTGTCCAATCTTTTAGTCTGCTGTTTGCACTTGTAGTTTGTGTAGAAGGTCATGTGTAACAAAAAACTGAGGCCAAAAACTGTGGAGCGGACATTTATTACATGATAAAGTCAGTTCAGAGTTTATAAGGTTATAATCATCATAACACTAATATGAGGAGAAGCGAGACAAAGGAATTATCTAATGTACAATATCCTGTCTCCAGGTCGCTCAACTTAACTTACACTGTGCAGTTTCTAAGCAGCCGACCTGCCTCTGATTTATGTCACTAGTACTTATTGAGGCAATATATTATATAGAAAATGTTTTTTTTTTTGTTTTTTTTAGGACAGTGTACACTGTACATTAAGCCAAAGCAGAGATGCTTGTACCAGACTATAGCTTAACAACAAATTTCCATCTGTAGTCCTGTATTGTACATGTTTTTGGTGGTAGGGGGAACCGGAGTATCCGGAGGAAAGGAAGAAAGGCCCAAATTATGTAATGTTGCTTTAAACGCTCCATGCTAAACACTGTTTGTCACTGTCACAATAAAGTGTGCTGAACAGTTATTATATTTCTGAATTCAGAAATATTTCAGATGTTTCAGAATTAAAATCCCATTAATAACCCAGCCCCATCACAAAAATACAGTTTTATAATATTCAATTGGATGAAACTGTATACAGTTATTAATCATAATACTTCTTGCTTAATGAAAAACCAATGTCCACTGAATGTATCTCTGTTGTCCCCTACGTGCCTCGAGGAAGTGGTCACAGCACATTTCTGTAATTAATAGGTGCACTATGAGGGAGGTACATGCCAGTTCTTAATCAATAGTCTCTGAACTTTTCCCTCTTGCTCCAAGTGAGGTGTGCTGGTCAATGCACTGCCTTAGCAGATCAAACATTCAGTAGGTCTTCTTGACTGTGGCTTGAAAACACTGTGAGAAGAGGGAGCATGGTCAGATTACTGATATCTACACAGGCTAAGGGCTCTCTCTCATCAGCCTCTTTGTATCCTCACTGTTTGGGGAATGTCAAGCGTTGAACGGCAAAATGTGTCAGGAGACAAGCTACAAGAATTCATCCTAATAATCCTAAAAGGTCATTTGAATATCAGAGCTGCAGAAAGGTTAAAATGGCCCAACATTGACTCAAAAATCAAAATGACTTGTTCAGACAAATGACATCTACTTTTAAATGGTTTTGCTGCCACTTCAAATTCACTTGTCAAAGGTCAAAAGTCAAAAACAGAGCAATTTTAAACTTCCTGCTTTGCCTATGATTACTTTTTTTTTCTATAGGAAATGAGGACCTTTTATGTGTTTCCAAAATCAAGAGAAAGACAAGGAGCCAACACATCGCACATCAATAGGCTTTTCTGAGATAAAGATGCTAATAAACGTATTAATAAGCACTGAGCATAATAAGGATTTATTTAGAGGCTTATCCCAAAAGGTTTTCAGAAAATACTATAGAATAAAAGATCTTGTACAACAGTTGAAATGCAGAAATGTCTTAGTGCCCAAGACCTTTCAACTGGTCAAGACCTACTGTTAGGACAGAAGAAAAACAGAGCGATTCAGAGGTTAGTTTTTAGTCATAAATAAACAAATAAGTAGCTACGTTAAAGAAAATATGACTTGTATACTGTTTGTTCTTACAGAGATGGTTGGTAAAAGCATAAGGCTGATGCTCCGGTGGATATTTATCGCAGGAGAAAAGTCCAAATAAATGCAACAAGGATTATTTTGAAAGATTTATACACTTCTGAAACTTATATTGACAGAGGTTTTGTTAAACTGTTACTAAAACATTGGACTTTTTCACCATTAAATAAATAAAATTTTCAGAAAAGGATGAACATAAAATTTTGTAAAAAATACAGCTGTAAAAAATACATATTAAAATTTTTTAATTCAATTTGTCAAAACACTAATGGCATTGTGTTTTTACAATATTGTATGTTGTAATAACAAATTAATAATAAAAATGAAGAAAACTATGAAATATATTCTTTGCTTGAAAAACACAACCTTATCAAGGATTTCAAGCAGCTTCAGTGTGAACTGTGTATGAAACTTATCACATTTTGTCATATTGACTAAGCCCAGTGGCCGTGCTGAGGATATAAATCTTTCAAATGGATCACAAACTCTCATTTGTAGAAAACCAAATATTTCCCCTTGAAACCATTTCTCAGCGCAGAGGAAATAGAGCAGTGCTTAGGAACTGTTTGGCGTGGTGCTCCAGTGGATATTTATTGCAGCAGAAAAGTATATTTGACCAAAATAAGCACACCTGTCCACGCACAGTGATATATCAGCGCGACAGTGTGGCACCTCATTCAGCTCAGAATACATTTAACTGGGCTCAGTCAGTTTAGAGCTGTTGGATGAAAACCACAATGTAGCCTCCAAGAAATTTCACTTCCCATTTCTAGTGAAGAAGATTTTAAACAATAAGTATTATGCTTAATGCCTCAAAAAAACAAAATTACAGTATTAACAATTTTTCCAGACAAGAACAGCAACATGGCAAAAAAAAACAAAACAGAAAAAACCCATGCATAAGCAAATGTCTGCATCAAATTACACAATGCCAAAGAAGATTTACCACTCTCAATAACTATCAGTGAGTTAGGGCTGTTTGCATTGTGTTAATACTTACAGAGATATGTACAAGGACAATGCAGATTTTTACTATAGGACCTTGACAGTTTTTGCAGTTTGACTGCTTTTTTTTGCAATAATGATGACCTAATAAACCTATTTCACTAAAGCATACATCCCACATTGTCTTTACTTTCCCATATACACAATACTGGCTAAATTCCATCACCTGGCACTGGTTCATAATTACAAAGCCATGACTGATTTCTGAGATTCAGCATTAGGTAAAAAACAAAACAAGCCAAACAAAGCCAACATGATTTTTCTTTTAGCTAATCACTGTGGATGCATTAAAATTGTGTGCCTTTGTATACGACCTGTGTTTTGAACAGGTTCAGGTTCACTTTAGGTAGAATTGGAAGTCATGTGAAATGTGTTCAACCAACCATCTTAACCTTAAATGAGTGCAGTTGTTGAATATGCTGCAGAGTTACATACATATTGTATAAATACTAAGAAATCAGTAAGCATCACTTGTATTTTTATTTTATTTATTATGTACAGGTTAAACATATAATTTCTCTATTCAGGGTTTGAATGTTGTAAAGTGATTTATTATTTGTGAAGGGAATAAGAAAAGTGAACCCATCAATTTGCAGACTGGGTTTATGTAAAACTCATCCCATTACTAATAATGTAATAGGGGTTTGTGGCCTAATGCTCTCAGGTTGTAGTGACATGGATACATCTAGACTAAAATGAAACAAAACTCAACATTTTCAATGTTAATAGTGAGCATTGGAACTCAAATTTGAAAAATTTATTTAAAAAAAACAAATTTAAGTGGTACAGTAACTTGTGTTACAAAAAAGGGAGAATGTGTTTCTCTGTCTTCATTCTATTTTTATACCACATAAAAAGCAACTTTCACTTATAACACACTGCCAACCTGGTCTTCAAATGGCAATTATCAAAAACTAGGTCTTTGAATGCACATGCAGCTGGCCTTTTTATGGAAAGCAGGAAATAGGCAACAAATAATGAGGAAATCCACCATTGACTGACCCCTAAAGCATAAGAATATCAAATAAATAAGAGAACATCAGTGTAAAAGAAGACTCTGTTGGTTGTTTTTGCAGACATGCTGTAAAAGGAGCATGGCCTCTGACTTCATTTCTTTGTGGTGTATTGTAATAAGTGGAAGCATTGCTGATTTGATTTAATGCTTTGGTCCACAGTGACAGTTACTCATCAGGCAGAGGACTTCACAGAGCCGCCAAAGCAATCACACCAAGTATAAAGACAGAAAAGCTACACTGGGAGTACTTCAAAGGACCGTTCAAAAATTAATTTCTGTCAATCTAAGATGATAATTAGCTGTAAGTACAGTTAAGAGGAATGAAAGGTGACTTATCCCACATCCATTTTGAAAGATTTAGAAAGACACTCGGGAGAATAAAGTCCATTTTTAAAGTGGGTAAGTCCTAAATTCTTTCATAAAGACTAATCTAGTGGTTCCCAACCTTTTTTGTCTTGTGTACCCACTGGGTTATTAGACCTGGAGGAGTATTTTTATTATAGGACAGTGTTCAGCTTCAGTGGAATTATCTGACACTAATATCTAATAAAAACAACAACAATTATGTGTCAGAGAACAATCTTTTTACTTGTCATTACTTGTAATTTCCTTCAGAAACATATAAAACGACTCACAGGTCAACAGATACATCTATTTTAACAAAACGTTTCTTTGATTTAGAGACTTTCTTCACCTTGAAAACTGTGTCCAGATGTTTTTTTTCAAGATGACCTGGATGACTGAGAACCTTCACAGACTGTATGATCTTGACATGCAGTATGCAGAACAAGATTCTCTACCAATATAGCACACCTAATAGATTTGTTGGTGTCAGGGAACAACGCTGGAGTACATTGCTTGCCAATTTATTATGTGTATACAACCCTGAACAACTATAGTTGCAGCCAAATATTATGAATTGTCATTATCTGTGCCAAGAAAAAAGTTGGCCAACGTTGTAACCTTAAATTTCTTTAGGAGTGAAATCTACAAAGACTAAAAGCAAACATGGGAGAGTCTTCAAATTCCCGAATGCTTTCAGAAAGATTTTGTTGGAGTAAATACTTACTGTAAAGTTGAATTATAGGTTGCGCTACTAGTACACTGAGTAATCTGAGTGACTTAAATTTGTAAATAAATACTGCCCCTGGGAGATCCCTCCTGTTAAATGGGGTCTAGTGTCAAATCTGCTGAGTAAGGAGAATTGTTAACACAGTGTATTATCTTGTTAGAGTCTTTACTCCCAAATCAATAATGTTTGGACACAACCAAGGTAGTTCAACAAATGCACCCCTCCCATACAAAAACAAAACCAAACAGGAAAGTCTATTCCACAATTCCTCAATCCACTTGCAAATATCAGTTCAGACCATGATCAAAGAGAGTCTTCAGCCATTACCACTATTATTATTATTATTACTTGTTTCTTACACAAACATGAAAGACAGAATGTGACTTTAAAAAATATATATATTATACAAGGGATCAAACCAAAACTGATGATAATGGCAAATGGGTCACTATTAGAATTTCATGAAAATTCTGACCCAAACCAAGTTGCAAATCATGCAAGCCCAACCACTTCCTGTTTATAGGGACCTTGATATATAATGTTACCAACAAATATATATAATTTGTTCTTCATCCAGGGGTTCCGATTCTCAAATAAACCCTCTCATTGGAGAAAACTCTCATTAATAAAAGGACAAAACATATTTTACCTTCAAAACTACAATATGTCAGACTCTACAATGAACACTGCTAACACATAAACCTTATTCACCATGCAATATTTCCACATGTGCAATCTCACTGTGCAATATTTGTAATGTGCAATACCTGTTACACAACCTGCAATATACAATATTTATTCACATCTGTACTATACAAATATATTTGTATTTGTAGTTCATTTTGTTTTTGCATAGCAAAAATCCACTTATGCATAGTCAACACTTAGTTTACTTTGTTCTAGCATAGTTTTCTTTATTGACTTGTGTATAGTCTATTTTAGTTAGTCATAGTTTATCTGCACTCAGGGCAGCAGTAGCTCAGTGGGTAGAGTGGTCAACCTTCAACCGGAAGGTAGGCGGTTCGATTCCCAATCTCCCCACAGTTCATACTGTCGTTGTGTCCTTTGGCAAGACACTTAACCCACTTTGCCTCCAGTGGCTGTAACACTGGTAATTACTGTAGAACAATGTAAGTCGCTTTGGATAAATGCGTCAGCTAAAAATGTAAATGTAAATGCCCTCTTCTTTCAAAATGTTAAAATTTTTCTTGTTTCTTAATCTAAATCTTGTAAATTGTATTTTATTCCTGTAAAACACTTTGATTTACCCCATGTATGAATTGTGCATTTGGCATTTTATTTGTGTGATACTTTTTATTTTATTTTTTTCACTGTACCCCTGCTGTTGAAAAATATAATTTTCCCATTGCAGGACTAATAAAGGCTTTCTTATCTTATCTATGTCCAGATCCCTTAAACGTTTATATGATGACTCAGATGACTGAGCACCTCCACAGACTAGTTCATTTTGTTGTCTAATCAAGACCATGTCCTCACTGAGACATGAGTGACCAGTGAGACCAAGAATTTTACCAAGTCTAGACCAAGTCCAGTGTATGAGACATTGGAAGAGATACTGAGGACTAGTTATACAATCCAAACACTAGAAGTACTGCCGAACTAGTAATTATAGCAGTAATCCTAATTGTTTTGCCAAATGTGCACAATATTAAATGAAAGGTGAAAAGGTAAAGCAAAAGCATCTGGACTTAGTTTTAAGATGAAGACGTTTTGTCTCTAATTCCAAGAGAATTGATTAATTCTGGTAAGACTGAGCTTATACCTCTAGAGGGAGGAGTTTAACCTGAAACCAAACCTGATGGGGCAAGGTGTTCTGTTCTCATAGTTGTTAGCTGTGAAAGGGAAGTGTGACTCCAAATGTGAGAGTCGTTAAGGCTCAGGAGAGTCGTTAGTGACACTGTTCCATTCAGGTGTTGTTGTTCTAGAATGAAACTGTTTCAACACACTGTTATAAATACTAAGCAAGATCAATCTAAGGGCCGCCTCCTCTGATCAAAGAGGGCTTTCAATTGAACAAAAATGGCTTACTTCACACCTTTCTCAAACCATCTGGCCTCTCTGGCCAAAATTTTGACATTGCTGTCTCTCAAAGAAATGTCCTTTCTCTTTGAGGTGGAGGTGAACTGCAGACTCCACCAGGACCGGCTCTTCTGTGCTGATACATCCTCTTGTGAAGCTGTTGTTTTGTTTCACCAACATAACTGTCACTGAACTCTTCACTGAACTGCATAAACTATATTACTCTGTGTGAGGGGATAATTTTTTGATACAGGCTGTTCCCTGGTTTAAAGTGGACGGGAATATTGTTTGTAGGAGGTCCTTTTACCAGTTGATCTTAGAATTGATAAATGACCCAGAACCTTCACAGACAATATAGGAAAGGACAAAATTCTGGTTTGGGGCCAGTTTGAGGACAACCTCGTTACCTCCTGAACCTTTAAGAGCAGACTGCATTTTGTTTGCTGCCTTGTAAATGATAATGCACTATATCCAGCAAAATCACTCCACAGTGAACTAAATCAATACTTCCTTCAGGCTGCCACTGCTTATTTCCAATAATGACCAACTCCCTGTGATCCATGATGATTACACACATCAAGATGGCACAATACAGAAAACTAAAAACACATACCATTTATTTTAACTTCATAAAGTTCTGCTTAATTTATAAAATATAATTTTCAAATAGTAGACCTCATTTGCTAACCTCAAGTCAAAGACATGCAGAATAAAAAACTTTTTTGTTAATGCTCAGTATTACATGGAACTCATTCTTAAAATGAGTGGTACTCTTCAGACAATCCTGCCAACCCCACATCGGCGAAATATTCCACATTGGCGTTGTTTATTTGGATATATATAATAATAATAATAATAATAATATTCTTTATATAGCGCTTTTCCACCTACTGGAGTAGGCACTTTACATACATTAAACTATTTACCAGTGTAACAGAACATCACTGGAGGCAATGTAGGTTAACTGTCTTGCCCAAGGACACAACGACAGTATGCGGGGTAGAGTGAGATGTTATGATGTTTTGGGATGTTTCAAGTGGGGATTGAACCGCCCACCCTGACGGTCGAAGGACAGCCGCTATATATATATATATATATATATATATATATATATATATATATATATATATATATATATATATATATATATATATATATATATATATATATATTTATATATAGACACTGATCAGCAAGGAACAGGTTTAAAGTGACAATCCCACTTTAATGAATTATTAGTCATTAGTCCTAATCATTTCTGTTCTTCAGAAGGATTTACGAGTAAATTCACAATCAGTTTTCAGATTTTGTGACTGTTCTGAATATATCACGCACATGTTTTCTCCTCAAAATGGAGAGAAAAGAGACCAAAGCAGGAGCCCTACTCTCGCTAAAGCGCACCAGTGTAAACAGCTGCTTTAGTGCAACATAACCTGTTAAAACTAGAAGCAAAGGTGGGCAGTTTTAGCGCCGGTTAAATGGCTTAAACTTAACATGATGGAAAAATCAAATAAGCGAGGTGCTAATTGTGGACCAGTGAGGAGACTTTAGCCTAAAAGTTAATCAACGCAGATCCCCTCAAGGCGATATAAAGTTTGCTTTAACATCAGCTTAACACTTTGTGTAACCCATTCAAAATAAAAGCCTTGTCATGCTGTAGCACTTTAAAGTCGCAGAGCCAGAAAAGGACAGAACATTCTGAAATCACCAAAGACACTTTCAACACAGATGCTGATCCACTGCAGTGCGTTTGAGTAGATCAGTCCTGACTGAACAAAAGAGGCATAAATACGTATAATGTTATATACAATGCACTGACTAAGATGTAAAGACATTTAATTTTAAAGCTTTTTGTTCAGTAGTTCTTGATGAGTCTATTAAACACATTTTTTTCAAAAATGTTCTTTATAGGCCCTGTGACTAACTGGCCACTGTTTAGAGTGTACACCCCTCAGGCCCAAAGCTGCTGAGATAGGCTTCTGTCACCCGCGACCCCAACGGGACAAAGCATTAGAAAATGAATGAATGAATGAATGTTCTTTATAGATTTGTTATGCTATTTTTATAAAGATATGAGATTTTGTGTTCATTTATTCAACGTTTATATTTTATTGTTTAATACCTGCGTTTTTAATAATGAAAAATATAAATATCGAAATATTGATATCAACCAATAAGGAAAAAAAGATTGTGATCATTTTTTGGGCCATTTTGCATAGCACTTTTTTCCACCCAAAAATTATCAAATGTAATCAACTTATAAGTGTGAGCATCATATTGGCCTAATGACATAATGTAGTCTACTCAGTGGGAAAAGGTCTAGCGCTTTGTTTTGCTGTATTTTTACATAAATTTGAATGTTTGTGAACAAACCTGGCACAGTCTCATCACCCTTTAAGTAGGCTCTAAGTAAAGTCCTTGAACCCTCGCTTCTACATATTTATTAATGGCTTTTGTACCAAAAGACACTAAATAGGGATGTAATAATTTGCACAACTCACAATTTTGATTCAACTAACAATTCTGATCTCACGATTCGATTTTATCACAATTTTCTTTTATGAAATGAGTTAAGACAAATTAGAAGTGAACAAGTGACCTTTCACTATTTTACCTTTATTAGCCAGTGGCGTAAGTCCGAACAGCTGTTCGTATGCTACAGGGGCTGCAAGCTAGGGGCAGCAGCCACCAGACAGACTATATCACATTGGGTGAGGGATGCCATTGCTCTGGCCTATGAGGTGCGCGGTCATACTTCGCCCATAGGTGTAGGGGCTCAGGTGTAAGGGCTCATTCTACTAGGGGGGTTGCAACTTCAACAGCTCTAGCAAAAGGTGCCCCTCTGCAGCAAGTTTGTGACGCGGCAGGCTGGTTCACCCCACACACATTCATCAGTTTCTATAGTTTGGATGTTCATGCTACTGCGGGCTCGAAAGTCCTTGAGTCATCACCCAAAATTGTGTTTGAGACCTCTTTTGTGTTTGTGCACACTTCACAACCCGAGGGGTCCAGACACTTACAGTGCGGCGGCGTTGGTATTCTTGTTCCCCATAGCGTATGCTAGGCAGCATCGAGTGTAGCTTTTGATACAGAACGTCTCGGGTTACTTAACTGTAACCCTTGTCAGGTTCCATTTTGTGTATGTAGTCAGTCTGTTTTGTTAGTGTATCTGTCTCGGTTTTGTTTTTGAGGTTATGTTCTTTGTAGTTATTGTATCTGATTTTGTTTCAAGGTTGTATTTGAGCTTCTGGTTTTTATTTTTATAATGTCTTACCCCTGTCTTACCCCGTTTTATGAATTACTTCCTGCCTTGTGTCTTTCCCTCCTATGTGATTACCTGCTCCGCCCTAATGTGTTTCACCTGTCCCTTGTTGTCTGAGTCTATATTTACCTGTTTGTCTGGTTGCTCAGTGCCAGGTCGTCGTCTTACCTACCGTGAGTCTGTTCTGCAGTTCCTTGTGGTTCAGCTGTGTGTCATCTGTATTTCAGTGGATTATTATGCTCGGACCCTAGCCTTGTTTTATTGTGTCCAGGATTTTGTTTTGTTACGTTGCGTGTTTAACACATGTGCTTCACAACCGGTCACACAAAGAATGTTTCCCATAGCGTAATGCTACGCAACATCTCGTTCCCGCTTTTAAAGGTAACAGGGTTACAGTCAAGTAACCTGAGACGTTTTCGTTGCACGCTCATTAAGTCCGCATGGAGCCGACTTGGCCTGGGACTCTCCCCTGCTCTCCCCTGCTGCACAGAGAGATCTACGGTTGAGCAAGTGAACGCCTTTTGCTAAGGTGGATTTATTTATTTACTTCCTCAATATCAACATCCACACTCTCTGCTAGAAACTGTTTGCAACAACTTGTTGAAAGCAAGTTTGCAGTAAACAGAGCGGCCCGTGTTGTTCAAAACATGAATCACAATTGAATTAACATCTTAACCAACTGGAAACGTCACATGTGAATTGATTTTCAACCGGCTCACAGTTAATTGTTACATCCCTAACACTAAATGTAATTACATTTCGTCAGGATTATTGCTTTTCTTGAAATCTTGCATATTCGGTCAACATATTAATTCTAATAATATAAATATTATGATATTATACAGTAGCCTACAGTAAAAAAAAAATCTAATATAGACTCTATTTATAGTGAATAATAATAATTAAATAATAAAATACAATACAAAAAGAGACGGCACTGGCTGGTAGTCAAGTCTCATTAAAAAAAAAAAAACTGTCTCTTTTTAGTTCTATTTTGAAAGAAATCTTTAAACAAAGTGAGAAGAGTCAGTGTATTTTTGGGTAATTGGATTTTCTTTTCAGAAATGGGTACTGAAAATCAATGAATTTGTTGTTATTTCATTTTCGTTGTAAAATCTCCAAAAATATATTTGAAATAGCAGTCATTTTTCTTTTTCATGGCCAAAGTGAAAAACATGCTAATAAACCAATTATTTGGCACCCACTAGTAATTAAACTAAAATTTGACTTGAATTACATCCAGTAGTGCTACTAGTGCTTAGTAGTGAACATTTTTTAGTGACGCTTTAGTCCTTGAGTAACAAACTGTAAAAAAAATGTAACTACTTAAACCACGCATAACGGAATACAGTACTTACATTTTGTATGTAGGGTAAGGTTAGGTTAGGGTATGAATGTAATATGAAGTTACAAGTCTTTGAAGGTTCACAGTCATCCAGGTCATCTTGAAGAAAAGGTTAACGCAAAGGCATCTGGACTTGGTTTTCAAGGTGAATACGTTTCGACTCTTATTCCAGGTTTAGAAATAAAGCTCAATTCTTGAATTAGCTGAACTCAGAATTGAAAAAATCTCTTGTAATAATAGAATAAGACCCGTCAAAAAAGGCATCTCAAAACTATTTAACACAAAAAGTAAAGAATGAACTATTATGGGCCAGGGGGAACAGGGGTAAACGTACTCCCGGTTAAGAAACAATGTTTTAGATAACAAGCCATTACTAAGATGCTTATTCATGACCTTGAAAGTTACTACTTATCTAACTCAAGATATTTTCTTTTTTTTTTTTTTTTTTTTTTGATGACAGATGAAGCTTTAGATATAATATGGCTGTCTGGGGTGAGTGACGTCTGAGGCAGGTATTGCAAGAATCGGCGAAGAAAATCAGATAGTGAAGCTTTAAGTATGAACAGTATAGGGAAGTTTAAATTATTACAAACTACTGCTTTCCACTATTATCAAGCTTTGAAAAATGAGCTTTGTTTGGGACTATACATTTATATACACCTTCAGTCTGAGACAATGACAAATGCAGTCCATTAGATATTTTATCACTAATCATTACATCTAAGTAGTTTAATCTTCTACATCGATGTGAAATGTTTTACAGAAATCTGTTAATGTACAGTGCGGTATTTAGCCAGTCTGAAGGTATAAAGCCTCTCTTGCTTTGCACTGCTGTACAAAGCTAACTGGATTAGCACTGACAGCTGAGAGGAAGCATTAGACACTACTTGTCAATAAATAATTAGTCCATAAAGTTTAACCCAGTCTTTACAATGCTATATACTGCATCTGACCAATTAAAAGACAGCACAAGGGAAGTTGTTTTGGTAGCTGTCTTAAAGAAAAAGAAAACAAACGAGGAAAGCAGGATTAGTGTGACAACCCCATACGAGTTGTCTGCAGTCTATTCCCTTGGCAGCAGAGCCCAACGGCGCACTAGCTGACACCTGTGCTGGCCGGGCAGATAAGCTGATGGAGGCATTGTTACACTCCCTCTGTGTTTGCATTTGTGTTCAGAGTGGATTTAAGCATGTGTTTACTTGTTTCCCCATTGTAAACAATTCCGGTGTGTCATTGTAATAAACAAGTGGATGTGACTGAACTTTTGATGAAGACAATTTCTTTTTGCAACAAGGTTGAAAGTTCAACATTCACATTGACTCCAGGGTAATAAACATGAAAGGCCAAGAAAGATTTTTTTTAAGTTTTAATCGAGTCTGACTTTCCCATCTGCTTTGAAGCAGGCAAAAGCAAAGTCAGCCTTTTGTCATGTAAAATATATAGCAAGACATAAAGGTTTCGATTCATGAATCCAAGAATGTTTTTAATACCAGGCTTGACTGTTTCTGCCTTTTTTTTCTCTGAAAAAGATCACAGCACCGAATATTCAGCGTTGGATTTCACTAGAAAGTAGTGCAACACTAGCCTGGCTCCGCCCTCCTACGTACTTCCGCTCAATTTCATTTCGCTTTAGTACTTAGTCTGGGATCGCTGTATATTCTTAGGTTTCTAGAAATCAATTTTTTGTAGGACCAATCAGCGAACAGAGGGAGTGACTTGTTGTTTCCAGTCGGTTTCGGCGCATGACATACGTCACGACAACACGTTAGCGATTGGCTATGGCAGATCCTGTGACTCTGGGCAGATCCAATAGTTTTAAACTTCAACAGAGTTCCCGCATACAAGGAAGTAAACGCTTGTCAATGGAGCAAGGCCAGACTCTCTGTACAAATGAAATGTACGAGAGTCTGGTAGAACCAGGCTAGTGCAACACTTGATGTCTCTTTATTTCTGACGAGTTGCAAAAAGATGATGTAACTTCTCTCAACCCAACCTGTTGCCACTTGTCTTGTTGTGTAAATGTGTATAATGATATTATTATTAGCATTTTCTTTTTCCTTGTCTTCAACATAATTTTTGTTTTATAGTAAATCTGTATATTGTATTTAGCAATAGGTTTTGAAGTGTTATATTTGTTTTATTGCTTTTTATTGTATTGTTCTATGTAATCTTTTTAGTGTGTTTTTAGGTAGACAATTTTAAGATCTGTCCAGGGACAACGGATGAAAAATAGCCTTTTTGGCTAATTCTGGTGCATTTACAGCAATGTTAATTAATGTACACTGTCCATGTCAAATAAACTAACATAAAGTTGCTCAGGAAGAAGAGTTGTAGTGCAAGCACTTAACTCATAGTAATTGCAATATTGAGCTGCATCGGTGCCAAAAACTGCCCACACTTTGACTGCAAGAACTATATTTTATCTACTGCTTAAAGAAATAAAGATGTAATATGTAGGATTTACAACCTTCTTTTTTATCCCCAATGGAAGGGGCTGGGTGATAAATGGGATCAGTACAATTAATCTGAGCTCACATTTTTAACCCATATTGTAAAATATAATTTGATGGAAACAATTTGTTCCTGTGTGTGCTGTTTACTGTGTAAAGACTAATTTATTCTGCTATTTCCACCCAGAGGAACTCTATGATGACTTTGAAGAGGCAAGAAAAAGTAGCCATGTCACCTCTGTAATGGTTTGATTTTGTGAAGTGAAACTAAACACAAATGGGGTAGCTGTCACGGGGGATCAGGACTCGGCACAGTTGGCCGTGGCCTCCGTGCCGGGCTCCCCCGCCCCTACTGATTCGCAGAGAGGAGACAGGTGTGCGGGAGCGCCGGCGAAGCAAGCCCAGCTGAGCCGAGTGAACAATCAAGAGGGAATAAGAAGCACCGCAGCCTGCTCCTCGACGCCAGATCGTAACATTGACTACAGTTAGTAATACGTCTCGCGTTCGTAGAGTTTGGATTTATGTATGTACTTACCTGTTTCCTTTGTTCACCGCAGATCCTTCCCGTCCTACCTCCAGTCCGGTTCTCGCCCCTCCTCGACCATCCCTGAGCCTCGCCGGTCCTTCAGCTCGTCACGCTCCAGCTCAACCCGGTCCGGACCCTGCTACCCCTCGTTATCCCCGAAGAAACCGACAGTTATAAGTTGATCATTTAAATAAACTTGTTTTTGTGAACTGTACGTGTGTGCCTGCATTTGGGTTGTCCGACCGGAACATAACAGTACGATCTGGCCAGAATGAACCCAGCAGAGCCACACACCCTGCCACAGACGGTCGCGGCTCAGACCGCGCTTCTGGAACAGCATGACGCTACTCTACAGGCTCTCATGGACCACATGAAGGAGTTTTCCCGTAACCTATCGGGGCTGAGCGACAGGATGGCGGCCCTGAACACACCACCGGCTACTGGCGCTCCCACCCTCTCCGCGCCGACTACGGAGGCCCCACCTCCGGGGTACAGAGAGGGGTATGTACCACCGCCCGCACCGTATAGTGGAGATCTGGGGTCATGCAGGGCGTTTTTAACACAGTGCTCCCTAGTTTTTGAACAACAGTCACAGACTTATAAAAGTGAACGTTCAAGAATCGCCTTTTTAATAGGCTGTTTGAGGGGGCAGGCATTAGACTGGGCCTCGGCTGTTTGGGAGAGACAGGAAGCAGTATGTTTCTCCTACGCTGCCTTCATCGCGGAGATGAGAATGATCTTTGATCATCCGGTTCGAGGAGAAGAGGCTACTAAAAGACTGTTTTCAATTCGACAAGGTAATCGCAGTGTGGCGGAATTCGCGATCGAGTTTCGATCACTAGCCGCGAGAGCGAGTGGAACGAGGAGGCTCTTCGTGGAGCATTTTTGAATGCCATTTCCGAGGAACTTAAGGGCGAGATGGCGGCACGGGATCCACCAGAGAGCCTAAATGAACTCATAACGGGGGTCATCAGGATTGATAACCGCCTACGGGAGCGACAGAGGAGAAGGCCGACCTACAGGCATCACAGAGGTCAGCTACAAGTCCACGGCCGGGAATCACCACGCCTCAAGGGGTTTCCCAGCCCAAACGAGAGAACCGCGGGGTGGCGGACGCAGACTGAGGAGGCCTAACCAGCGGTTATCCGGATCCACCGAGTAGGCCACTGCAACCAGCCGCACCTGAACCCATGCAAGTGGGCCGAACTCATCTGACTGAGGAGGAGAGACATCGCCGAGTCAGTACTGGGAGCTGCCTCTACTGCGGGAGGTTAGGACATTTCCGGGCTTCGTGTTCTCTCCGTCCGGGAAAAGGGGGGGCTCGGCAGTAATGGGAGAGGTACTGCTGAGCCAAGTCCATTCATCTCCCAAGCCTGTGAGAATGGAGGGAACGATTATTTTAACAGATCGGACCCGATCTTTTGAGGTTATGATTGATTCAGGAGCGGATGAAAGCCTTTTAGACCGGGGAGTGGCTAAGAGGTTGGGCATCCGGACTGTGCCGTTGGAGCTGCCGTTGGAAGTTAAGGCTTTGAACGGAGAGGTGCTGACCCAGATCAGAGAACAGACGATTCCGTAACCTTCCTCCTGTCGGGTAATCATAAAGAAACTATTAGTTTTACATTTTTGAGTGTGTGCACACTCCTATTGTATTGGGTCTACCTTGGCTGAGACAACATAACCCCACATAGACTGGGCAACATACCAAGTGGTGTCATGGAGTAACTTTTGCCATTTATCTTGCCTGCAGTCTGCTTTGCCCCCTGTTTCCTCTAGATCCAACCCGGTACCTGAACCTACGGATCTGTCTTCGGTTCCGTCCATCTACCACGACCTGTCGGCGGTGTTTTGTAAGCATCAGGCTTTGTCGCTTCCACCTCACCGACCTTATGACTGCGCCATCGACCTCCTCCCAGGTGCTCCTCTCCCCCACAGCCGTCTCTACACCATCTCGAGACCAGAGAACGAGGCGATGGAAAAATACATCCAGGAGTCCTTGGCAGCCGGGATAATACAACCCTCGTCCTCTCCGGTAGGTGCGGGGTTTTTCTTTGTGGACAAGAAGGACAAATCATTGAGACCATGCATAGATTACCGGGGGCTAAACAAGATCACCATAAAGAACAAATACCCACTCCCGTTGATCAGCTCTGTTTTCACTCCCCTCGGGGGATCCAGGATTTTCACTAAACTAGACCTCCGTAACGCATACCATTTGGTACGTATTAGGGAGGGGGATGAGTGGAAGACCGCTTTTAACACTCCTTTGGGCCATTTCGAGTATCTGGTGATGCCGTTCGGACTCACGAATGCCCCTGCGGTTTTCCAGAACCTAGTTAACGATGTTTTACGGGACATGATTGGACGGTTTGTTTTTGTTTATTTGGATGATATCTTGATTTTTCTAAAGACTTGGAGGAACACCAGAGGCATGTCCGGAGAGTACTACAGAGACTATTAGAGAATAAGCTGTTTGTGAAGGCCGAGAAATGTGAGTTCCACGCACCGTCCGTTACCTTCCTCGGCTACATTATCGCGCGGGGACAGATCCAAATGGACCCGGAGAAGGTTACGGCGGTAAGGAGTGGCGGTTCCGTCCAGCCGCAAGGAGGTTCAGCGATTTTTGGGTTTTGCTAATTTCTACAGGAGATTTATCCGGAACTTCAGTAGACTGGCAACGCCTTTGACGGCTCTTACGTCCACTGCGCGACCTTTTGTCTGGACTCCGGAGGCAGAAGGAGCATTCAAGGACCTGAAGCAGCGGTTTACGTCGGCCCCTGTACTCATACAGCCAGATCCCGAACTGCAGTTTGTGGTGGAGGTCGACGATCGAGTTTCGATCACTAGCCGCGGAGAGCGAGTGGAACGAGGAGGCTCTTCGTGGAGCATTTTTGAATGCCATTTCCGAGGAACTTAAGGACGAGATGGCGGCACGGGATCCACCAGAGAGCCTAAATGAACTCATAACGGGGGTCATCAGGATTGATAACCGCCTACGGGAGCGACAGAGGGAGAAGGCCGACCTACAGGCATCACAGAGGTCAGCTACAAGTCCACGGCCGGGAATCACCACGCCTCAAGGGGGTTTTTCCCAGCCCAAACGAGAGAGAACCGCGGGGTGGCGGACGCAGACTGAGGGAGGCCTAACCAGCGGTTATCCGGATCCACCGAGTAGGCCACTGCAACCAGCCGCACCTGAACCCATGCAAGTGGGCCGAACTCATCTGACTGAGGAGGAGAGACATCGCCGAGTCAGTACTGGGAGCTGCCTCTACTGCGGGAGGTTAGGACATTTCCGGCTTCGTGTTCTCTCCGTCCGGGAAAAGGGGGGGCTCGGCAGTAATGGGAGAGGTACTGCTGAGCCAAGTCCATTCATCTCCCAAGCCTGTGAGAATGGAGGGAACGATTATTTTAACAGATCGGACCCGATCTTTTGAGGTTATGATTGATTCAGGAGCGGATGAAAGCCTTTTAGACCGGGGAGTGGCTAAGAGGTTGGGCATCCGGACTGTGCCGTTGGAGCTGCCGTTGGAAGTTAAGGCTTTGAACGGAGAGGTGCTGACCCAGATCAGAGAACAGACGATTCCCGTAACCTTCCTCCTGTCGGGTAATCATAAAGAAACTATTAGTTTTTACATTTTTGAGTGTGTGCACACTCCTATTGTATTGGGTCTACCTTGGCTGAGACAACATAACCCCCACATAGACTGGGCAACATACCAAGTGGTGTCATGGAGTAACTTTTGCCATTTATCTTGCCTGCAGTCTGCTTTGCCCCCTGTTTCCTCTAGATCCAACCCGGTACCTGAACCTACGGATCTGTCTTCGGTTCCGTCCATCTACCACGACCTGTCGGCGGTGTTTTGTAAGCATCAGGCTTTGTCGCTTCCACCTCACCGACCTTATGACTGCGCCATCGACCTCCTCCCAAGTGCTCCTCTCCCCCACAGCCGTCTCTACACCATCTCGAGACCAGAGAACGAGGCGATGGAAAAATACATCCAGGAGTCCTTGGCAGCCGGGATAATACAACCCTCGTCCTCTCCGGTAGGTGCGGGGTTTTTCTTTGTGGACAAGAAGGACAAATCATTGAGACCATGCATAGATTACCGGGGGCTAAACAAGATCACCATAAAGAACAAATACCCACTCCCGTTGATCAGCTCTGTTTTCACTCCCTCGGGGATCCAGGATTTTCACTAAACTAGACCTCCGTAACGCATACCATTTGAGTGCGTATTAGGGAGGGGATGAGTGGAAGACCGCTTTTAACACTCCTTTGGGCCATTTCGAGTATCTGGTGATGCCGTTCGGACTCACGAATGCCCCTGCGGTTTTCCAGAACCTAGTTAACGATGTTTTACGGGACATGATTGGACGGTTTGTTTTTGTTTATTTGGATGATATCTTGATTTTTCTAAAGACTTGGAGGAACACCAGAGGCATGTCCGGAGAGTACTACAGAGACTATTAGAGAATAAGCTGTTTGTGAAGGCCGAGAAATGTGAGTTCCACCGTCCGTTACCTTCCTCGGCTACATTATCGCGCAGGGACAGATCCAAATGGACCCGGAGAAGGTTACGGCGGTAAGGAGTGGCCGGTTCCGTCCAGCCGCAAGGAGGTTCAGCGATTTTTGGGTTTTGCTAATTTCTACAGGAGATTTATCCGAACTTCAGTAGACTGGCAACGCCTTTGACGGCTCTTACGTCCACTGCGCGACCTTTTGTCTGGACTCCGGAGGCAGAAGGAGCATTCAAGGACCTGAAGCAGCGGTTTACGTCGGCCCCTGTACTCATACAGCCAGATCCCGAACTGCAGTTTGTGGTGGAGGTCGACGCTCGAGACGGGAGTAGGAGCAGTTCTTTCCCAGCGCTCTTCCACTGACCAGAAGCTCCACCCCTGCGCCTACTACTCACGTAAGCTCTCGGCAGCAGAGCGGAACTACGATGTGGGGAACAGAGAGCTCCTGGCGGTCAAGTTGGCCTTAGAGGAGTGGCGTCATTGGCTGGAGGGGGCCATTCAACCGTTTGTGGTCTGGTCCGACCATAAGAACCTGACCTACATACAGACAGCAAAGAGACTGAACTCTCGGCAGGCAAGGTGGGCATTGTTTTTTGACCGTTTTAATTTTGTGCTTACTTATCGCCCAGGTTCCAGGAACATCAAACCAGATGCACTATCCAGAGTTTTTTCCACGGAGCAGGCGGTGCCTGAGGAGGAGCACATCCTGCCCCAGTCGCGCATTCTGGCAACCCTCACCTGGGAAATAGAAGATCGAGTCCGGGTGGCTCAACGTCTGCACCCCGATCCAGGGACAGGGCCGGCTAACGCTATGTTTGTACCAGATCCGGTCAGGTCGGAGGTGTTACACTGGGCCCATGGGACCCGACTCACGTGCCATCCAGGGATGGGTCGCACCCTGGCTGTCCTACGCAGCAAATTTTGGTGGCCCACCATGGACAGAGACACTAAGGACTACATCGCAGCTTGTCCAGTTTGTTCCCAGAATAAGGCCCTCCATCGACCCCCAGCAGGACTGTTACAGCCACTACCTATTCCCAGCCGGCCGTGGTCTCATGTGGCTTTGGACTTCGTTACGGGACTCCCGCCATCGAACGGACATACGGTGGTGCTGACGATCGTTGATCGCTTCTCCAAAACAGCTCACTTTGTGCCGTTGACCAAGCTTCCATCCGCCAGGAGACCGCAGATCTCCTGGTGAAGCATCTGTTCGGCTACGGGATTCCTCGGGACATTGTGTCAGACAGAGGTCCACAGTTCACCTCCCAGGTTTGGAAGGCATTTTGCACGGCGTTAGAGATCAAGGTTAGTCTCTCCTCTGGGTATCATCCACAGACAAGCGGACAGGCGGAAAGGGCGAACCAACAGATGGAGGTGGCCCTGAGGTGCACCTCATCTGCCAATCCGGCAAGTTGGAGTGCTCAGCTGCCATGGGTAGAATATGCCCACAACACGTTGGTGAACACCTCCTGGGTATGTCTCCTTCCAATGCTGTTATGGTTACCAACCCCTTTATTTTCTGACCAGGAACAAGAGCTGGCAGTTCCGTCCATTCAGGATCACTTGAGACGGTGCCATCAGGTCTGGAGAAGGGCCCGATCAGCTCTGGTGCGGGCCTCGGCTCAATCGCAAGTCCAAGCCAACCGACACCGCACCCCGCCCCTAGATACTCTCCGGGTCAGAAGGTCTGGCTGTCATCCAGGGACTTGCCGTTACGGGTGGAAGCTACAAAATTGGCACCACGGTTCATCGGCCCGTTCGAAATAGAGAAGGTCATCAACCCGGCGGCAGTTCGACTCAAGCTCCTCGGTCCCTTAGGATTCACCCTACCTTCCACGTGTCCAGGATCAAGCCGGTCAGCTCCAGTCCATTGAGTTCCCCTGTCCTCCCCGCGCCGCCCAGGATGATTGGCGATCACCCAGCTTACACGGTACGGCGGATTATGGATGTACGGCGCCGGGTCGAGGCCTTCAGTTTTTAGTGGACTGGGAGGGTTATGGGCGGAGGAACGCTGTTGGGTGCCACGGAGAAACATTCTGGATCCATCCCTGATCCGAGAATTTTTCTACGCCATCCGGAGAAGCGGGATAGCCGCCAGGTGGCGTCCATAGAGGGGGTACTGTCACGGGGATCAGGACTCGGCACAGTTGGCGTGGCCTCCGTGCCGGGCTCCCCCGCCCCTACTGATTCGCAGAGAGGAGACAGGTGTGCGGGAGCGCCGGCGAAGCAAGCCCAGCTGAGCCGAGTGAACAATCAAGAGGGAATAAGAAGCACCGCAGCCTGCTCCTCGGCGCCAGATCGTAACATTGACTACAGTTAGTAATACGTCTCGCGTTCGTAGAGTTTGGATTTATGTATGTACTTACCTGTTTCCTTTGTTCACCGCAGATCCTTCCCGTCCTACCTCCAGTCCGGTTCTCGCCCCTCCTCGACCATCCCTGAGCCTCGCCGGTCCTTCAGCTCGTCACGCTCCAGCTCAACCCGGTCCGGACCCTGCTACCCCTCGTTATCCCCGAAGAAACCGACAGTTATAAGTTGATCATTTAAATAAACTTGTTTTTGTGAACTGTACGTGTGTGCCTGCATTTGGGTTGTCCGACCGGAACATAACAGTAGCACCTGATGCCTTGTGTATTGATGCAAATTAGCCATATGCTTTGATTTACCAGAGCAGACAGAAAAGCAAGATAGAGTCCAGAATCACCTTAAATTGCATTAATTTTACCTTTAAGAGGTTAGTGCACGTTGACATTTCAGCAAGTGCTACTGCTTTGCAGTTGTTATTTTCTGCTGGTACTGTGCAAATAAAGGAATGAAATTTATTTGTCTAAAGAAAAAAAAATAAATAAATATGTTTTGCCTTTCACATAGCCAAAATTATAGTTAGGTTAAGAATGAATGATAATGAAAAACATCCTTTGGAGTTGTATCCCCAATGCACTTTAATTTGCAACAAAAGGTTCATGAAAATTAAAAAAAAAGGAACACATAGCAAAGTTTTTTTTTTCCTAAAAGCTACACATAATACCTTTAATACTGCTCAATTTCACAAACAACTTGTAATGCTTTGCTTTTTTTCTACAGCAATTAACTGTCGCTTTGTTGCCTCTTTGTATTCATAAAAACACCTTCTGTAAAACACTGCTTCTTACAGGTAGAATAGGTAGAAGAGCTTCAGCATCTTGCTTATCTGTATGGCCTCTCTTCTCAGGGCTGGGCTGTTACGCTAAAGCCAATTACTTTTTGACTGTGTAAAAAACAAACAATTTAAGCTGAGGCTAAGTAAAATAAATGCATAACTCATTGCAAATCGATGGCACTAAAGTCTGCATTTTTGATTGTCAGAGTAGTTCCTTGTTACATCGTATTGTTTGGTCGATTCAGAGAGGTGTCATCAGGCTGCAGGCTTGAGTTAACTAATCAGGCAATCCTCAGTCCGTAATGGCTGTGTATAGAGCTGAAGGAATTCAATTAAATTGGCCAAGTAAACGTTCATTCAGTTACAAATGGTCACAGTAATCCGTGAGAATATCCTGCAGAGCACAACTCTACTCCTTCCACATGAAATTAAAAATAACTCTGTCTCAGAGAGTGTTAAACATGCAGGATTCAAGAAACAATTGTAAACTCAATAGTTCACAATGTTCTTAGAGGTAAACTACCACTCAAAAGTTTGGACACTCCTTCTCATTTAATGTTTTTTAGTTTTTTTATTACTTATACTACATTATAGATTCATACATCAGAACTATATGACACATATGGAAGTATGTAGAACACACAAAAAAGTGTTAAACAAACCAGAATGTGTTTTATATTTCAGAGTCTTCAAAGCCCCTTCTTGCTTTGATGACAGCTTTGCACACTTTTTGCATTCTCATTCACCTTCATGAGGTAGTCACCTGGAATGGTTTTCTAACAGTAGAAGGATTTCCCAGAAGTGTTGACCACTTATTGCCTTTATTCTACGCTCCAACTCATCCCAAAACATCTCATAAATCCAATTTTTAGAAAAACAGTCCATTCCTTTGGTTTCTTGGCCCAAAATAATATGTTCTGCTTTTTCTCAGTAGTGTTTTTTAGCAGCTATATGCCCATAAAAGCTTGATTTGCGCAGTCTATTCTGAACAGATGATGTAGAGATGTGTACTGAGCTACTAAAACTCTGTGTGGCATTGATCCGGGCTCTAATCGGTGCTGTTAGCTTGTGATTTTTTAGACTGGTGACTCGGAAGATAACTCTTGGTCTTCCTTTCCTTGAGCGGTCCTCATGTGAGCCAGTTTCATCTTAGCGCTTGAAGGTTTTACCAATTTTCCAGAGTGACTGACCTTCAGTTCATAAAGTAATGATGGACTGTTATTTCTCTTTATTTAGCTGATTGGTTCTTGCCATAATATGAATTCTAACAGTTGTCAAATAGGGCTGTGTACAAACCTGACTTCTTCACAACACAACTGATGGTCCCAACCCCTTTAAGAAGGCAAGAAACTCCACAAATGAACCCTGACAAGGCACACCTGTGAAATGAAAACCATTTTAGGTTACTACATCATTAACTCATTGAGAGAGGGCCAAGGTTTGCGGTGCTGTCAACAAAGCAAAGGGTGGCTTCTTTGAGGAGTCATTTATGTTTACTACATAATTCCATTGATAGTTTTGATGCCTTAAGTGAGAATCTACAGTGCAAATAGTAAATAAAAAAAAAACAGTAAATGAGAGGATGCGTTCAATCTTTTGACTGATGTAGATGTATAGTTTTATTTTTTTGGGTGACAACAGTTGTTATGGTGATTTAATTTGGCTGATAAAATCCATAAATCTTTAAACAAAATGTGTGCATACATGTGCTTCTCATCCAGCAGATCTCAGTTTATCTGTTCTGGGCAGCTGTATGAAACAGGAAGAAATGGAACTAAAATGGCTTCTTCAATTGGTTTGTATGGAGCTTTAAAAGTCTGTGTTTTAATGGGAAGATTCTGATGATCAGACAATAGTGTAAACAGTTTGTACAACATAATACAGTGAAATAATATACTATACAACAGTGACAAGAGTGATGCTGTGTACAAGGGCATGAGCAGACTCTACTTCTTTAGGAAGCTCAGGTCTTTCAATGTGTGCAAGATGTTGAAGCTCTTTTACCAGTCTGTGGTGTCTGGTGCTCTGTACTTTGCTGTGGTCTCCTGGGGGAGTTGCACCAACAAGAGGGACATAAACTAGCTCAACCGACTGATCCAAAAGGCTAGAAATGTCATTGGCTGCTGTAGGGAGACATTTAAGTCAGTGAGGATAGAAGGCCAATGAACAAAAAACTCTCCATTTATGGACAAGCAGAGCAAGTTTTCTAACAGGACTATCCAGCTCCACTGCCATACTGAACTGTATAAGTCTTAATTTATACTTTTCACAATTCATCTTTAGTTTAATAACTTACTTTTGGGTAATAGATACTGTAGTTTCCAATTCACACTCTCTTGTTTTATGCACCTTAATATTCTTTACTTTTGTGTATAAAATGATTATACCCTATTATTTTACATCTGTAAATCACATATTTGCTTTTACTTTAAATTCTTCTTCATCTTTATGTTATTGAGTGTGTTTATGAGTGTTTGTTGTTTGTAACTGAGCTACTGTGACAAAGCAATTAGACTTAACTTTATTAATCCACATGGGAATATGTGGATTAATAAAGTTAAGTCTAAGACTAATACAGCATTTTACACAATGTACTTTTTAAGGCATACTATGGAGGATTTCTACTGAAATGTTTTAAACAAATGAGGCCCCTGTAACAATATCGTGCATTGCAGCTCACCAAATTGAAGTTTATTCTAGCGTTTTACTAATCGTGATGATGCGTGGTGATCAAGACGGTGGTATATTTGCTATCTTGTGCCTGACGCTGCTGCCTCCTGCCCGTCTGCGACTCGGCTAATTGCTAATTATTAAATACAATTATTTTATTTTTTATTTTATATATTTTCTAAATAATTTAGGGTTTTATCCTGAAATATTACAAACAAATGACTAATCTACCAACTTATTTATTTTTTTTTAAATTGCTTTGCTTTAAAAATGTAATTAAATAATTATACTACAGCCAGGACAACGCATTGCTAAATAAAAATATACACGTTATGATTGAGGTGGAGAGAGAGTACATTTTGCTTAACCATAGAGAAAGCGGGCCTTGATTGATGCAGCCTGTTCAGGATCTGTGGTTAGGAGCATCGCAAAAATACAGCCCCAAACTCATTGGTGCCGCTCTTAACTGCATTCCTCATCTCTGCCCGGGCCTGGATCAAGTCCTGACAGGTGTGACACCTGTCTGTTCTGTCTGCTACCTGAATGTAATGGCTCTGCTTTGCACTGAGACCCACACACACACACACATATATACATACATACATACACATATATATTAATCACCTCAAGTCTCTTTCTCTAAAATCTAAAAACCAAGTTAGAAATCTAGGGTTCATTATGGACTCAGACTTAAATTTCCACAGTCACATTAAGTCAGTTACATCATCTGCATTTTATCACCTTAAAAATATTTCCAGAGTCAAAGGGATAATGTCTCAACTAGACTTAGAGAAACTTATTCATGCTCTTATCTCCAGCAGGTTAGATTATTGTAACGGCCTGCTCACTGGTCTCTCAAAACGAGGGTTAAGACAGCTGCAGCTTATTCAGAACGCTGCTGCTCAGGTTCTAACCGAAACCAGGAAGTACGACCACATCAGTCCAGTTTTAAAATCTCTGCACTGGCTTCCTGTTGCTCAGAGAATAGACATTAAAACAACACTGCTGGTTTAAAAGTCTCTTAATGGTTTAGCACCAGAATATAATTCTGAAATGCAAGTAGCTTATGAACCTCCTCGGACTCTGAGAACATCTGGGACAGGCCTTCTGCTCGTGCCCAGAGTTAGAACTAAACAGGGTGAAGCAGCGTTTAAGTTTAATGCAGCAAAAACTTGGAACAACCTCCCAGATGAAGTAAAACAAGCCTCAACTTTAACAATGTTTAAAGGGAGGTTAAAAACCTTCCTTTTTAGCTCTGCCTACATTATAACTTAAAGTGTTTTTTTTATCTGCACTCTTCTTTTAAAATGTTTTTAATTTTTCTTATGTTTCTAAATCTAAATCTTGTGTCTTTTTTTCTGTAAAGCACTTTGAGTTACCCAGTGTATGAATTGTGCTATATAAATAAAATTGCCTTGCCTTGCCTATGTATTATATATTTTTATCTGGATGTAAGTGACTTTGTTTATATTAAAATGAGTGATAAGAAAGTATAGGCTTGTCTGAATTGTCTGCTCATCCAATATTAAAAATAAATTAAACAACAAAAAAGAATTGTCCAGTCCTCCAGTGCAGCACTGATTATTATTATTAAATTATTACTTTTATTAATTATTTCTATTTTAGAGTCATTCAACTGTGATATAAAGCATATCAAAAGCCCTGTGATTGGTTAAAACAAAAACACCTGTGACACATAAATCCAGCCTCTCAAGTCCTGCCTATTTATACTTCTGTCTCTACCCTGAACATTTAAAAAAGGTAGAATTGGACACGCACCTCAATGAGTTTCCATCTTTACCTGATACATGCGTTTTTATATGTTCATTGATAACAGGATGTCCCTGCAAGGTTACCATAGCTGTTAGTCTGCACTTTTGCCATAAATCTACAAACCCAACTTTGAAGTAATCAATATAATTTTCATTTTCTATACAGTCCCTCCTCAGTGAGTTTGTTTTGCTAGTAGAAAATGTATTTACGCATAAATTACATGGGTCAATGTATTAAATACACAGCAAGCTTTCAAGTGAAGAGGCAAGTGTTAAAACAAAAAAGCAAATGAGCAATGTGCTTTTTAGCTTTAATTTTGACTTTTGCTCATCTAACCTGTTCAATCACTCCAGAAATGTGTCTGCTTTTTGCCTGAACACCAGATATGAAGCAGCATAAAAAGGGGACACTGGCTCACTTTTCTTTTTTATGGTGGAGCATAAATGGGACATAAGGCTAACTGAGACAGGATATAAGTAAAAAAATATTACAGCCAACAACCTGAAAAGAAGCTATGCTGTAGTTACCTTGTACCTGAAATCAACCAAATGATTATTTCCACAGCTCCTACACTAAACATACCCTATTAGCTCTTGTCTTGCAGCTCTCTGAGAAATCAAGCTTTACTGTAAGGACCAAGTTTGACTCTCTGCTAAAACATTTCAGATGATGCTCCAGGGCAGTTTTTAATTCTTAAGGGGTTTGCTCGAGTACCTTGCTGCAGTGTACTGGGAGTCTTTCCATTCTCCCTGTATATTCCCAGTGGCCTTTCACAGAGAGTGAGAAGCTTCCATTATCCTTTTTGAGCCACCTTTTTAACAAGCTCTCCTGTTCCTCAAAGCTGCCGTTCCTTCATCTAGTGCTCGCCAAAACAGTCGCTACAGACCATGAAATACACACCTTCAGATCATTTGGCTGCCTAATGCCTGATAATGCTTTATCTGTGGACATGCATTAAAAGGATTTGTGCTCCCAAGGTTCCATGTCTGACATTTCTTCGGGTCAATTAAATGATCTATTTGCTGATGACACTCAGTCATGTCACAGAGAAAAAAAAATATTTCAGTGTCTTTTATGCTTGAGTTAATAAAGGCTGGCAGCAGGTGGCAATGTTTATAAGACAAGAGACGATGATCTGATCTGAGTGTAATGTGTCTAAAAACTAAGGATTATGTAAAAACAGTGCAGCTTAATGGAAGTAGTTATAGTCTGATAATTGATTTTAATTATGAGCATAAAAGGATATTAAAGAAAGTGAGTAGTCATTAGAAATTTATCAGTGTTGTGTAACCTTTATTCATTTAAGAATACATTGCAGAGACAAGGGCTAACAAAAGGCTAACCCTAACTTGTTAAACAGTCTTTTTTGTTATAAGCAAGTTACAGGACAAATATACATACATATGTATTTCTAATTACAGACATCTAAAAGGGTGAACCCATTCGAATCCAATGATGCACAAAGGCTTAAAACATTATTGAACTAATGATATTTTGATTTTGATTTGTAAAAACAGTACGTCCCAGCAGGGCTTCCATAGGTGCAAAAAGGTTATAATAAAAGAAAATATGAGACGTTTAATTGAATCTTAAATTTCCCCACCAAATTTAGTCAAAAACTATGCACGTTTGAAGAATAGTGAGTTAATTAATTATCACTATTAAAGATGTGCTTTTGCAAGTGTCCCTGAATATCCTCATTTATTGGTCTAAAGAATAACATAAAACATGTGTTATGATTATATTACAAATGTGAATTCCTTTGATTTCCTTTGCCAACATTTTGGATAAAGCAACACTTTCCAATGTTTTAGCTATTTATTAAGTAAATTTAAATATATTTACTTTAAATCTGCACTACCTGATTTTTCTTTTTTGTCCCTGTCTTACACTACACTCATACCCAAAAGCAGCCAAGGGCCCTCTTCTGCTTCATTTTTATTATTAAAAATAAAACTGGACATTTTTTTTACTACAAAATACAAATATATGAAACCAAACGAACATCATATGAAAAGCCGGTTTTGTAAGCATGTTTTTTTTTTTACCATGTAATTGGCCAAGGTTGGCCGGTTCTGGGAAAAGTTAGCTGGCATTATAAACCTGTTTTTTTCACAAATTATTGCTTTTACATTACACTATTTGGGTTTAAACCATTTTACCCCACTAGAAGAAAAAAATAACATATGTGAGCAATGTAAGACACATTAGAAATACTATATATGTTTTTTATATTATTTGTAGTATTACTTGGAAATGCCTTTAGTAACTGATAACAGACTAGGTGCACTAAAATAAAAAATATTAATATGCATCATCTGTGGATGAGGTGGGGCTTTAAAAACATCAGCATTTGCCAACCATGATTGCGCCAACCATTGCCGCTCTAGCTTGTCCATCACTGTTACTATATGTGTTACATTATGCACGCGCATTCCAGTGTAGACAGTGCGTGATGCTCCTTTTGAGGTATATGAGAAGAGGAGAATAATGTCTCAAGAGCTAAACAAAACCAGAGTGTGTCTTATGGATTTTTTTCACGATGGCGTTCTCTGAAGACACAGAAAGGGCTTCCTACTGACGCGTGCTGGACAGGTAACTTTGGTTAATTAAGTTTTGGAAAGATACAAACTTGTATTCTGACAATGTAAAGCAACAGGCAGTTTGGTAATTCTACGAGTAATAGTGGGAATACTGTAGAGCGAGTTAGACTCCCACAATTACTCGTATCTTTCTCAAACTCCTATTTTTAAGTATGCTAAGTTATGCTGCTCAAATGTTGGTAAATAGTGTGCACTGCACTTTTCTGTACCCTTCTCGGGCACCCAAAGCACTTTACATCGTGTTTCCATTCACCCCATTCACACATGGGGCAAGAGCGTGGCTGCCATACAGCGCTCACAGCTTTCTCCAACTACCACCAAACACCTCTACAAGCTCACACATTCATACACCAGTGCTACGGACACTGGAGACAAGGTGGATTACGTGTCTTGCCCACCACTTAATCCACAAAGGACTCACACACAGGGAAACAACAAAAGTATGAACCGGGGAGGGCGGGAATCGAACCGCTAACCTTCTGGTTATAGGATGCCACTGAGCTGTTCTTACGCATGTGCTCATTTTAAAAAACTTACAGTCGTGGGTTTCTCAGTAGTCAAAAACATTCTCTGTAACACCTTTAATAATTAATCATTGTGCTGGATAAAACAAACAAGCTATTTATCTAATATGGTCCAGATCTCTGCCATCAGCAAAAGTAAGCCTGGGGATTAGGTCCCGGCAGAGAGGCTTCTCCTGTGAAGGCTGTATTCTGTGAAATGTGTTTCATTTTTATGAATGTCACAGTCACTTGCTGTTACACAAATAATTCAAAGAAAATATATTCAAGTGAACGCACAGCTGTAAACGATTGCCATCATTCATTGCTGTGTTTTTTGTTTTGGGACATATGAGATTTATGTGATCTGAGGCAAACTTTTATCTCAGTCATAAAATGATTCTTTGTGCCTCAGAGGTGAAATACATAAGAAGTGGCTGTAAGTATTTTGAGCAGGGTTACAGAAGTGCACTCTACATCTCTGACACCTGAGATTCCCCGTTTAATTGGAGCTCAGTCATGTGAGATATTACAGTCTGCGAGGCTCTGAGAGGAACCGGCACACACAGAAAAAGAGGACTTGACTTTCAACCTTTTCCTCTTGATCCTCTGTGAGCAGTGGCAGACAGCACTCCATCCAGCCACAAGGAATGCTCTTAGGACCACTCTGAGCTGGACAGAAAAGACAGTGCTGTTCATGTCAACTCAAGACTAAAGTCAAACATTGAGAGACTGTAAACACAAAAGGCTACATTTACATTGGTCTCAAAAATCCAGTTCAGATCAGATTAGTTTAAACTCAGAAACTTTTATTATATTGTTACTATGATTTGTGGTAGTTAAAAATACTAAATGTTTATAAATCCTAACAGTGACACTCAGGATCATTAACTTAACAATGAAAACCATCTGGGTCATACAAGTGATGCTTTAGATTGTAAGCTACACTTTACAGAAGTAGGGCGAGGTTAGAGGATGAACTGTGCTACTCATGCATTGCTTTAGCGTAGTGTAACGTTGTAATCAAGAGCAGTTAACAGGAAATTACACACATCTCAAGCATCTACACAGTAAAGAATCCTTTGATTTCAAAACAGTTGTCTGATAACTCAGACCCTAAAGAAAACCTGCTCTTACTGATCAATTTAAATCTTTTGATGAGGTTTTGTGCAGTGGCGTGTTACAGCATCCGTCAACTGTTGCAGTACAAAAATAAACTGTTGAATACATTTTTGAATAAATAGTTTTAGCAACGGCGCTTCAGCTGCTTCCTCAGTGTGAAAAGGGATGCTGCCAAGACATTTATATGACAACTTCAGATTTAAGCCATAAGTGAGGGTAAACAGATCAACTAATAAGGCCAGTTTCATCTTATGAAATCTGGAAGCAGCCTACTGTACCCATGCGGCGCACTTAGTTAGTGGCTTGCTAAAGATAATCAACACTATAATGTACAATTAATCCTTTGGTTACAGTTTGGTAGTACACTTACAAAAATATTTTTCTATTATATTTAAGTCATACAGCAAGCTTTCACTTTTAATTACACATTCCCTGTGTTTGTCCTGTGTTGTCTGTACCAACAGTTTGTCCTTTTGGTACAGAATACATTTACAATAATAAAAATAATAAATTAAATGCCATGAACAGTTTTCAAACAAAAGGCTGAAAGTCCCACTGTATACATAATGAGAAACCAATCCTCTTGTATCAAAAACACTGGCTTAGGCTTATTTCAGTGCAGCCCAGCTGAGATTGGCATGTTTCTGATAAATGAAAAGGGATGGCTTTGGTTTCAGGGCTGCAACTTTTTAATTTGCTAAGGATCATTAGCTGGAGACGACTCTAGCTTGTAGCTCCGGGGGGTTGGGAATCAAATAGAAGCAGCGCATTCCCCTACCTTTTAATCCGACTTGAGCTACTGTAGCCCTCACGCTGGAAAGAAGGGTATTATTCATGCATTACAATGTGGAAACACACTAGACCGTAGGCTGCATGTGATTGGACTTGGTGTTAAAAACTAGCATCGGCGGTGAATTATGTGGCTTTTAACATACACAGACAGGAATACCAAGTGAGCTGGAGTCATGCATCCTGGGCTCATCATCCAATCCCTCTCCCACACACATGCAGCAATGTGTGGGCTCCGAGTGTCAGGCTTGGGTCTTACTTACTGTCGCAGTCACTACGTAAAGTGGATTCATATATGCAAACAGTGTACACAAGTCAAGCCACAGGGTAAAAATAGATGTTTTTAGCAACCACATCACACCTCTAACGCAGCAGCAGCACACATTCTGCCACTCGCCATTTTTTCAGCTTGAAATTCTTCTAACAGAACCTCAATAGACAACCCGCTCTCACATAAATGCATTTCAGGAATGTATGAAGAAATGTGTAGCATTTTGACATAAATGGTAAGTGCTTATTTAACATTTTGTGTTGTTGTGTGTCATGCTTGAGGGACAGTACATTAAATAAAAGGGTCACATTGTTTTGTATAGAGTAAAAAAACAAAGCTTTTTGTGTTACAAAAGGAAAAGTCACTTCATTCAATAAACATAACAATATTCTACACAACCATAATTGCAATGTGTTTAAAGAGCCTTTGTGTGTTTTTAAGAATCTACAGTGTTGTACTGCATTGGAATTTATTTACTGAATGTATTCAAAACACACAATGTTTTCCAAAACAATACTTTTCTTATTAACAGCCATTTTTTAGTAAGTAATCTTGGGATACAAACAGTGGTCTCTTGGGTCTTGGGTTTTGTAAATGCAAAATGCATTGGGAATGTTAGGATTGACATTAGAGCTGCAGAATATATTGAATATTTAGTTTTGGTTTAGAATAACTTGAACTGCAATAATGTTATGAGATTTTATGTGAAAGACCTGTCATCATTGTATTTCAAAATAAGAGATACAAATGTAATTAGTGAGCCTTTAATTCTTAATAAATTTTGAATTCAAAGCCAAATATTGCCAAATCTACTGTTAATATATTCATTAAAGATATTGCCTATTGGATGTTTTCTCTAGTATTACAAAGCCCTAACTAACATACCAGACAACTGGAAGCGTTAAATAGCAAAAAATTGGACAGAGTTAATGCTTATATTTACTGTTCCTATAATTTTCCTTTCAAGTGCTGCAGAGAACAGAATAATTTTTATTACCCACACAGCCAAAGGGATTGTTTCCGCAACTAAGGTGGTTAAATATGGCCTTTTTGTCATATTCTCCTGTTTTGAAGACTGCAAACTCAGCTCAGTGCGTTAATTTATCCTCGAGCCTACTCATATGTCCCTGTTTTGAATTTACTTAAATCTATAGAGGGGACACAATGCAATCAAGTGAGGCTAACCACTCATTTCATGTGTTCATGTCTACATCATGATTGCTCCTGGAGATTGAGTGTACCAGCAGCAGAGCCAACATTTTCCTGGCTCATGGGATGTTTTTGGAAAGATACTCATGAGTCATTTAAATGGATATGTTAAATATTTTGACCCTTCCACAAGTAACATCATCAAAAAGATACAACTAGTCAATATTCTACTTGTTTGTTTCAGCTTAACTATGTTGGCAGGACAGTTGCTTACCATACTAGAATCAAAAAAAGGCTTTAGTCTTCATATATTTTTGCACTCTCTGAAGTGTTAATATAATTATGTGTTGGTCTCTAAATCTACTTTTATTACATTTTTCTTTTAGGTTTTGCATCTTTTGTGATGTGTATGCTAATTTCATCTCAGGTAATTATTTTTTGATGAGGAAGCACAGTTCCTAATATGCATCTTTTCATGGTGTTTTCTGCTGTTTAGTTCAAAACGTTCACTGAATGTAGCTTATAGCGTTTAGCTGGTGTAGCCTAAATGGTCATACGTTCTCTACCCACTCACTGACAGCACACAAGTTGTGTTGTAAAAATTATATTTTTGAAGTGTCAAATTCTTTTTCAATGTCATGTCAGTTTGAATGGGTTAACTTTAGAAAGAAGAAAAATATTGATCATGTTTTCAGTACGAGTAGGCAGATATGCAAGTGCTGTTTTTTTTTGTCTCCACTTTAGTGTTTTATGAAACAAAACTGTATTGTAATAATAACACCGCTTTTATGCAAATACAACAGGCCTGTGAGTAATCAAAACAATTTAACTTTAAACAAACAAAATGCCTTAAATTTATTCTGAATAAAACTCTCACCAAGGTTTAAAATGGATTTGAACACCCACTCGAAAAGGAACTCATAAACAGGTGGTAAACACACATTCATTACATTACATACAGTTGTGCTCATTAGTTTACATAGCTTGGCAGTATTTGTGGACCATTTTTTACAGAATATAAATGATATGAAAAACCTTTCTTTCACTCATAGTTGGGTGGATGAAGCAATTTATTGTCAAATAAGTTTGTTTCTTCTTTTTAAATCATGACAACAGAAACTACCCAAATGACCCTGATAAAAAGTTTACATACCCTGATAATTTTGACCTGATAACATGCACACAAGTTGACACTAACAGGTTTGATCTCTTTGCTTGTAATTAGTGTGTGTGTATTAAAAGTCCGTGAGTTTCTGGGCTCCTGACAGACCCTGCACTGATTTTTCTGATTCATGGGAAAATAAAAGAATTGTCAAAGGATCTGTGGGAAAGGGTACTTTCACTTTATAAAACAGGATAAGAATAAAAAAAGATATCCAAGGAATTGAGGATGTCAATCAGTAGTGTTCAAACTCTAATAAAGAAGTGGGAAATGAAAAAGTTATTTGATTCACAATTGCCAGGAACATTTTTTGGGATGCAAGGAAAAACCCACAAATAATTTCTGGAAAAAATTGGTGTGGCTGTTTCAAGATGCACAATAAGGAGATACTTGAAGAAAACTGGTCTGCATGGTTGAGTCACCAGAAGAAAGCCATTACTACGTAAATGCCACAAAGCATCCCACTTACAAAAGCCAAACAACACAGAGACAAGTCTCAAAACTTCTGGAACAATGTCATTTGGACTGACGAGACCAAAGTTTAACTTTTTGGCCACAAACATAAAAGTTACATTTGGAGAGGAGTCAACAAGGCCAATGATGAAAGGTACACCATTCCTGCTGTGAAACACGGAGGTGTATCGCTGCCAGGGTATGTAAACTTAAGAGCACAACTGTATATTCAAAATGATTCTAAGGATCTAAGGACAGAAGTTGTTAGGATAACCTATTGTTAAGTGTATGAAAGTATTATTCTTAGGATTAAGTAAAACTGAAGCCCTTAAAATGTATTTTTAATATGCTCATGCCCTTTTGGGAACCCTGTAATTCACTTTATATATATATATATATATATATATATATATATATATATATATATATATATATATATATAAATATATATATATATAAATATAAATATATATATATATATATATTTATATTTATATATATATATTTATATGAAAAAAGTATATTTTGTGTCCATGTGACTGCACCCTTTTTTTTACTATACCTTTCCTCGATAGCTAAGTGGCACACAGCATGTGTTACTGTTAATTATAGGTGGTGTCACATAGATGCCATTTGAGTATTTTTGTAAAGCTCCAGCTATGAAACTCACTGGGCTATTTATAGAAAGATGTCGATGGGCAGCTGGGTGATTTAGAGCAGCGAGTGCGGCCAGCACTTGGAGACAATTTACTGCATTGTTTCTTAAAGGTTCTGCTGAAAAAAAAAGGACATGGAAAGACTTTTGCTGTGTCAGTTAAATAAGATGTAAATTGAAAATATCATGAAGGGATGCGGGGGTACTAAAGTGCAAAGATGTATGAATGAGTGATAATCTTTAATGGCTTTGGCCCACACCAGCACTTTTTAGAGCACAAAAAGGATACATAGTTAAAAGATAATTAAGATTTAAATAGTTTAATTATGGCACAAAAATAGCTTCTTCTTTCTACAATGTAAAAACAGCTATCTTCAGACCTTAAGTCTTAATGTGTAAGGTGTATATGTAGTAAGGTTAATGGATAGATTTCTTCAGCGCTTTCTATTTAAAATTCAATTGGACCAACCTTATTAAAAACAGGGTTGGCATTCTGACTTGAATCATTCTTTGAGTGTCTGTATGACTGCCCAAATGCATCCAGAGGCAGTGTGAAACCGGATAAACCGGATTCCCAAAAAGTTGGAACACTGTACAAATTGTAAATGAAAACAGAATGATGTGGAAGCTTCAAATTTCAATATTTTATTCAGAATACAACATAGATAACATATCAAATATTGAAAGCGAGGCATTAAGTGATGCCAAATACTGGCTCATTTTGGATTTCATGAGGCTGGAAAAGTAAAATGTACATACAGTATAAGGAACAGTTGGATGACCAATTTGCAACCTATTAGGTCAATTGGCAACATTTACATTTAGTCATTTAGCAGACACTTTTATCCAAAGCAACTTACAAGTGAGGAAAACAATGGAAGCAATTTTAACAACACAAGGTAACAAAAAGCATAAGTGCACAAAAAACTAGTCAGTTAAAACCTAGCACAGTATACAAAGCTAAGGATAAGAAAGAATTTTTATTTATTTATTTATTTTTTAAGAACAGGTGTTGACGGATGTGTTTTCAGGCGTTTTTTAAAAGATTGCTACATAATCTGCTGATCTTGTAGCAGCAGGTAGATCATTCCACCAATGTGGAACAGTTCCAGAGAAAGTACGTGAGAGTAATTTTTTTCCTTTTTGGGATGGTACCACCAGGCGTTGTTCATTTGCAGAACGCAGAGATCTGGTAGGAACATAGGTCTGTATTAGTGAGTGAAGATATGAGGGTGAAGAACCAGTGGTGGTCTTGTAGGCCAAGAGCATAGCTTTGAACTTAATGTGGGCATCAACCGGGAGCCAGTGTAACCTAGTGAAGAGAGGAGTTAGGAGAGGAGGCTTTTGTCGTTTTGTTTTCTTTTTATATTGAATTACTTTGATATGCTCTGTAGCACTTTGAGATTGTACAAATGTAAAGTGCATTACAAATAAAATGTATTATTATTATTATGATGAACAGAAGTGTTTTCTCTGGAGCCAAGGCTCTTTTAAAATAGACAGTGGCAAAGTGGAAAACTGTTCTGTGGTCAGACAAATCCTAATTTGAAGTTCTTTTTGGAAAACTGGGAAGCCATGTCATCCAGACTAAAGAGGAAAAGAACAATCCAATTTGTATGGTAAAGGTTAGGGCTGCACGATATTGGAAAAAAATTACATTGCGATATTTATTTTCCCAACGATATATATTGCAATATGCAGGGTGCACGTGGCAGAGTGGTTAGCACTTCTGCCTTACAGCAAGAAGGTCATGAGTTCAAAAACCCGGCCGACTCAAATATATTCTCGGCCGACTCCGGTCTTTCTGTGAGGAGTCTGCATGTCCTCCACGTGTTACTGTGGGTTCTCTCCGGGTACTCCGGCTTCCTCCCACCGTCCAAAGACATGTATGTACAGGTTAATTGGCAACTCTAAAGTGTCCCTAGTGAATGAATGTGAGAGTGAATGGTTGTCTGTCAATGTTTGTCTCTATATGTTAGCCCTGCAACTAACTGGCCACTGTCCAGGGTGTACCCTGCCTTAGGCCCAAAGCTGCTGGGATAGGCTCCAGCCACCCGCGACCCCTAACGGGACAAAGCGGTAGAAAATGAATGAATGAATGAATATATTGCAATATTGAGAGCCGTCAATCCAGCTTCATTACTAGTGACAACAAAAAGGTCACTTAATATTTTACTCCAAAAACACATTTTTAAATAAAACAGCAGCTTTACACCAACCTTTCTGATTGGACAATATAACTGATCTGAACAATATAACTTAAAATAAATAGACTAGAAAAATGTCAGGTATGACCCAAAATATATGAGTGAATAAATTTTATGCATCTAATTTGCATTTATTTGCATACCATGACATTATATATTGCCGGTTATGTTTTTATCAGTACATACAGACTAATGAACATATTAAAATATATTTTTTTCTTTTTCTGAAATTAAATTATTTATAAACAGTAATTTGTAAACGCAACAGGAGCGACGTGGGGCCAACCTTCCGTGGGCCCACCACCTGCGGGAGGAACCGTAAGGGGCCGGTGCAAAGTGGATTGGATCCAATCCCCAGACACGGAATCTGGTGCTAGGGACATGGAATGTAACCTCGCTGGCGAAGAAGGAGCCTGAGCTTGTGCGGGAGGTTGAGCAATACCGACTAGAGATAGTCGGGCTCACCTCCACGCACAGCTTGGGCTCTGGAACCCAAATCCTTGAGAGAGGCTGGACTCTCCACTATTCTGGAGTTGCCTGTGGTGAGAGGCGGCGGGCTGGTGTGGGCTTGCTCATAGCCCCCCAGCTCAGCCACCATGTGTTGGAGTTCACACCGGTGAATGAGAGGGTCGCTTCCCTGCATCTTCGGGTTGGGGATAGGCAGTGGCGGTTCTACATTGAAATACACCCTGGGCGAAACCCCTTTTGAGCGCCCCCCCCCCAACACACACACACACACACACACACACACACACACACACACACACACACACACACACACACACACACACGAAAGCTCATGCTGGGAAGAAGTAGAGGCAAAGAGGTCTTCATTCTCAATATCAGATATTTGTGGAGACCAATGTGTAGCGGAGGAGGTGGTTGGCTCATCCTGACCAGTGGCAGAGGATGCTCCAAAATATTTTAGAAGTGCCTCTGAAATTGCAATTGAGTTGCATTTGAAATCAAAAGACCACAGGATAATGTTTTATAAAGCTAAAACAGCCTGGGGTCAAATTGACTCAAAACATAATAGAAGGGTTACATAAACATTTAGAGCATAGAAACAAATGGTAAAAATATATATATATTGACTCAGTTGTTTAAAAAATAAAATGACTTTAAATTATATGTACAGGCAAAAACAATGGGATTTTATTTTTTAATCACCAAAAACGTTTTGGGTTTCAGAATATTTTAATTCTAACTTTCATGGAGGAACCATTAGCTCTTTAGTTACTGCCTCAAATTCTATGCATGACACACTTTTAGTTAGGACTTGTAAAACTATACTTAGGAAACTATACTTAGCACACTGTGTAGCAAATAAATAGCAAATGTTTGTCTTTAACCTACAGATTTGAAAATGCTGTTGGTTATTTACAGGGCCTAACGTTAAACCAACAGGTAGAAATGATAACTGAACTTGTAACAGTTTTATTGCAAAGTACAATATTATAAATTAGACCTCGTGAGTGAGTTTAAACCAAATTATTGTTGTATAAGCATAGCAAGCATCATTAGCAAAAAGGCTAACAAAGAGTTATACCCACCACCAATTAACGTCATTAGCACTTTATTCATGAAATGGATACTGTAATCATACAGAGAGAGAGAACATAGTTGCATACCTTTATCTTTTGCTCGTTCATCCTCTTCTTCTTTTCTTTTTTTTCGAAATTGGGCACCTGATGGCTTAGACCTTTTTTTAATCCATCTCTGTTTATTTGGCACGCCGCACTCGACAATCAACAGATTTCCCATCCCAGACTAAACCAATTCACCTTGATGACCGCATAATTGTTTTGTATTACCTAGTTTAATTTGCAGGAACTATAGGCCTGTATTATAACATTATGAATGAAATGTGCATTATTTGAAAGAAAGTCTAGGTGTGTGACTGACTTTAGCCTATTATTATTAATTATATAGTGTGGATCCCCGTCCACTCTCCCCCCGTCCTGTCCGTTCCATTTGAGAGAGACCCATAGGTGAAATATCACCCGCGCCTTGCGCCCCACCCACTTTTACACTTCTCTCACAACACACAGCTTCTGTGCATGGTACATGTCATTTACAGCAAGCAGGGGCGCCAGCAGCTGCAGGGAGCGCTAATTTGCCAATTACACACACAGTGAAATGATATAAATGATGAAAAACCGCTTCGCGACGCAGAGGATTTTTTTTTTTTTTTTTTATTAATCTGCTCGTGCTGCCGCCCCTAATGTAATTGACGCCCCGGGCGGCTGCCCGGTTCGCCCGTGCCCAAAACCGCTACTGGGGATAGGTCTCTCACTGTTGTTTGTGTTCACGAGCCAAATGGCAGTGCAGAGTACACGGCCTTCTTGTAGTATCTGGGATGGGAGGGGTGCTGGAAAGTGCTCCGACCGGGGACTCCGTCGTTTTACTGGGGGACTTCAACGCTCACATGGGCAGCAACAGTGACACCTGGAGGAGCTGCCCCCCTGATCTGAACCCGAGCGGTGTTCTGTTTTTGGACTTCTGTGCTAGTCACAGTTTGTCCATAACGAACACTATGTTCAAGCATAAGGGTGTCCACCAGTGCACGTGGCACCAGGACGCACTAGGCCGGAGATTGATGATTGACTTTGTAGTTGTTTCATCTGACCTCCGGCCGTATGTCTTGGACACTCGAGTGAAGAGAGGGGCGGAGCTGTCAACTGATCACCACCTGGTGGTGAGTTGGATCCGATGGCGAGAGAGAAAGCTGGACAGACTCGGCAGCCCCAAACGTACTGTAAAGGTCTGTTGGGAACATTTGGCATAGCCCCCTGTTAGAAAGATCTTTAACTCTCACCTCCAGAAGAACTTCGACCAGATCCCGAGGAAGGTTGGAGACATTGAGTCCAAGTGGACCATGTTATCCATCTCCATTGTTGATGCGGCCACTAGAAGCTGTGGCCGTAAAGTCTCCGGTGCCTGTCGTGGCGGCAATCCCCGAACCCGGTGGTGGACATCGGAAGTAAGGGATGCCGTCAAGCTGAAGATGGAGAGATACCGAGTCTGGTTGGCTAGTGGGACTCCTGAGGCAGCTAATAGGTACCGGCAGGCCAAGTGGACTGCAGCCCAGGTGGTTGTGGAGGCTAAAACTCGCTAAAAATCAGCTGACTTCGACTGGGAATATTGTTGGACAGTGGAAGGAATACTTCAAGGATCTCCTCAACCCCACTGACACGTCTTCCACTTAGGAAGCAGAGGCCGAGGGCTTGGAGGTGGACTCGTTCATCACCCAGGCTGAAGTTACTGTAGTTGGGAAGCTCCTCGGTGGCAAGGCACTGGGGGTGGATGAGATACGCCCTCGTGGCGCCCTGTGGGGGGTGCTCTGGGAGTACGGGATCCGGGGCCCTTTGCTAAGGGCTGTCCGGTCCCTGTACGACCAGAGCAGGAGCTTGGCTGGCATTGCCGGCAGTAAGTCAGACCTGTTCCCAGTGCATGTTGGACTCCGGCAGGGCTGCCCTATGTCACCGGTCCTGTTCATTATCTTTATGGACAGGATTTCTAGGCGCAGCCAGGGCCCGGAGGGAGTCTGGTTTGGGGACCACAGGATCTCGTCTCTGCTTTTTGCAGATGATGTTGTCCTGTTGGCTCCATCACGCCAGGACCTTCAGTGTGCACTGGAACCGTTTGCAGCCGAGTGTGAAGCGGCTGGGATGAGGATCAGCACCTCCAAGTCTGAGACCATGGTTCTCAGTCGGAAAAGGGTGGCTTGTCCCCTTCAGGTTGGTGGAGAGATCCTGCCTCAAGTGGTGGAGTTCAAGTATCTTGGGGTCTTGTTCACGAGTGAGGAGAGGAGGGAACGTGAGATTGACAGACGGATTGGTGCAGCTTCTGCAGTGATGCGGTCGATTTACCGGTCTGTCTTGGTGAAGAAGGAGCTGAGCTGTAAGGCAAAGCTCTCGATTTATCGATCAATCTACGTTCCTACTCTCACCTATGGTCATGAGCTTTGGGTCATGACAAAAAGAACGAGATCCCAAATACAAGCGGCTGAAATGAGCTTTCTCAGGCGGGGCGCACCCTTAGAGATAAGGTGAGGAGCTCGGTCACTCGGGAGGAGCTCAAAGTAGTTGCTCCTCCACATCGAGAGGACCATCTGTTTTGAATGCCTCCTGGACGCCTCCCTAGGGAGGTGTTCCGGGCATGTCCCACCGGGAGGAGACCCTGGGGAAGACCTAGGACACGCTGGAGGGACTATGTCTCTTGGCTGGCCTGGGAACGCCTCGGTATCCCCCCGGAAGAGCTGGAGGAAGTGTCTGGGGAGCGGAAAGTCTTGGCGTTTCTGCTTAGACTGCTGCCCCCGCGACCCGGGCCCGGATAAGCAGTAGAAGATGGATGGATGGATGGTAAAAGCAACATTTCCAAAATAAAGAATAACTACAACTTCTAATGGACCATAACTAGTAAAACATATTAAATAGATCTGAGAAATATACACATGTACTGTAGGTGTTTGGTTGCAGTAGCTTTATCTTTTCTTATTCATCCAAATGGCATGGTTAGTCGTTATTTTTAGAGTGTGGGGCCTCTCATAAGGCACAGCACACAGCCATCCCTTTTATTACTATCGTTGCTTTGATTAGCCCATTTGCGCTGACTATGTTTACCCCTGCCTCTCCCTCCTTGACTGGGTAAAGTGTCAGGATGAACAACACGTATTTGTCCCAAACAGCTGTCAATAGAAGCCGCATTATTCCCGACCTCCCTGTCACTACCGCAGCCACAGTGAGTACACCTGCCCCAGCTTCTATCACCTGTGCTAAAGGTAAAGCAGCAGGTGCTACGCGCACACGGCTTCCCTTCTCAACCTCCCTGTCACTACCGCGGCCAGAGCGACTAGTTTCTCCCGTTTCTTTCACTGATGTTGGGCAAAGTCTGGGAAAAACAGTGTGTGCTTTATGCACAGAGAGAGGCACCAGCAGTGCCACCGCTGTCCAAGTTACACACGCACTCTCACTCTCGCTCATTCTCACTTTCACTCGGCTGAAAAGACTCTAAAGGTAGATGTTCTCCCTCAGATTAAGAGTCATCTATTACTAATACCAAAGCTTCATCACAGGTGTATTTTTTATTTGTTATTTTCATGTTTACCAGCTCGCGTGTAGAGAATGAGGCTTCTATTGAGCCGGTCCTGACACTCCCACTGAGACGCGAGTTTGAAGTCTTCTACGAAATTTTTTAATTGCAACACATGGTAATAGTGGACTAGAAACAAAGTACAGGGTGTCTGACATCTGGTGGAAGGGAGTGGAAACATAATTTAGCACATAAACCAGAAGTAGCGGCTGTTTTTTCCAGTTAATACACCATGGGTTACTACCATTCACATCGCATGTTCCGGCGATGTGACTATCGCTCACGCACACATCGCAATATTGATGTTAAAACAGAATATCGTTCAGCCCTAGTAAAGGTATATCCAAGTTCTAGAACAACATATGCTCCCATCCAGACGTTCTCTTTTTCAGGGAAGACTTTCATGCCAGACCACATACTGCATCAATTACAACATCATGGCTGCGTAGAAGAAGGATCCGGTTCTGAAATGGCCAGATCATTCACCCATAGAAAACATTTGGCGCATCATATAGATGAACATGCGTTCAAAGAAGACCTAAGACAGTTGAGCAACTAGAAGCCTGTATTAGACAAGAATGGGACAACATTCCTATTTCTAAACTTGAGCAAATTGTCTCCTCAGTCCCAGACGTTTGCAGACTGTTTTAAAAAGAAGAGGAGATGCCACACAGGGGAAAACATGGCTTTGTCCCAACTTAGATGTGTTGATGCCCTGAAATTTAAAATCAACTTATTTTTACCTAAAATTATAGACTTTCTCAGTTTAAACATTTGATTGTTATCTATGTTGTATTCCGAATCAAATATTAAAATTTGAAACTTCCACATTATTGCATTCTGTTTTTATTCACAATTTGTACAGTGTCCCAACATTTTTGGAATGGGGTTTGTAACTAGAATCCACAGAGAGCAGACTTTTTTTTTGCATAATATCAAAAAGAATTACAATGGTCGGCCAGACTATTTCTTTGTTCCACATTTGTGGAATGATCTACCTGCTGCTACAAGATCAGCAGATTCTGTAGCCATTTTTTAAAAAAAATGCCTGAAAATACATCTCTTCCATCAACACCTGACTGACAAACACTGAATTGTACTTCCTTTCTATTAATTCCTTCTCTTCAAAAAAAAAAATAAATAAAAAGCTTAGCTTTGTATACTGTGCTGGGTTCTAACAGAGTAGTTTTGGTGCACATATGCTTTTTGTTACCTTGTGTTGTTAAAATTGCCTCCATTGCTTTCTTCTGCTAAATGACCAAATGTAAATGTAAATGTAAACAGCAACAAACAAACTTAAAGTTTTTTTAAAATTCAAATCAAAAAGTGATTTCAAGTGTTGAGTGCGGACACTTGGCAACAATATTGTGTACAAATTACCTGAGTTAAACAAATGACTATAGGATCTATAAAGATGAGTTCAGCCTCACACAGGCAGTCTGACACTAGACAGAAATTTAATGAGTCCAGATATTGACAGGTTCAACAGACCATTAAAGGTGAGCATTGATTCCAGTGACCCACAAAAAAAAACTACAATGTGGAAACACTGATGACCACAAAACAAAATTAATACAAAGAGGAAAAGAGAATCCAACGCTTGTCTACTGTCAAATGTTGACACGCCCAAATTAGCCTGATGAACAAAGCACAGGTTTACACCATTTAAACTCAACATTTGTTGTTAGTGACATAAATAAAAAATAGGATATGTTCACACTTCTAACAGACTGATTTTGTCAGGGATTCAAAAGATCTGATCCAACAACAAATTGAAAATAAGGTTTAGCAGAGAACACGTAAAATATCTTATTTGCTTAATTGGCAAAACAAACTTCACTTTTGCACAATATGGCGGTTCTTACCAATTATACACATGATTCATCATTTTGAGGTCGCTATCTCACTTCTCTCAATCTGTATAATGAGCATCTAATTGTACCATCATTATCCTAATCTCTGTTAACAGTGTAACCTGAGTGTGAATAACTCATACAGAAAGGAACATATCTCTCAAAAACAACACTAATTTTCATATAGCTTTCATCTGACTCCAGCTGTTCAGAAAAAAGAATTCTTGCTTATTCAACTTTAATCAAAATTTTAAAAACTGACTGAAGCAGGCATTGGTGTGCATTTTCAGTTTCAAAAGGACTACATGAATAAAGCATAATTCCTACTACTGAACTGCGTCTCTGTTTTAACATGTCAACTCGTTTAAACTACTGGAGCTTAAACTATGAACAAAACACACGGCCCAATTTAAAAGTCTCCATGAGCCATTCCAAAGGTCTTAAGTTCATGCTTTACATTAGTAGAAGACATTATAATAGGATTAAAGATAAGGATGTTTATCTTGCTGCAACCTGTATCATAGTATAATATTGTCTTATAGTGGTCAGTCTAATGTCTATGTAACTAAAGCTTTCTTGCAACACTGCAACCTAGTTGTCACAACTTTTTCCAAACCATTAACTTGTATAATCTTTTAAACTATTTTTTTATCCTCTTTTCTTTTTCTTGGCACATGAATGCCACTCAAGATGAGACTTACTGGGGCTACCTGTTGTTAACCACAGTTGAAATGTAGCATTATAGTAGAATGAGTTGCACAGTGTGACATGATATAAAGTTACAAGATTGCAAAAATCTGTGTGACAGAGGGATTAAAATGAAGTTCTCATGAAGTTCTCTCTCGATAGACAGTTCAATTTATATAGTCTGAGGTACTGCTGTAGCTCGTAGCACTAGTGATACTAAGTAATCTATGATGGCATTTTATAGAAAAGGTGGAACAAAGATTAACAACTAAAACGGGTATAGCATACCAGACAATGACAAGTGAAAGATTATGCAAACTGCTAAAAGCTCTTGTGAATGAACTCACTGCACCCTTTTTTCCCAAAATGTTGGTGTTAACAAAGCAAACTGGGAGCAGTACAAACACAACTGGAACATCAGAGCTAATACAAAGAAACTATGGACAAAACACACTGAATGTTAGATTATTTGTTTTGGTTATAAAGTTTTCACAACAGCATATAAGTAGCAATAGGGGAGAGCATGTAATGATGGGTGGCTAATTTATGTCTTTCACAAAGCTCTTGTTTCTACCCCGCTTTTAATGATTTTTTACCTGCATTCCTTCCCACTTACGGCTATTTACTGTCAACCTTGTGATTTGGGAAATAGTAACACAATTGAGGAAAGTTTCTGGAGGACCAGGGATGTCTAAACAGGCAAAAATTAACACTTGTCTGATAGCACCAGAGCTAGTCAGATTGACACGCCACTAGCAAGATAACATCTAACGCCACCATTTGACACGCTACTCTGATCTGTGCGGTAACTAGAATAATGGAGGACACTTTAAATATAATTTACTGCACACTTGAAAGTCACTGTACCCGCACAGTATCCAATACTGGGAATTCTGTCTCCGAGGAGTGATTGGCAGATGCAGAGAAAAGGATTACGATACTGACTGATAATGTGGATGATATGGAAAATAGAAGTTGTTGCAACAACATAAGGGTTATAAGATTAAAGGAGGGTGCATAGGGATAAACTCAATACGCTTCTTTAAAGCCTGGTTACCATCCCTGCTTGGCTCTGGACATGGCGCCTGGATCACTAAAATTGAGGGAGTGCACTGTAGTGCTGAAACGATGTGTCAACGTCATCGATTACGTCAACTACGCGTCACATTGATTATATTCATCTTGCGTAATGGCGGCTTACATTTACATTTTACATTTATTCATTTAGCTGACGCTTTTATCCAAAGCGACTTACATTGTTCTACAGTAATTACCAGTGTTACAGCCACTGGAGGCAAGGTGGGTTAAGTGTCTTGCCCAAGGACACAACGACAGTATGAACTGTGGAGCAGTATGAACTGGAGAGCGGGAATCGAACCACCTACCTTCCGGTTGAAGGACGACTGCTCTACCCACTGAGCTACTGCCGCCCCCGGCTTGTGATCCTGGGAATGGAGAAAGTTCCATTCTATCACAAAAACCCAGACCATGATTATCAAAAGTATGGGAATACTTTTAAAAGAGGCCAAATAAAATGGTCCTGCAAACCAAAATAGAGTACCATGTCAGTGATGCATGAGGACTTTCTTGCACTCTCCGACCTCAAACTGACGAGCCATCTGTGCAACTATTTATTATTACAGTTAGTTTTGGGAGTAATTGTTGCATTCTTTCCTGATGTGTTTTGGTTGAGAATTAATTCATATATGCTAGATAATAATGGTAATGCTAATGGCTAACGATATAAAGTTGAACAATAAACGTATATTACTGTATAGGTTACTTTGGCAAAAATAAAGTTAACTTTTAACTTTTAATTACCATTTACTGGTTGTTAGAAGTAGTTTATGTACTAGATTTACATTAACAGTATGCTGTAATCTGAACATATAGATAACTACGCTACTAAGAGCATTTTTGTTTACTTTTGGGACAAACCAATTAAATAAAACATAATTATAAGTACGTGATTAATAACAAATCATCTACTTAGTTTTTTTATAATAAAATGACAAATTTATTACACTCTCTGAAATACAATTGAGATTGTAATCAAAGTAATCATATTAAACATTGTAATAATCACATTCAGTTTTATTAAAAAATATGCAGATTTATTACCCTCTTTTAAATACATTAGTTTATTATTCTAGTGTTCTTTTTTATACAGTTTATTAAAAAAACACTAGATTAATAAAAAGAATAAAAATTAAAGCCGCAAGCGGCGATAAAGTCCCTCGCCTCCCTTGCGACCGCGGGCACACATGTACTCGGAGAATTGCATTTCGTGCTTTAAAGCGTAAACTTCACGATAATGTCAAATAACCGGGCCTGTGCCTCTGCTTGAATCTTCTTCTGGCTGGAGCCTGCTTCATCACCTCGGGCCTGTGCTACTGCTGGGACCTGCTACACCACCTTGTATTTAGAGTTAAAGGTCTCCACATTCCCTGGTTTTCCTGGGATCTGTCTGAACTTTTGAAAATAAGAGTTTATGCTTGGGCTAAGGCAAGAAAAACTGTACTGTACTGGCTGGAGATTTGCAATGACTCAGAAAGCGCTGCACCTGCCTCTTAAAAAGTAAAAATGTAAATATTAGTTGTCTAAAATAACAAGTTTACAAGTTCCAAAAGATTTTGAGGAGTTTTCCAAGACTCTAGTCTTGGCTCTGGAGGACCCTCCACCAAAAGGAAGGATCCTGGCATTTGGTAAATGGCATTTATTTCCCAAAGAAAGGCTGCCTCTTTACAGGCTCATTACAACCACAGCCACAAATGTATCAAAAAACAAACTCATAACTTTGTTGGCACTCGTGTCTAGATAATACTCAACAAATTTGGGGCCTTTTAGAAGAAAACACATTGGGTTTAATCTTTTGACCCGAGGGGTGCGATTTAGGTGGTTGCACGTTCCACCCCACATGGTGGACTTCCTGTTGAGTTTAGGCTGTGGCTGTCATAGACTTTTCTGTTTGCCCTGAGGTCTCCTATAAATGTACCAAGTTTTGTATTTCTACATTGGAAAAAAATTACTTTCACTTTCCATAGGCCCAATGTATTTTGACTTTTCCTGAGTCATTTCTTTTAATAATTTTTTCAAATACTTAAAATACATCAATTTTTCGCAAGGCTTGAGTTTAGTGGCCAATAAAATGTACTTTTTGCGCACATTTATTGGGTCAAAATTGAGGATAATTTTGCAGAAAAATTAAAATAAAAAAAATATATAAATCGAGCAAAAACAACAAGAAAAGGCGCTGTCTATTGTGCACACGTGTGTTAAGCTCATTTTGCCTAAGTTTGGTGTTTGTGGAATGAAGCAGCTATTTTCTGTCAATTTTTAAAAGTTAGGTGTATTCTAAGGCGGTTCACATTTTCAATTCAAAATGGCCACCTTCTTTTGTGTGATAGGGTGTGGTCCCCATTGACTTTTATGTTCATAAGCCCATGCTGGATGTGTGTACCAAGTTTCATTTGCATACGACAAACTAAAATTTTCCCTTCCTATTGACTTTTTCCACATATTTGCTCCGTTGCTATGGCAACACATTTATAGATAGGGGGTGGTTGTCATTGGCTTTTATGTTCGTCATGACATAAGAGATGAGTGTACCAAATTTCATGTCTCTATGACAAACTAAATTCTTGGGTCCCATTATAAGTTTGTAGGGGGCGCTGGAGGGTCATTTCTAAAGCTAACCCTTATATTTACATATCTTTGTGTTCAGGTTATGAATGTGCACAAACGCCTTTTTGGGTCCAACTTGATCCGAGAAGGCGTTTGAGAGTTAAGGGATAATTTATTACCACAAAAATGGCCGCCTCGTTACAGGCTTGCCACACCCACACCCGATAAGATATCAAAAACAAAATGACAAGTTTTGTTGGCACATGTGTCTAGATGATACTCACCAAAATTGGGGCCATTTAGACAAAAACACAATGGATTTAATCTTTTGACGCGAGGGGTGCAATTTAGTTGGTCGGGCCTTTCACCCCACATGGCGGACTTCCTGTTGAGTTTAGGCTGTGGCTGTCATAGACTTTTCTGTTTGCCCTGAGGTGTCCTATGGATGTACCAAGTTTCATTTTTCTACGTTGGAAAAAATTATTATCACTTTCCATAGGCCAAATGTATTTTCATTTTCCAGGGGTCGCCACTGAGTCATTTCTTTTTATTATTTTTTCAAATACTTAAGATACATCAATATTTCGCCAGGCTTAAGTTTAGTGGCCAATAAAATCTACTTTTTGCGCACATTTACTGTGTCAAAATTGAGGATAATTTTGCAGAAAAATTTGCAGAAAAATTTAAAATAAATAAAAATATAAATTGAGCAAAAACAAGAAAAGGCATTGTCTATTTACCACACAAGTGTTTAGCTCATTTTGCCTAAGTTTGGTGTTTGTGGAATGAAGCAGCTATTTTCTGTCAATTTTTAAAAGTGAGGTGTATTCTAAGGTGGTTCATATTTTCAATTCAAAATGGCCGCCTTCTCTCTGCACAATTGCCTTTTTGGGTCCAACTTGATCCGAGAAGGCGTTTGAGAGTTAACGGATAATTTATTACCACAAAAATGGCTACCTCGTTACAGGCTTGCCACACCCGATAAGATATCAAAAACAAAATGACAAGTTTTGTTGGCACACGTGTCTAGATGATACTCACCAAAATTGGGGCCATTTAGATGAAAACACAATGAGTTGAATCTTTTGGCGTAAGGGGTGCAATTTAGGTGGTCGCGCTTTTTACCCCACATGGCGGACTTCCTGTTGAGTTTACGCTGTGGCTGTCATAGACTTTTCTGTTTGCCCTGAGGTGTCCTATAAATGTAACATGTTTTGTATTTCTACATTGGAAAAAAATTACTTTCACTTTCCATAGGCCCAATGTATTTTGACTTTTCTAGGGGTCGCCACTGAGTCATTTTTCATATTTTTATTTCGGGGACTTCAAACACATAAATTTTTTGCCGACCTTGAACTTCGGGCCCAATAAAAATGACCTTTCGCGCATGTTCAATGGGTCAAATTGAGGATCATTTTGCAGAAAAAATAAATAAATAAATAATCCGAGCAAAAACAATAGGCCCTCCCGGTTATCACCGGCTCGGGCCTAATAAAATAATTGTTAGTTTAGTCGACTAATTTAAAAAATAATGATATGGAATGTCACCAAGCTGGAGGGGAAGGAGCCTGAGCTTGTGTGGGAGGTTGAGAGATACCGACTAGAGATAGCCGGGCTCACCTCCACGCACAGCTTGGGCTCTGGAACCAGATCCTCGAGAGAGGCTGGACACTCCAATACTCTGGAGTTGCCTGTGGTGAGAGGGCGGCGGGCTGGTGTGAGCTTGCTCATAGCCCCCATGTCAGCCACCATGTGTTGGAGTTCATGCTTTTATCTCCAGCAGGTTAGATTACTGTAACGGCCTGCTCACTGGTCTCTCAAAATGAGGGTTAAGACAGCTTCAGCTTATTCAGAATGCTGCTGCTCGGGTTCTAACTAACACCAGGAAGTACAACCACATCAGTCCAGTTTTAAAATCTCTGCACTGGCTTCCTGTTGCTCAGAGGATAAACTTTAAAACAGCACTACTGGTTTACAAGTCTCTAAATGGTTTAGCACCAGAATATATTTCTGAAATGCTAGTAGCTTATGAGCCTCCTCGGACTCTAAGAACATCTGGGACAGGCCTTCTGCTCGTGCCCAGAGTTAGAACTAAACAGGGTGAAGCAGCGTTTAAGTTTCAAGCAGCAAAAACCTGGAACAACCTCCCAGATGAAGTAAAACAAGCCTCAACTTTAACAATGTTCAAGGGGAGGTTAAAAACCTTCCTTTTTAGCTCCGCCTACACCACAACTTAAAATGTTTTTTATCTGCACTCTTCTTCTTTTATAATGCTTTTAATCTTTCTTATGTTTCCAAATCTAAATCTTGTAAATTGTATTTTATTTCTGTAAAGCACTTTGAGTTACCCAGTGTATGAATTGTGCTATATAAATAAAATTGCCTTGCCTTGCCTTGCCGGTGAACAAGAGGGTCGCTTCCCTGCGCCTTTGGGTCGGGGATAGGTCTCTCACTGTTGTTTGTGTTTACGGGCCAAATGGCAGTGTAGAGTACCTGGCCTTCTTGGAGTCTCTGGGAGGGGTACTGAAAAGTGCACAACTGGGGACTCCGTTGTTCTAATGGGGGACCTTAACGCTCATGTGGGCAGCGACAGTGACACCTGGAGGGGCGTGATTGGGAGGAACGGCACCCCAAGTCTGAACGTGAGTGGTGTTCTGTAATTGGACTTCTGTGCTAATCACAGTTTGACACACCTCTGCAACATCGCGTGGTGGTTAGGGACAGTACCGCTGGACTGGCAGACTGGGGTGGTGGTCCCTCTTTTTAAAAAAGGGGACCGGAGGGTGTGTTCCAACTACAAAGGGATCACACTCCTCAGCCTCGCCGGGAAAGTCTTTGCCAGGGTACTGGAGAGGAGAATGCGGATGATAGTCAAACCTCGGATTCTAGAGGAACAATGCGGTCTTCCGGTAGTGGAACACTGGATTAGCTCTATACCCTCTCAAGGGTGCTGGAAGATTTATGGGAGTTTGCCCAATCAGTCCACATGTGCTTTGTGGATCCTGAGAAGGCATTCAACTGTGTCCCTCGTGGTGCCCTGTGGGGGGTGCTCTGGGAGTATAGTGTCCGGGGCCCTTTGCTAAGGGCTGTCCGGTCCCTGTACAACCGGAGCAGGAACTTGGCTCGCATTGCCGGCATTAAGTCAGACCTGTTCCCAGTGCATGTTGGACTCCGGCAGGGCTTCCCTTTGTCACCGGTCCTGTTCATTATTTTTATGGACGTTATTTCTAGGTGCAGCCAGGGTTCGGAGGGACTCTGGTTTGGGGACCAGAGGATCTTGTCTCTGCTTTTTGCAGATGATGTTGTCCTGTTGGCTCCATCAAGCCAGGACCTTCAGTGTGCACTGGGACGGTTTGCAGCCGAGAGCGAAGTGGCTGGGATGAGGATCAGCACCTCCAAGTCTGAGACCATGGTTCTTAGTTGGAAAAGGGTGGCTTGTCCCCTTCAGGTTGGTTCAAGTATCTTGGGGTCTTGTTCACGAGTGAGGGAAGGAGGGAACGTGAGATTGACAGACAGATCGGTGCAGTCAATATACTGTCAGGGTGAAGAAGGAGCTGAGCTGTAAGGCAAAGCTCTCGATTTACCGGTCAATTTACATTCCTACTCTCACCTATGTTCATGAGCTTTGGGTCATGACCGAAAGAACAAGATCTCCGATACAACCAATGAGCTTTCTCTGCAGGGTCGCGGGGTGCTCCCTTAGAGTTAGGGTGAGGAGCTCGGTCACTCGGGAGGAGCTCAAAGTAGAACCGCTGCTCCTCCACATCAAGAGGAGCCAGCTGAGGTGACTCAATCATCTGTTTCGGATGCCTCCTGAGGTGTTCCGGGCATGTCCCACGGGGAGGACACGCTGGAGGGACTATGTCTCTCAGCTAGCCTGGAAACGCCTCAATATCCCTCCGGAAGAGCTGAAAGTGTCTGGGGAGGGAGAAGTCTGGGCATCTCCGCTTAGACTGCTGCCCCCGCAACCCGGCCCCGGATAAGCAGTAGAAGATGGATGGATGGATGAAAAAAAATTATTGTTAAATTAGTCGACAGAAAAAATAATAGTTATTTGCCGCTTTAGCGCACTGGGTCCGAGGCATGCAGCAGGTCCCAGACCCGTGATCATCAAGCTTTACAACTCCAGAGACAAGCAGTGGATAATGTCAGCAATACAAGCCACACCGGACCTGGAGCATAACGAACAACTACGTTAGGGGTGGAACAATGTACAATAACATCGCTCATTGCGATGAAAACAGTAAAGATTATTTGATCATGGCAATTTTCAACAATGCCATTTGGACATATTTGTTAAACAAATAATAATCCTGTTTTTAAGATCATTCATCAGCTGGCTCCACATTAACGGTTGTCTGCTTGCTCAGGTCAGTCCTTAGTTTTTGCTACGTGTTCCAATTATCAAGTGCCTACTGATAATTTTGTCCAGAGTGGGATGTTTAGGCCTCAAGACTGTGGTCACATTGGTGATTTAAGAAAAATATATCCAAATGCTGCATTGCGCTGTCCAGCTCGTTTTTTGCCTTCTCTTTTTAGCTCCATAGTAGCATTAGGGAGCTGTAGGAAGGCTTCTGTGCGTGCTACAAAGACTCAGCATTCACTGTTAAAATGGTTAAAGGCTCTGCTACAAGGATAAAAGAGAATAACACAATAGCATTTTGGGTGAGGTGTGAAAAAAGTGTTAAAATGCATAGACCCTGACCGGAAGTGACAGGATTTCAATATTGTTGCTAATGGATCACCACATTTAGTTTTATCAGTCTTTTCCATCCCTCAAATTCCTTAGTCTTATGATAAAAACACATTCAGAATGTTTTAAACTGTAATGTCAAATTCATGGAGAACGTAGAGTGCTTTGTTTGAACTTCCCATTCACTTGTTTTTACTTTACCTTATCAGTTTGAGGCCTGAGTAATTCTCATTACACAGCTGTCTTTAGTGAAAAGGTCACTGCGACACTCAACAGAAATATATCTAAAGGGGGCTCATATTGTTTGAAATGCATTTGTATTCAAATCTTGGTGGCATATTGAATTATGTTAATCAACAGAAATAGTTGGGGAATTTATTTAATAACGCTTTCTCTGACATTTATTCATTCACTCCTAATTTGTGAGAAAATTACATATGTGCACTACACCAAACACAAAGACAAGGATAGAGTAAGGGTACAGAATTATCATGTATCATGTCTAGCCTTGATGCCATCTGATAATTTCACCCTGGAGCACTGTCTATAAGACTTTTCATCAGAAAAACATAAATAATTTATTATTTTCTTGCTAATAAACACACACAAATTTAATTCAAATTATATCCAAAACCTACAGTGTACATATGCAAGAGGATAC